>JANAVB010007596.1:16821346-17013846 GCA_029216955.1 Iris pallida
TGTGTGTGTGTATATATGTGTATTGTGTGTGTGTGTATGTTTGGCATATCAGAGGAAACTTTTGTTCAATAATGCACATTCTGTCTATGTATATGTGTGCAGAATTACCTCACAGTATCATGTATAGTGTGTTGGAGGCATGCCAAGGTGAGCAGCAGCAGCAGTAGCCTTAGGGGGAAGGCGAGCAGAAGAAGAATAGAGAAGAATGCCAACAATAGCAGTAGAAGTATACGATTACGTGATGTGCATGGAGCTTTCTGTTGTTTGTGTGTGTATATGACTAGAGTCATTGGTACATGAATGTTTTATGTGTCCTTAGTAGGCAGGCAATTTTGGATGTATGTGAGTAGTGCTACAGGGACAGCTTCAAGTGGGTAGCAACAACAACAGATGTAGGTCAGTATCAAAAGAGGGGGGCTTGGTAAGGAAAATAGTAGCTTTAACCAAGCACTAGTAGGAAGATCAAGTCCAGAGCAGTATCCCCTGTGCAACAGAGTGCTCTACATTTGTCAAGCAACAGATGTAGTAACAGATAGCTATGATAGGTGGGTGGGCACCAAACACACAAAGGTGTGTGGCACAACAATTTTTAAAAACAACAGAGGTGAAGTGGGGATGTACAGGTTAGGTAATAACAACAGGAGGCCAAGGGGTCAGTAAGCAGTGCGTATATGGTGTTTAGCTAGGGAGTGTATGTGGTGTCTAGATAGTGTGTGTGAAAGTTTTGTGTGTGTGTCATGTAAGGTGTAGGTAACGTAGGGGTATGGATATGTTGTCACGCCCGATTCCGCTAGGATCGTTCGTCCTCCCTTTGATTCCTGTGGGATCATCATCCTCGCTAAGGCATGATTCGTACAAGCCTAAGTTGTGCTTGCACAAGGCCAGTACCTGTACAAAACAACTAAACAAAGCAAAACACATGTACACAGCACATTTAATTGCAGAAAACCAATATTGACACAAAGATTTAAAAATGGAAATACTTCTTTTATTGATAACTTGATAGGATTATAAAGTACAAAGCTTGCGACTCAGAATGTCATAGTTTGGCTTACATATTTCTCTTTGAACTCTTTTGAAATAGCCACATGCCCATATCATATGCTTTATTACATACTTGAAATGTAAAGACACCTTCAAAGGAAAACTTGTAACTTGACTTGAAATAAAAATAGCTTCGAGGTGATCTACAAGCTCTACTAGACTGGATAGCTTTAGCGTCTCACCGAAAGTTCCCATATCTTTCTTGCTATTGAAAATGATGCATACAATATGGGCCAGTACACATCATGTACTGGCGAACAACTTTGGCCGAACTCACATAAATCTGCGCTAAGTAGACAGTGAAGCTAGCAAACATATTATGTGTCTTGATACTTGTCTAGGTTCATTTAACAATTCATAAGAAGCACAAATAGTAGAAAAACTCTTGCATAATAAATCTTACCCATCGCCGACAGTCATCCCTCCACAAGACAAGGTTAATATAATTTGCATAATGAATAACTTGTGTTCTATTCTTGCAGATATTAAGTTCATAAATCAGATCATGCATGTGGCCTATCTATATATGTGGCCTCGGGTCATTTCCGTGATTAGCCGTTGTGACTCTTTGGTTCAGCTCGTCACTAATGGACATAAATACGACACCCCTTTTCTTCCAGGGGTCTCTAATCTCTCCTGGGCCAAGTGGTTCAAGGCGCCCCAAAGAATCCACCGAGAGATAAATTTTACCTTGTGCATAAGTTGACCGAGACCGATGCATACTTTAACAGTTCTATCAGATAAAACAGGTTCAAATCTATGCACAGATGTACGATACGTTCATTCGTGCCTTTTCTTTGATTCATCTTAACAGTACAAGTTCGTCTGTACATGTCTACATTTGAAAGCATACTAGAACAGAGCAGATGATCATTCATGTGATACAGATAATAGTACCACATAGTCAAGCAATTGGTTTAATTCATTTATCTCTCTTATCTTTGTTATTATGGTATCTTGATCAGAGGGACGCAACAAAAGAGTGAAGTAGGGATCATTTTCTTAGGGCATGGGGATAAATGTTAGCTCGGTCAAAGCAACCACCAAAATAAATCTTGTTCGAGGGAAGGAGGGACTCACGCGCCGTTCACTCTCCTCCTAAGCGTCCTACAGTGGCACCAACATTTGATTAGCATACTTCGATCTCTTTCTCCAATATTCGAAATGAATGTAAAATATGAGGAAAGCGAACAATGAAAACCAATCATTGAAAACTAACACGAAATCGTATTCATCAAAACCAAGCAGCAAAAAAACCTCCAATGAAAAACTATCGGATTCATTTCAATAGAAGCCGATCCATTAGTTGGAAAGGTTCATTGTATTTCATTCGTGATCAATCGATATCGGCGAAGGTTCCCCAACTACTCAGTTCAAGACTGAGTTGCAAGCCAGGGTATTACAGAGTGGACTGCAGAGAGCAGGATACTAGATAATAATCCACTAAGAAAAGTTTGTCTCAAAACTTAATGAATATCTCACCTCCATCACGGTCTGATCCTAATCAAGTAAGGTCGCCATATTGAAAACATGTGCCTTCCACAGCTGATGATTGTGCAGATTGTCTCTAATAGGTGATGGGTCCTCAATAGCCCCGCTCATCAGTATCGTTATGGTTTGTGCTGTATTCCCCCTTTTTGGACAGTATGATTGCGTGACCCAGTTGGCCACAACCAAAGCAAGCATTATTAGCGGTACAACAATCTTGTTGGTGGGTGCCCAAATTTTCTACAGTAATTGCATTCCAGTCCATTCATAAAATTTGTAGTGCTCGAGGCAATATGTACCTAATCTCCTTTGCCAAACCTCGATGGAATCTGCGTGCTATGTCTTTCGGCTCCTTGACCATGTACTCGCAAATCGGCTCAGCCTGCAAAACTCTACAGCATACTCATCAATAGATAATCTGTCCTGCACCAAATTTTGGACATACATTTCCAGAACTCCTTCTGCTACTTCTAGATAGAACTTTTTTTAAGAGGTCTTTGAACTGGTTCCAAGTCAGATCTGGAACCGCTAGTCGAGGCTCATTATGGAACCAATTACGGGTAATATCCGGAAGCTGCAAGCCAACAACCTCAATTTGTAGATCCTTGTGAATCCCCTGCAACCATCATGATATGCTCGTTGTCCTCGAGCCTCATCTATTAGGGTTATATACTAAAAGCATCACTTTTGTAGTAACCTTATTCCTTAAATTTTGAATGAGAATCATATGGGCAAATGTTTGCATATTGTATTTGTTGTAAGTGTTAATGCAAATGTCTGATATTCTATATTTTAGATAATATGGTGTGTGGTGTCACACAGAAGATTATATTATCAGTTTCTTATGGAGTATATAAATAGTTCACAACCTAGATGGACATGGACAATCTATTAGAACTGTTGTAGTATAATCTAGTATTAGTCTATCTTGACTATAGGTTTACACTAGTACACTTTGTGTGTATTGAACAGGACCACTTGAGGTTGTTCACTTTGTACTGACTACATAAGAGAACAAACACCTCTATTATTGTGGATGCTTGTGCTCTTAATCCAGATAATAACAGACGTATATGCATTGCAGTGTGCATTACTTTGACTCATGAAAGAGTGAGATTCATTATGGATCAACAACCTCTATAAATTGGGTAATAATATTGTATGTATGATCTGTTGATTATAAATAGAATCCATGTCCCGATACATCGGGTTGATGATGTCTCCTTAAGGAGCTCATAAGGATTGTCATATAAACCCTGCAGGTGGATTATATCCGACATGACAAATAAAGTTGAGCGGTACTAACTTAATTTAATCGACGAACATACGATATCTTAACATGGGGAGCCAAACGAGCATATAATAAAAGGAGCCCACAAACATAATTTGGAATTAGGGAGGTAGTACATCAATAGCTCATTAGTGGACCGAGCTATTGTTAATGGGCCTGGATTGTGTGTTCGGGCTGAACATGGGGTATCCAGATCCGTTAGGAGGCCTAACCCTAATTTTTCCTCATGGTCCCTGCCGTAGCCTATATATATCCTCTATTCTCTGGCCACCAGATGATTGATAAAAAATCTGAAGCTTTCTCTAAATTCTTGATTTACGTAAGGAGAGAAAGAGAGGGATGCCAAGGAGAGGAAAGAGTTGGGAGATCATCGTCCACATGACGTCCAACTCGAGGAAGGAATACGTACAGAAGATCTTGGGGTCGTCCATTCGAGATTGCTAGGAATTACTTATCTTTTTTCCGTCGCAAGTATAATTCGTGAAGCCTAGTTTCCACCTATGAAGGGTTAGAACACGTATTAAATATGTTTAACTTTCTATCGATCAATACGCACACCAAAGTAAGGGTCCTGGGAATCTCCAGTACCATCAATTGGTATCAGAGCTATTTTGGATCTGCATATTGATTGATACATCCATGTTGTCCAATAAAACCTGCGCTGTGTAATAGTCGGTAGATGTAGATCTGTTCTAACTTGGTTTTGCAGGCATCTTAGATCTAACTATTATGGTACAATGCATGTTTTTGATTGTGTTGTTTAAACCACAGACATGTCATGGATGTTGTTTGTTGCTGTGGATGTAATTAAAATCATGAGGGTTGATCGTGCTTATTATTTGAATTTTTTAATCTAGATTATGTGTGAACTCTTCGGGAGGCGTAGAATTGATGTAATTTAATTATTTTTGATCAATCGTGATGGCGGTGGTGGTTGTTTTCTGACGCCGGACGAGATGCTGGTTTTAAGCAGTCCAGAGGCAGACAATTGATTTTCGATGAAGGAATCGACAGCCAAAACCTTAAAAAAATGGGGCGCTGCCCCGAACCCCGAATAGATCTGCGCATCGCCAGATTTTGGATTTAGATAGTTGAGGACGAAGTAGGAAAGATGACCATAATAGTTGGATATTTTTCTCTTATTTGTTGTCATTTTACTTTTTCTGATTATGCATGTTTATTATTGTGTGGATGTTTTTTGAAAAACTAAGCCTACATTAATAATGGACAACATGGACATAATATCAACTAGTAGAAAAATTCTCATTGTTAAATAACTAAGTGGGAGAGGATATTTATTTAGCATAAATCCTATGGTCTCCATTACTGGTTTGCAGGTAATGTAATTATACTTGCGCGTTGGCTTTAGTGCCTTCCTCCATATCGGATGAGTATAATTATGGATCACCAGTACAAACTTTCTTAGGGATAATTGTGGAAAGTTACCTAGTATGTGTTCACTTCCCCATCTGAAGGAACTCATTACAAGGTAATGGACTTAGTATTAAGTAATGGTATACACTTAGATACAAATAATGATCCTCCCCATCGAAGTCACTACTATTATTTGTATGACCAGAGCAAGACCAACATATTAATTTAATTTGTCATAAAATTATGTTGACATGATAGTAAAATTAATAAGAAAAACCTACTTGAACAAAGTTAAATTTGTATATGTCCACACTATCGTGGCATGCTAAATTCATGGTGTTCAAGATGTTGGTGAATTTCTTATTATTATTTTGAGGGAATCAATATTTAATTAATTCAAAAAGTTTTTTTTCCTACATAATTTTATTTATGTGATTCTCAGGATTTCAAAATGGATTCTTTTAGTCCATTTATGGTGATTCTTAAAGAAAATAAACTTACTGGACCTAATTATAATGACTGAAAATGTAATTTGGACATTGTTCTGATTACTGAGGAGTACAAATATGTACTTGTTGAGGAATTCCCACCTGAGCCTGATGCTAACTCTGATGAAGAGGTCAAAGAGGCTTATAAGAAGTAGAAAAATGCAGATAAGATGACGCGGTGTTACATTTTGGCATCTATATTAAATTTACTGCAACATCAGCATCAGGCCATGGCTACAGCTTATGACATGATGTATAACCTCAAGGAACTCTTCGGACATCAGAGTAGAGCAGCTAGGCAGTTTGCTGTGAAATGTTTGATGTGAAGAACAGATGGCAACTCTAGAGGGGGGTGAATAGAGTTTATAGAGATAATAACCAATTAAAAATTAACTCTATCACAAATAAAACTAATCGGAGTAAATACGGAATTTAAAGTGAGAAGAAAGAGAGCAAACGCAAACACAGCCGATTTTAAACCTGGTTTCCCTCGTGGAGGACTAGTCCAGACCTGAGAACTCTAGCTCAGGATTAAATCCACTATTTGTGAAATAGTAGTTTACAACCCATGCCTTTTCTTCAGAAGAGCACGTCAACTTCTTACAGAGGATCGCAGTGGCGATTTGCTTGGAATTTTCCAAGCGACTTCTTCAACTCTTGCACAAGACTCCTAACTGAGAGATGCTGAGCACTCAAGACTTAGGAAGCTTGTGGCTAGTAGATGGGAATGATATGGCTTATCTGAGCTATAAGAGAAGAGAAGATTGGATGTTTTGAAATGAGAGAACTCATGGCCTATTTATAGTATTTTTGTAGGCAGAATTCGGCCAGAATTCGGGTAGGAAATTTCAAATATTTGGCCGCTGGACAACTTGCAACCAGCTAACCCTAAAATTAAGATTGCTGATTTTTAGGGGACAGAGTTCGGCCCGAACTCTGTGTGGAGACAGAGTTTGGCCCGAACTCTGTCTCCAGAGCACAGAGCTGGTCTAAGTGGCCAGTGGGTATTTTTCTGGATGGTGGAGTTTGAGGATTATTGGGTAGGCTTGAGGTCAAGTCTCAAGAGCTCAGCATGACACAGTTTACATCAGTCTAGACTCAATAAAAGTGCAAAATACAGACTCATATACAACTGAAAAACAGAGACTGAGCTGTTGTCTGACTTGAGCTTGATGTAGGCGTCGTGTGTCGTATTGAATTATTACAAGTATTATTTAGTCAAAGTTATCAATATTTGGTTGACTGTGACTTTGTGTCAACAATCTCCCCCATATTGATAATTGACAAAATAATAGATGTATATTCAATATTCGTACCTGGACACAGTTGATGACAAAATCATAGCTCCCCCATAATCAGTGCCGAGCTAGAAACAATAGCTCCCCCGTAAATAATGCGTTGAACCTGTTGGCCTGATAAATAATATCTTCCAAAAGCACCAAAAAGCACATATATACTAAAAGTATGACAAGAATATACATATTTCTCCCAAAAGCACCAAAAAGTACATATATACTAAAAGTATGACAAGAATATACATATTTCTCCCCCTTTTGGCATTAGCAATATAAACTGCATGTGAATGAACTTCATATAAACTGTAATATAAGTAATAATGATGCAACCACACCAAACAGAGAAGAAACTGTATATGAATGATCAAAACAAGCAACTAGCATAAAATAATAAACTAAGATAAGCATAAAAGTGTCATCACACATAACCAGAGTCATCAAACTACCAGAGTTTTAGTACAACCCAAGTACATAAATCCAAATAAAACTAAATAACTGGAAATCAGAAATCATAAACTAGGATCATCAGCAGCAGCAACAGATAGTAGAAGCCATCTCCATCATGGAGCACGAGAAGGCCCAGCGGAGTCTGAAGGATCAGTGAATGAACGGTTGGGGTCCAAAATAGCAGCATCCGGATCCAGGTAGCACATGACCCAGGGGTCGTCAATGCGATATCCCTCGCGACCAGGATCCCGCTCCATGGGAATGGGCATAGACGGATGACGGGACATGGAATACCGAATATCATGCAGCGAGTTGCTGAGGGCACTCATCTGCAGGGTAGTACGGTAGTCCATCTGAGTCCAGCGATCGTCCTCCAAGGCGAAACGATCTCTGAGCATGGTCTGGATGGAGTCAAGAGTAGCAGGAGGAGGTGGCACATCCTGTCCAAGTGGAGGGGCGTCAGGCTCCTCATCATCAGAATGCTCAGAAGTGGCAGGAGAGGCTACGACTGCCTAAAGTCGTCGTGCCTTAGATAGGAAGGCAGGAGCAGACAAGAAAGGACAATCATGAAGAGGGACAATGAACGCCCGAAGAACCATATGAAGATACAAAGGATAAACCAGGGCTCTTGGTTTCTTCCTACAGTTTATCATCCAGTCCATCATGGTACGTGGAAGATTGAAAGGGATGCGATAATGAAGATGATACAAAGCTGAGATCTCAAAATATGTGACTTCATCGGTGGAGCCAGCTTTTGGCAGAATAGTGTTGAAAATAATTCGATGAAGTTCATAGAAATATGGATTTAGATATTTAGCCGTAAGCTTGCGAGGACGTGTGTTCGGAGTACACACGTCGTCCTTGAAGCTTTCAAGGGAAGTCCCGTCGAGAAAACGGAACGACCGAGCTTCAATAAGCTTTTCCCAAGAATTGGGCTCTTGAAGATCAAGATATTCGGCTAAGTCAAAATCATCAAATGAGATATCGATACCCGCAACACGTGAATAGATGTGAGTATCATCATAAGTCAAGTTGCAGTAAAACATTTGTATGGCACTACGATATATGACCGAATTAGAAGTAACAAGTTCGTCAAGGCAAAGGTCATGAAAGAGTGCATCATAATGAGAGAAAAATGTGAAGTTAATGGAGTGTCCCTCAAACACCGGATGTGTCCGAAAATCAATAAACCATTCATTGGATGCGTCTAGTGATATAAAAAGTCGGTCATCGTAGGTGTTTGGATCACGTGGACGAGAAGGGTTGAACAATGGATGAGGTGGTTGATGTTGTTCAACGGGTTGCTCAACGGGAGGAGGAGCATTCGACGAGGACGCTCCCTCGGTCCGAATTCTTTTCCCACGGTTGAACAAGCGAGGAGCCATTGCACAAAAAGAGAAATTGAAATAGAGAAGGAGAGGAAGTTATACCTCAAATCAACAATGAACAGTGAAAGAGAATGAGAAAAATAGCCCTTCTCCTTGATTTTGATGAGAAATGGAGCACTTTGGAGAGAAAACTAGGGTTAGGGTTTGTGAAAATATGTTTGGAGAGGTGAAGGTGATGGTAAGAATGAAGGAGAGAGAGGAAAACCCGAATATAAGGGGAGGGTTTTCTTTGGTCGGAGTAAATCTGGACCGTAGGATCTCATTTGATCAAACGGCTGGAGCTGTCCCCGATTCTGGAACAGGGGGACCAAACTCGGCCCGAACTCTGGGTAGGGCAGAGTTCGGCCCGAATTCTGGGTTCTTGTCCCAGAACAGAAAACAGGCTAGAAGAAAAAAATGGTTAAGTATGGAAAGCCAATAAAGATAAAGCTTAAATGATTCAATAAACCAGATAGAAGAAATAGAAAGATATCAATATGAAATTGAAAAATAGCATATTAGCAAGTGATAAATCAAATGTACCGTATAATAAACAATGAGTTATATTATAATTCAATATTTTGAATTTGCCATGAGTTAGCTGCAGGGGCCGGATCCCAGCTAGCGGTAGTCCTGAGGACTAGTGTACCTTGTCGCTTAGGCTTTTACACCTTGTTGTCAGAAGGGCCCTTTCGGCTTGTACTCATAGCAAGTTCATCATAAGAGAATCACAATATAATCGATATTTATGCAGGTGTATTTTAATTTATGACGGCTTCATCTAAAATTCCAAGTTCACGACAAAGAAAATTGAAGCGCTCTTCGGATAATGGCTTTGTGAAGAAGTCTGCTAACTGATGATCAGTGTCAATAAATTCTAAGTTAATCATGCCATTTTGCTGATGATCACGCAAAAAGTGGTGTCGTATCTCAATGTGCTTCGTGCGTGAGTGACAAATGGGGTTCTTAGTGAGATTTATTGCACTAGTGTTGTCACAAAAGATAGGAATATGCATGAAAGATAAATTATAGTCTTCAAGGGTTTGCTTCATCCATAGAATTTGTGCACAACAACGCCCAGCTATGATGTATTCAGCTTCTGTTGTGGATAGTGCGACAGAATTCTGCTTCTTGCTAAACCAAGAGACTAAAGCCTTTCCTAATAAATGATACGTGCCGCTCGTACTTTTACGGTCGACCTTGCACCCAGCGAAGTCAGCATCAGAGTAACCAATGAGGTCAAATGATGTTGACTTGGGATACCATAGGCCCACTGTAACCGTACCCTTAAGGTATCGAAAGATACGCTTAACCACGGTCAAGTGTGATTCCTTAGAATTTGCTTGATATCTAGCACATAGGCAAACGCTAAACATGATATCGGGGCAACTAGCAGTTAAATAAAGTAAGCTGCCTATCATACCTCGATACTTACGTTGATCTACGGGTTTGCCACTCTCATCTGGTTCGAGTTTGGTTGAAGTAGCCATTGGAGTGCTGATCGGTTTGACGTTGTCAAGATCGAACTTCTTCAGCATGTCCTTTGTATACTTCGACTGACAGATGAAAGTTCCATTAGCCATTTGTTTCACTTGCAGTCCAAGAAAGTAGTTGAGCTCTCCCATCATGCTCATCTCAAATTCTGTCTGCATACACTTGGCAAATTCTTGACAGAGAGTTTCATCAGTAGAACCGAAAATGATATCATCTACGTAAATTTGAATTAATAGAATAGTGTCTTTAAAAGATTTGATAAAAAGTGTAGTGTCAATTTTCCCTTTTGAAAAACCTTTCTCAAGCAAGAAGCTGCTTAACCTTTCATACCAAGCTCTAGGGGCTTGTTTAAGGCCGTACAGCGCTTTCTTTAGCTTGAACACGTGGTCGGGAAACTTATGATTTTCAAAACCAGGAGGTTGTTTTACATAGACTTCCTCCTTAATAAAACCATTTAAGAAAGCACTTTTAACATCCATTTGAAATAATTTAAAATTTTGAAAATTTGCAAATGCGCAAAGCATCCGAATGGATTCTAATCTAGCAACAGGAGCATATGTCTCATCGTAGTCGATACCTTCCTCTTAGTTGTATCCTTGAGCTACTAGACGAGTTTTGTTACGTGTGACTGAACCATCTTCATTTACTTTGTTTCTAAAAACCCACTTAGTACCAATAATCGAGTAATTAGCCGGTCTAGGAACGAGTTCCCATACTTGGCTCCTCTCGAATTGGTTGAGTTCTTCTTGCATAGCAGAAATCCAAAATTCATCATTAAAAGCTTCAGAAATGTTTTTAGGCTCAACTTGTGAAATGAAGGCAGTACTAGCAATGGAGTCTCTTAGTGATGATCTAGTAGTTACTCCACGTGAAACTTCACCTATAACTAAATTTTCTAGATGAGAAGGCTTGAAAGAGAATTTCTTAGGCAGGCTCTCCAGAGAATCAGTTTCGATTGAAGTATTCATTGGAGTAGAAGTTGATGGCTCAATGTCATCATCAAGAGTACTTGCTGCACTGTTATCTTCATCAAAAGTCACATTTGTAGACTCTTCCACAATTAAAGAGCGTTTGTTAAAAACTCTATATCCCTTACTCTTGGCGGCATAGCCAAGAAAAATACCATCGTCAGCTTTGGCATCAAATTTGCCTAAGTTGTCTTTGGTGTTAAGGATAAAACATCTGCAGCCAAAAACTTTAAAATAAGAAACATTTGGGGTTCTCCCAAACCAAAGCTCATAGGGTGTCTTTTTCGTAATAGGACGAATAAGTACCATATTTAAAATGTGGCATGCTGTACTAACAGCCTCAGCCCAAAAGAATTTCGGAAGTGAAAACTTGTTCAACATGACTCTAGCCATATCGCCAAGAGTCCTATTCTTCCGCTCCACAACACCATTTTGTTGGGGAGTTCTAGGACAAGAAAACTCATGATCAAAACCATTTGAATCACAAAACTTTTCAAAATCAGAATTTTCGAATTCGCCTCCATGATCACTTCGGATTCGAGTAATCATGTAGCCTTTTTCGTTTTGAACTTTCTTGACAAAAATCTTAAAAACTGAAATAGCATCACTTTTATAAGTAAGAAAGAAAACCCAAGTAAATCTTGAAAAATCATCAACAATAACAAATGCGTAGAGTTTTCCGCCAAGACTGGCTACTCTACTGGGGCCAAATAAATCCATATGAAGCAGTTGAAGGGGTCTAGTAGTACTTACAGAGTTTATGGAATGGAAAGATGATTTGGTTGCCTTATTCAACTCACATTCCGCACATACGGTGTCCTTTTTGAATGTGATGTCGGGCAAGCCTCTAACTAGCTTCTTGGTTGGTAGCCTGGATATATTATCCATGTTGGCATGACCAAGACGCTGGTGCCATAGTAACCGTTCATCTTTGTGAGCATATAGGCATCTACCTGCATGGTTAGTAACTAGAGACAAATAGAAAATATAAATATTGTCCTCTCTTACCCCTTCAAAAGCAATGTCTCCTGTTGACCTATCATAAATAAGGCATTTGTTTTGTCCAAAGTTAATGTCATAACCATGGTCAGCAAGATGACTGATGCTGAGCAAGTTATGCTTTAACTCGGTTACTAGGCAAATATCCTTTATTACGGGAGAGAGAGGATACCCAATAGTACCATTACCTATGATATAACCTTTTAGGTTATTTCCGAAGGATACATATCCTTCTCTCTTCATCGATAGTGATGCGAAAAGATGTGCGTCTCTTGTCATATGCCGCGAGCATCCACTATCGAGAATCCACTTACTCTTAGTTGAGAAGGGAAGGTCCACCTACATCAAGAGTAGATGTGACCTTTGGTACCCAAATTCTTGAGGGTCCTGAAAAGTTAGCTTTTGGAAACCATGCATATATCTTTTTATCAACTAATCTTCTGATTCTACATTGTGGTGATATGTGTCCATGTAGACCACAATAAGTGCATGTAGCATTTCTATTCACATTTGGAGCATGCTGATGATGTCTATAAGAATATTGATGACATGTAGACTTATATGGCATGGCATGATGATGTTGTCTATATGGCATGGCATGATGAGGTTGTCTATATGGCATGGCATGATGAGGTTTTCTATATGGCATGTCATGATGAGGTTGTCTATATGTGGAGTGATGTTGATTGTGTCTTTGTGCAACATGATGATGACTGTATCTATGTGCAGCATGATGTTTATGTGACATATGATGATTATTTCTATGTGCATGAGGTTTGTGAAATTGTGTGTACATGTAAGCATGATTGTGAGCAGCATGAGTATGACGTGTTTTACTAGTATGAGTAGTGTCATGCTTTGTGAGTGTCTCATGTGATTGGGTTTGAGGTTGAGCAACCTGTTTCCCCAATTTAGTCTCTAGTTTCTTAGAGACAGCTTGCAATTCAGTGATCTTAGCATTTAAACCATGCAACTTAGTAATAGTGATCTTGTGTCTATTCTTCTCATCTGCAAGCTCCATGTTGAGTGTTGCAATTTCTTTTGTTTGCTACTCAATGCGTGCATCGGCATCATGTAAGCTTATTTTAAGCTTAGATACCTTATCAGTAACATCCGTGGGTACAGTGTCTCTAATATTATCAAGTAAAAGAGAAAGTCTTTGAATTTCAACTTCATGACTTTTGATTTTGTCCTTGGCTTGTTTGTATTTACCAATGGCCTTTTTATGGTCACTAAGTAAATCAGTGAAAGCATCGCCAAGTTCATCAAAAGTGAAGTCGTCAAGAGTGTCGTTAGATACCTTGTCGGATGTTGCCATTAGGCAAACATTAGCCGTATCTTGAGGAAAGTTCTTTTCTTCCTCAGAGTCACTGGCATCTCTTTCATGCCGGATGCTAGTGTTGGCATATCTCTTTGAAGTGGTCTTCTTGTATGGTTTCTCATAGCGGTTGCTTTTCTTTGAGAATGGACAGTCTTTTCGGACATGTCCCGTCTTTTTGCAACCGTAGCAAGTAGGCTCTTCTTCTTCATCTTCTTGTGGTTCCTTCTTTCTTCGGTTGAAGTGAAGGAATTTCTTGAAGTTGTGAACCATGAGGGCTTGATCATCATCTTCTGAGTTGTCGTCATCAGTCTCTTCGGGTTCAGCCCTCCGTCGGTGAGCTTTGAGTGCGATCTCCTTAGCCTTAGGAGCAGGCTCTTCGAAGTCCTTGAGGTCAAGCTCATGAGTCATTAGCTTTCCCATCAAGGTCTCCATAGACATGGTTGTGAGATCGTTTCCTTCTATGATGGCTGTCACCTTAGGGTTCCAAATTTTTGGTAGCCCCCTAAGTAACTTGCGAATCTTCTCATGATTTGAATATTGCTTTCCAAGCGAAGACAGGGGGTTGATGATGTCGAGGAATCTTGTGAACATCTGCATGATCGTCTCGTTTGGCTTCATCTTGAAGGCCTCGTATTCTTGAGTGAGACGACTTATTTTTGATTCCTTGACTTGGGTGGTTCCTTCATGCGTCACTTCTAGAAGCTTCCATACTTCGTGGGATGTGGTGCATGTGGATACCCTGTTGAACTCATTCCTGTCTATAGCACAGAATAAAGCATTAATAGCTATCGCGTCTAGACTTGCCTATTTCTTCTCCTCGTCAGAATATTTTTCATGTGATTTCTCAATGAGATCACCGTTGACAACTATCTTGGCGGGCTTTTTGTAACCGTCAGTGACGACAGTCCACAGGTCAAAGTCTAGAGACTTGAGATAAAAACTCATCCTTGTTTTCCAATACGTGTAGTTAGTTCCATCAAATAGGGAAGGCCTATGAGTGGACTGTCCTTCACCGTGATTGGAAATCAAGGATTGCGTGGTTGCCATGGATCAGCTCTAGGATGTAAATCCTTGTAAAGTGAACAGAGCTCTGATACGAATTGAAGAACAGATGGCAACTCTAGAGCGGGGTGAATAGAGTTTATAGAGATAATAACCAATTAAAAATCAACTCTATCACAAATAAAACTAATCAGAGTAAATGCGGAATTTAAAGTGAGAAGAAAGAGAGCAAACGCAAACACAGCCGATTTTAACCTGGTTTCCCTCGTGGAGGACTAGTCCAGGCCTGAGAACTCTAGCTCAGGATTAAATCCACTATTTGTGAAATAGTAGTTTACAACCCATGCCTTTTCTTCAGAAGAGCACGTCAACTTCTTACAGAGGATCGCCGTGGCGATTTGCTTAGAATTTTCCAAGCGACTTCTTTAACTCTTGCACAAGACTCCTAACTGAGAGATGCTGAGCACTCGAGACTTGGGAAGCTTGTGGCTAGTAGATGGGAAGGATATGGCTTATCTGAGCTATAAGAGAGAAGAGAAGAGAAGATTGGATGATTTGAAATGAGAGAATTCATGGCCTATTTATAGTGTTTTTGTAGGCAGAATTCGGCCAGAATTCGGGTAGAAAATTTCAAATATTTGGCCGTTGGACAACTTGCAACCAGCTAACCCTAAAATTAAGATTGCTGATTTTTAGGGGACAGAGTTCGGCCCGAACTCTGTGTGGAGGCAGAGTTCGGCCCGAACTCTGTCTCCAGAGCACAGAGCTGGTCTAAGTTGCCAGTGGGTATTTTTCTGGATGGTGGAGTTTGAGGATTATTGGGTAGGCTTTAGGTCAAGTCTCAAGAGCTCAGCATGACACAGTTTACATCAGTCTAGACTCAATAAAAGTGCAAAATACAGACTCATATACAACTGAAAAACAGAGACTGAGCTGTTGTCTGACTTGAGCTTGATGTAGGCGTCGTGTGTCGTATTGAATTATTACAAGTATTATTTAGTCAAAGTTATCAATATTTGGTTGACTGTGACTTTGTGTCAACATGATGAATACAAAAATGGCTGAGGGTACACCAGTAAAGGATCATGTTCTCAAGATGATGGGTCATCTGAATGAGATGGAGATCCTTTGAGCTGAAATCGACAGGGAATCCCAGGTCGATTTCATTCTCGGGACTCTGCCTAAAAGTTTTGACAATTTCTGCCTTAATTACAACATGAACAAAATATTGTATAGTTTGGCAGAACTTGCAAAAGCGCTACATTATGCTAAATCTCTCTTTAGGCAGAGTGGTCATGTTTTTGTTTTTGAAAAGGCTTCTACTTCTAAGCCAAAAGGCGGTAAGAATAAGAATAACATTCAGAAACAGGCAAACTTAGCAAAGAAGGGCATGGGACCTCAAGGCACGATAAAAAAGCTGACAGACAAATGTTTCAAGTGCAAAGGGTCAAGACATTGGAAGACTGATTGTCCACTTCTCAAACAAGGGAACAAAGAAGGTATATCTCATTTACTATTAGTTGAAACATGTTTAGCGGTGTTATCTACCGGCACCTGGTGTGTAGATACATGAGCCACTAATCATGTTTGTAATACATTGCAGGGGTTCCAGGAAACCAGACGGCTCAGTGATGGAGAGATATGCTTGTTCATGGGTGATGCTACAAAAGTATCGGTCGTTGCATTAGGAGATGTTACTTTATCTTTTTGTAGAAATAAGTCTTTGACATTGAGAGATTGTCTTTATGCACCTTCACTTAGAAGGAATTTAGTTTTTGTTTCTATATTACTTAAGGATGGATATTCAGTTTATTTTAATGACAATATTGTTATTAGAAAGAACAAACATTTTATCTGTTCTGGTGCATTAGTTGATAATCTGTATGTTATTAATCATATTTCGTCCACAATGCAACTTATAGAAATGAATAATATGTCATCTAACTTAAATAAGAGAAAAGAACCTTCTTGTATGAACCAAACATATCTTTGGCACTTGCGATTGGGGCATATTAACCTAAGAAGGATTCAAAGACTGGTTGAAGATGGACCTTTGAGTTCATTGGAAGTGGAGGCACTACCAGTCTGTTAATCCTGCTTGGAAGGTAAAATGACCAAAAGGCCTTTTACGGCAAAGGAGTATAGGGCCAAAGATGTGTTGGAATTGGTTCATTCTGATTTGTGTGGACCCATGACTATCCAAGCTAGAGGTGGCTTTGAATAGTCTGTCACATTTATTGACGATTATTCAAGGTATGGGTACATTTATTTGATATACCGTAAGTCTGAGTGCTTTGAGAAATTCAAAGAGTACAAGGCTGAAACGAAGAAACGTCATGAAAAATGTATCAAGTCATTAGGATCAGATCGTGGTGGCGAGTACCTCTTTGGAGAGTTTAGAGATTATTTATCAGAGGCTGGTATTGCATCCTAATTGACTGCAACTGGAACGCCCCAGCAGAATAGTGTAGCCGAAAGAAGGAATATAACTCTTATGGAGATGGTTAGATCAATGATGAGTTATTCGAATTTATCAGATTCATTTTGGGGATATGCCTTAGACACTGCAGCGTATACTTTGAACTTGGTTCCTTCTAAGTCAGTACCATTTACTCCCAAAGAGCTATGGATTGGGCGTAAGCCTAGTCTAAAACATGTTCGCATTTGGGGTAGTCCAGCACATGTGCTGAATAGGAAATCAGATAAGTTGGAATCTCGTACAGAAGTACGCTTGTTTATAGGCTATCTAAGAGGAACGAAAGAAGGTTTATTTTATAGTCCTAAGGATCAGAAGGTCATTGTTAGCACCAATGCCCGATTCTTAGAGGAAGACTATGTGATGAACCGTAAACCCACAAGTAGAGTTGTTCTAGAAGAACTGAGAGGTGAGACACCAATTACTTCAGTACCAACAGTACAAGAGGATGAACCACAAATAACTGCACAACGTGTCACAAATGTTATACCACAACCGATAGTGCCTCGTCGTAGTGGAGGGGTTATGATACAACCTGATAGATATATATTCTTGGGAGAGTCGTCAGACTTCGTCCTTGAGGAACAAGATTATGATCCATGTACCTACAATGAAGCACTCCAAGATAAAGATGCAGAGTCTTAACAAAAAGTAATGATATCTGAAATAGAATCTATGGATTCTAATCAGGTCTGGGAGCTTGTAGAACCACCCGTTGGTGTAAAAGCCATTGGATGCAAGTGGGTCTATAAGAGAAAAAGAGGATCAGACGGTAAGTTTAAAACATTTAAAGCTCGACTTGCAGCAAAAGGTTTTACTCAAAGAGAGGGTATCGATTATGAGGAAACCTTTTTCTCCAGCAGCCATGCTTAAGTCTATCCAGATTCTTTTATCTATTGCAGCTCATCTCGATTATGAGATTTGGCAAATGGATGTCAAGACAGCTTTCCTTAATGGAAGTCTTGAGGAAGACATCTATTTGAAGCAACCAGACGGGTTCATTGAAAAGGGCCAAGAGCATCTTGTTTGTAAGCTCAAGAAGTCCATTATGGACTTAAGCAAGCTTCCAGATCTTGGAACATATGTTTTGATCATGTGATAAAATCCTATAGATTTGATCAATATCAGGATGAATCATGTGTATACAGAAAGTGTGACGGAAACGTGGTGGTATTCCTAGTACTTTATGTGGATGACATCTTGTTCATTGGAAATAATGTGAAGGTGTTATCTGATGTAAGGGTATGGTTATCCAAACAATTTGATATAAAGGACTTGGGAGAAGTAGGTCACATCCTTGGGATCAAAGTTCTACGAGATCGCAAGAAAAGGATGTTGGGCTTATCCCAAGCTTCCTATATCGATACTGTACTAACTCATTTTAGTATGCAAAATTCTAAGAAAGGTTTCTTACCTTTTAGACATAGAATTGCTCTATCAAAGGAGCAGTGTCCGAGGACGCCTAAAGAGATAGAGAACATGAAGGCAGTTTCTTATGCTTCAGCAGTAGGAAGCTTAATGTATACAATGCTATGTACAAGACTAGACATCTGCTTTATCGTAGGCATGGTCAACAGATATCAGTCTAACTCAGGATAAAAGCACTGGACTACCGTAAAGCATATTTTGAAGTACCTGAAAAGGACTAAAGAGTATATGCTAGTTTACTAGGCAAATAGTTTAGTTCCCTTGGGGTATACAGACTCAGATTTTCAATTAGATAGGGATTTCAGGAAATCTACCTCAGGTTATGTGTTTACTTTGGAAGGTGGAGCCATTGTGTGGAGGAGTATCGAGCAAAAATGTATTGCTGATTCCACCATAGAAGCCGAGTATGTGGCAGCCTCTGAGGCAGCCAAAGAAACGGTTTGGCTCAGAAACTTTCTGTTGGACTTGGATGTGGTACCTAGTTTGCCTAAGTCTATTACACTTTATTGTGATAATAGTGGTGTAGTTGCAAACTCGAAGGAATCACGAGCCCATAAGACAGGTAAACACATTGAGCGCAAGTACCAACTGATACGAGGTTTCATAAAAAAAGGAAAAGTTGCTGTGATCAAGATAGCATCAGCTGACAACCTAGCTGATCCGTTTACAAAGAGCTTACCAGCTAAGGCTTTTGATAGTCATGTTGAGGGAATATGAGTAAGATGTGTAGCAGCATGGCTTTAAGTATAAGTGGGTGATTTGTAACAGTATACTGAAAAGTAATGCTTCGAGTATAAGTGGAAGATTGTCACGACCCGTACCCAATATTTGGGCATGAATCATATACACGCTCAGCCTGCGCCGCAGAGTCGGCGGTAGAACGCTGTATCAATATGGTGAACAACCACGCAGTAAAAATATATCACAAGGAAGTATTTAAGTTTAAATCTCAACTCAGCTGTCATGAATAAAAATAGAATCGTCTCACAATAAAAGAAAGTCTAAAATCAAGTAATCTCTACTACATGTCTCAACTCATCTCATAAATCAAATACAAGGTCTCAGCACTAACAAATGTCTAAGATAGAGCAGCGGGGTCAGATGTTGTATAATTCTTCTGATAAACAAGGTCCGTCTCTAAGGCATCCCCCACATAAGGGCCATACTCCTCTGGACACACGATCTCATCGCCATCATCTAAAATTTGTTTGGTTTCCCAGTCAGAACGGAACGAGTACAATTCACTGAGTGCAGTTCCAAATATATGAAAATGACTATACAACAGGGGTTAGCCTTTAGACATATATAAGAAAAATAAATGAAAGAAACATAAATATCAAAACAGCAAATGAAATGCAAGAAAAATACTCACCGACAGACTGACTGAAAATACCTTTGATATATGATCGGTCTCGGGACAAGTATACGACACTATCTACACTGTCTAAAGCTACACTGTCTACATTACACTGTCTAAATTATACTATCTACATTGTATGAATTGCACTATCTACAATTAATAAAGCAATAGAAATCACTGTCTACACTGTCTACGATAAGTAAGCAATAGTAATCACTGTCTACACTGTCTATACTGTCTAAGGTCGGATCATATATCTTTGGTACTTTACTTCCCGACACGACAAGGAACAAAATCATAAAAACTGAAATCATATATATCTATCGACTAGTCACTAATGTATAGTAAAGATCAATAATGAAAACAAACAACAAACTGTACTCGCCTGGCGTCCCGAGCTGCTGGCACTGGTCAGAGTCCAAATCGAGGCCCAAGGAACCTATTTAATGAATCACATAGTCAAGATATAACTCAACAAGAAGGTTGGTATTTTTATTTACAGATTGTTTCATTGCTTAGTGTCTACCCTATTACCCATCTTATTACTCTTATGAACCCACCAGTGATATCTTCATTTAAAACTTACTTTATCTATTTTCCTAGTGACCTGTCCCTAATAGTGCCCTGCAATTTAGCCCCATTAAGAATCTGATTTCTATACCCAAGTTATTCAGGTCCAGGTTTTACTCTAGAATCCTGTTTGTTTGTATTTCCCTGTTGTCATAGGTATAGTAGGCCTATAGTGGTCTCATGACCTATTTGATCTGCTGTCATCAGGAATAGATTCACTTACTTGAGTTAAGGGGTGACCCATTAGTCTAAACTGGTTTATGAGGGTATAAGTTACCATCAAGTATATTCCTGCATTTCTGAATATAGGTCAGCTATTAGGCCTGGCCTCTCTAATACTCAGGCTCTCCCCATAATAGATATTTCCATATGCCTGTTTGGTGTTTAAGGGGGGTTTCCTGGCCCTTTGGGTCGAAGGAGTAGCAATGGATGGCTCCTAGGAGTAATGAGTGACCCCAAATTTTCTAGCTGTCATACATCCCTCACCAACTCTGATTCATCACAGGGTGTACCCAGGGTCAACCTACTCAGTTTCCTTATTTCTCAATGTCTAGTTATCTCTGAACTGCAGAGTATTATAGGTATTAATTTTCTCTGTTACCTGTTCAACTCTATGTTTCGGATACCAGTAAGGTATCCCAGTTATTTGGGTATTATTTCTGAAACCGGTCTAGATGGGTTGGGTGACTGATATGGCCTGAACCATATCCTGAGTGAAATTTTTGAGTTGCAACAGGGGTGAATTAAGTGCAGGCTAACTGTGGTGCAGAAATGAATTTAAGAGAAGGTAACTCTCTTAACCTGGATGGGTTAGGACTCAACCACTAAGGGTTGCTACTTCAACCGAAGTGTGGCTATTCTTGTGAATGAGAAACTGGTCTCTGATATGGCAACATTAGTTTGACATCTATTGAATTCCCAGGATTTGGGTTTTAGGTAAGATACCTATCTTTGCCTTGTCTTTTCATAACCTGCACATCCTGTGATCTCTTGCCATACTAGACTCCCATAGGATTAACCAAGATTTGGGTAGAGTTTACATATGACTAGGTTAGCCTATGAACTAGGCTGCAGGAATTCATTGGTACTCACTACAGTTCCTACAACCTTTCTCCTTTGATCCCCTGGTGTTGTGTATGATGTCCAACCTATGACCTTGCCTGTGTATACATCAAATCAGTGCTTAAGTATCTGATATGTTTGCAGGGTTTTATTCCCAGGCCAGTAGTGACTTGCCCTGATACAAAGGTGTAGGCAAGGCTGGATTTTAAGTCCAATATAGGCACATATATGCAGATAGAATTTGAATGAATCACAAACATATATACTCATGAACACTCCTATAGGATGAGCCATATACAGCCGTATCCCTTTGCACCCGATTTCTGCTCATGTGGACTGATACAGGTGATTTGGTATAAGGAACTGTTACTATGAAGTCCTGATACTAAGTGTTAGTTGCAAGTGGTCTGCTACCATTGATCAGGGTTGATACTCTGATACATATGTTGGTATCTGAGGTCGGTTTCCCTACCCATGTCCAAAGAATAAATGCAACAAAGGTTATGAGGATTCGATATATATATATATTGTTCCCTGGGTTTGGTGGCAAATGCCTAAAGTGTTTTAAACCTATATGGTAACCAGGCCTATAGGAGTAGGTCCCTGCCTTCCTATGTGCAGAGCTAGTTGGAGACCTGTTCCCCACGCAACCGTGTAGGTACTACTACTAGGCTACATGAGTCTCGATCACAGGGTGTCCCCCAAACAGTTTGTGCATCTAATAGAAAAAAGTATCAAACACCTACCCTCCTATACTATTATTATGCAAGGACAGAGTATTAAAAGCATGGGGGAGATGAAGGTGTACCTGCTTCCACACAATTTCTATTAGAAAGCTCTGCTCAATCCTTGGTAACAGAATTATGTGGGTTTGCTTAGGGTTTTCAGGGAGATTGCGGGAGTACTCATCCTTTCTTTATATACATACGAAAACTTGATTGTGATAGGAATAGGTTTCCAGGGATTCAAATAATTTGAATCAAGATTGATCTTATCTATTGTCCCAAGGGAAATCTAATACTGGTTTGATTTGGAGATGCAACCCCTCGAGTGTTTGCAGAGTTTTGAATTTGAAAACTTACAATAAGATCCCTGAATAATAGAGAAATTTCAAATGGCCACTCCTTCTCTATTGATATATATCCACCACCACATATATGCATATATATATATATATATATATATATATATATATATATATATATATATATATATATATATATATACTTGTGTATTTAAAAATATAGCCAAAAGGCTAATTAAAGATGGGGTTTGATCAAATAAAATAAAATAATAATTTTAACAGATATAAAAATAATAAAAAATATAGATTGGGGCTTACAAGTCTATCTCCCTTAATTTAATTTTGTCCTCGAAATTCAGCTGAAAAGTAATGTAGAACAATACCTTAGTCCTCAAAGAGATAGGGGTGGCGCTCGCGCATCTCATCCTCTCTCTCCCATGTAGACTCGCCCGGGGAGTGGTGTTTCCACGCGACGCGAACCAAAGGAATCACTTGATTCTGTAGTACCTTCTCTCTGCGGTCCAAGATCTCTACGGGCTACTCCTGGTAACTGAGACTCGGTCCCACCTTGATCTTCGAGTGGTCCAAGACATGACTAGGGTCCGCCACGTATCGTCGCAGCTAGGATACGTGGAACACGTTGTGCACTCCTTCCAGTGCAGGCGGCAAGGCTAATCGGTATGCTACTGCACCGATTTTCTCGAGAATCACAAACGGCCCAATAAAGCGTGGGCTGAGCTTACCGCCTTTACCAAAACGGATAGTGCCACGTGTCGGAGAAATTTTCAAAAACACCAAGTCACCGACCTAGATGCACAAAGGAGTTAACACGAAACTCATAATTATACACATAAATAATCTTACGTAAATTCTATACCTCAAACTCTAACGGCCTACGGTGACTGTCGGCCCAGTGTTTCTGCCTGTCCTAGGCCACGCGAAGCCGCTCTCTAATCATCTTGACCTTCTCCGCAGCATCTACTACCATCTATGGTCCCAACAGTGCACGCTCTCCCACATCGTCCCAAGACAGCGGGGTACGACATCTCCGACCATACAACGCCTCAAATGGGGACATCTCGATACTAGCTTGGTATTTGTTGTTATAGGAGAACTCCACTAGATGAAGGTGGTCCTCCCATGAGCCGCCGAAATCTAGCACGTATGTCCGCAGCATATCCTTAAGCGTCTGAATGGTCCGCTCCGACTGTCCATCCGTCTGTGGATGATAAGCAGTGCTGAACTTCAGCGCTGTGCCCAAACTGGCCTGTAGGCTCCTCCAAAAATGAGATGTGAACCTGCTATCACGGTCTGACATGATACTTATCGGAACTTCGTACAACCGGACTATCTGTTTCACATAGAGTTCTGCCAGCTTCTCCGTAGACAACCCCACTTTAAATGGAATAAAGTGGGCCGATTTGGTCAACCGGTCAACAATGACCCAAATCGCATCCTTTCTGCCTGATGACCGTGGAAGACCGGAAACGAAATCCATAGTGATGTGTTCCTACTTCCACTCGGGTATCGGTAGCGGCTGCAACAACCCTCTGGGTCTCTGCCTCTCGGCTTTGACCTGCTGACATACGAGGCACCTAGAAACGAAATGGTCCACTTCCCGTTTCATACCATACCACCACACGTGGTTGCGCAGATCTTTGTACATCTTATTGGCTCCCGGATGTAAAAAATACTGGGAGCGATGTGCCTCTTGCATAAGTTCTTCTCTAAGCTCTCCACTCGGTACGCAAAGCCTCGACCCGTGCCTCAAAGAACCATCCTCTGTAATAGTGAAATCATCCAATAATCCAGCTCGTGCTTGTGCTATGATTTCCTTCAGCTGCTTATCCTGATGTTGTGCCTCACGTATCCTGTCCATCAATCCTGACTGAATCTGCATGCCCATCATCTGTATCTCGGCTCCTGGAATGACAATCTCGATGCCCAAACTCTCTAAATCCGCTAACAGGTGACGATCTCTGGTCAAGCACATTGCCACGGGATACCTGCTCAGCGCATCCGCAACAACGTTGGCTTTTCCCGGATGTTACTGCAGTGATATGTCATAGTCACTCATCAGCTCAAGCCATCTGCGCTGCCTCATGTTCAACTCCTTTTGCGTGAAGACGTACTTCAAGCTTTTGTGGTCAGTGAAGATTTCCACTCGCTCTCCATACAAATAATGTCTCCACAGCTTCAAGGCGAAGATCACGGCTGCCAACTCAAGATCGTGAGTGGGATAGTTCTTCTCATGTGGTCTCAACTGTCGAGACGCATAGGCTATCACTCTCTTGTTCTGCTCTAGGACACAGCCTAGTCCTTTGCCCGAGGCATCACTATAAATGGTAAAACCTCTCGATCCCGAAGGTAAAGCCAAGATGGGGGCTGTTGTCAGTCGCTTCTTCAACTCATCGAACGCAGCCTGACAATCCTCCGTCCATACGAATTCTACATCCATCCTGGTGAGCCTAGTGAGCGGCTCTGAAATCCGAGCGAAGTCCTGCACGAACTTCCGATACTACCCTGCTAACCCTAAGAAGCTTCGAATCTCTGCCAATGTAGTCGGAGTAGACCATGCTTCCACAGCTGTCACCTTCTTCGGGTTGACGGATATACCGTCGCCACTCACCACTTGACCAAGAAACTCTACCTTGTCTAAGAAGAACTCATATTTTGAGAGCTTTCCATAGAGTTTCTCCTTTCTGAGAGTCTCTAGCACGATCCTCAGATGTTTCTCGTGCTCCTCCGGTGTTTTCGAATAGATGAGTATGTGATCGATTAACATGTAGCACCCAGTTTTCCAAATGAGGATAATTTCGAATTTTCGTGTTTATAATTATTTTAATAATGATATTTAATTCATGATATGATTTTTGGTGATTTTAAATCATTTTAAAATTATTTAAATCAATGACTTGTGGTTTTGACGTTTTGCTAGTGAAACCCTAGAGACTGTTTGACCTAGAGCCTAACCATGTGATTTTGATATTTTAATATCATTTCTGGCCTAAGAATATTTTTCATTTGACCTCTTTGAATTATTTTGATATTATTTTATTATTTATGATATTGTTTTGGGAACGAATTTCATCTCAATCCGACTTGTAACGGGGACCCGGGGTAACTTAGACTCTAGTTGGACCCATGCATTAGTTAGCCATGGCCCACATTTTAATTAGTCATGTTAGAAAGATTAGTCATAATCCTAATTATTAGGTTAACCATTTAGAGTTTTTATTTTGACCCTTTTACCCCCAAACCCTAACGAAAATTGTTTTAAACACTTGTAACTAAGGGAGGGGCAAACTTGTAATATTCAATGAGGGGGGGGGGGGGGGGGGGGATAACCATTGTGGCCGGCCCTAATAGGACTTCCATCTCATTTCCTTTCTTTGAGAAGTCTTCTTCCCCAAGTGCTCTCAAGCTCTCCCAAGGAAGAAGCTTTTCTCCTTGGAATTTCTCTCTTTTGGGTAATATTTCCTTCTATTTTATTTCTCCATTTTGCATTTAGGAAAGTTTTAACCATAGGAATGACCCCCATTATTATGTCCTTATTTTGTGTCCTCTTGTGTCCATTATGTGTCCTTTAGGGATTTCTATTATATTATTGTTGTGTCTTGTGTTCATGGGGAAAACTCCCAAACTTGGATACACTTTATATTTAAAATATTGATTAAATGAATTAATTCATATTAAATCTCAGATTTGAATATGTAGAGATGTGTTCTTGAGTACTTTACATTTCATTCATGTATCTCTTATAGATGTGTTCATGTTACATATATAGTATATATATATATATATATATATATATATATATATATATATATATATATATATTGTAATGAGAGTGTATCTAAAAAAAAAAATATATATTGTAATGAGAGTGTATCTATATTTATATATGAAATAAATGGTATGATGATTATATAATCAAGTTTGTGAGTGTGGTTCCTCATATTATTATTGTCATTATTGTTGTGGATAATTAGGATATATATTGTGTATTCTTTTGGCTCAAACTATCTAAATCCGTCATAATTTTTATCCACGTTTTTAATTTCAGCCCTAACTTAGAAATGTCATAACTTCTAGCTCAAAGCTCGGTTTAATCTCCCATTTTTTTAAAAGAAGCGTATTGAAGTTAGCTTTCCAAAAACATGTATTAGTAGGCCTAATTCTTTTTGTAACTTTCTGGAGAATTATTTGAGTGTCAGCTGTACGAAAGACAAACGCGTTCTCGGTGTTTTCGCGATTCCGGGAGTTTCCGGAAACGAAAACGCGATCCGTTTGAAGTTTCGGAAAGCTAACACATAGATCTATAACATACTTTAATCCTAGATTTTAGTTCATGCTGAGATGGTACAGTATTGATTATTAGTAGGAGTTACTATTCGGCATATGTATTTTGTGCACCCTTGTGTGTAATATAATGTTCTATTTGATTTTAACCCATGTTAATGTATATACATTATGTAATTAAATAGAGAATGCAAGCATGAGTAAATGATTAAATAAATGATGTATGAGGTATAAATATCCTATCTAATGTAAGCATGTATAAGTATGGCTTGTAATGAATATGTAGGTTCCATAGTATGTAATGTATGCAATATACAAGTTAATGAGATGTAATGTTCTATGTTAACACAAATCCTATATTACCTCATGTACCCCCTTACACTATGTTGACACTATCACACTTGACACTTTGTTCACTTACACTTTGACACTCTTTGATATGTATACACTATGTATGCCCATTTAACCCTCACTTGCCCCTTTGCTATGTTAACATACACACACATAGCCTCTTAAATAAGAATTTATGAATATAGTTAACTTAGCTATGTATGTATATTATATATATGTTAGCATATTGTGTTGTAATATATAAGTTTATATAACCATTTGAAATGCCATGATTATAGACCTAATGTTGAATACCAATATATGTATGTGTATATATGTGTAGACATATATAGCTTAAAGAATAGATTACCTAGTGTATATCCAATGTGAATTCTTGCCTATTTGAGTATTGAATAATTGCATGCTATATAGAGTTGGGTGTATGTTGGCTTGTATAGCCTTGTATTGATGTGTGCTTGCTAGGATAGTCTTTGTTAGGCCTAGTAAGACTTGTTGGGTTAGGACATGACCTAGTTTGACCTAGTTTGACTAGTGCAGTTGACCAAAGTTGACCAAGGGTTAACTTTGGCCTAGTTTGACCTAGATTCATGTAGAATGCATTGTAGTGCTTTATGTTACCCTTCTGGACATGTTGTGACTTGTGCTGTTCTAATTAGGAGCCAAACACCTCTCCTCGGACAGTATCTTTACCTTGGACATTCAGATATCAGGCGAGTAAATTCTCTGATCATTTCATATCCTGCTTAGAATTATTTTTTGTATTAAATTACTTTACTTGTACTGTCACGTTGGTCACACGGATTGGTACTATATGGATCCCTTCTTGAGATATTATCCTTAGGGAGCATCGGGTACTCTATGTTCTGTGCGTTTCACTTACATGGCGTATCAGTATGCTTCGTTGGTTCTTCGATCACTTGTGACTTATACTCTTATGATCACAGAGTCTTAACATAACCTTCGGGGGCTTATCACCCTTCGGGGGCTTACCACCCTTCGGGGGCTGTACATGGAATCATAACATAACCTGGTTGGATCCTTGTGTATTGATTGGGGGTACGGGAGAGTAGAAGTGGACATGTGAATAATACACCAGTAGTATCTTATCAGAATCATTCCGTAGTGTCTTATCAGAATCATCCCAGGCTATTTACATGTCCATGTTGTACTCTGACTCACTAGCCACATATTAGTTCTCTATTTATAGTAGATATTTCTGTTACAGTTCTCTCTCTGTTTACATACCGTATTTCTTTCAGTACCTGTATCTTACTTTACTGCATAATTATATTTTCTAACCTGCTATGAACTGTTGAGATGTACTGTACTCGCTTCTGTCTAGACTGGACCTGTTGATAAATTTTACAGATAGCTTGGAGGTTGCCTTCTAGCCTAGAGGAGACACACTTGAGGTTGTTTAGATAGTTATTTCATTTGTCTGGAGTTGTATTTACTTTGCGGATTACTGTATTTGAGTTTTGAGATGTATTTCTGGGTTTATGTATCTTAGACACTTAGACTTCTATCTCCTGTATCTCTTTTGGATTTCATGTTTATCTATCTTTATCATGCTCTACCCTAGATGTGATTGAGACTATATTTGCTATGTTACCCCCATTCGGGGAGTATAAACTGCTTAGCATTATATTGTTAGATGATGTGACCTAGGACAGCATTCTACCACCGACACAGCGGCGTAGGCTGGGCGTTGTTACGTTTCCGTACCCTAACAGTGGGTGCGGGTCATGACACGTTTTTAGTGGTGGCCCATGTAGGTCGAGATTCGCATTAGTGCGATTTCGTAGTAGCGCAACGACTTAGTTGTACTACTACGAGCCTGCTATAGGATATATAAATTAAGATGTTAGGATGAGAGGATACTCAATCACTGTTAGGATTCTTTGAGAGATTCCTGGGATGACCCTTGAGAATCTCATTTTGAATTCCGATTTAAAATCCTTTTCCTTGTTTTGATTCACCTTTTTCCTTGATTTGAATTTGATTTTGTGGATTCATTGTAGAACTTTGAATCCTGGTATTAGTTGATGATTTTGATAAAATTTTGTAGTTGTTGACTTAATTTTGTATTTAGATTAATATTTTCAAATCCAAGGTACTCAATCACACTTAGGATTCTTTGAGAGATTTCTGGGACGACCCCTGAGAAACTCATTTTGAACTTCAATTGGAATTCATTTTCCTCTTGTTTGGATTCACCCTCAATCCTTGCTATTGAATTTAAGCTTGATAGGTTCCTCTCGTTTGAACCGATGAGAAGGAACATATCTTCATTATTCTTTCTCGCCATTATTCCCTTGTATTCTTATTTACCTCTTATCTTAAACTCTGTCTCATTACATTAATTACCCATATCTTGTCGTCCCTACCAGATGTACTTCGAAACCCTTGAATCTTCGTATCTTTTGCATGGGGAAGGCTAAGGAAGTGACGTAAATTATGTAGCTCAGAGAAGACGTAACTGGTTATTTTATGATGATCTAAAGGAAATCAAATGTGCAGTATTTCATATGGAAACTTGAGATAGAAATGTGGTAAAGTTCTCGAATATAATAAAAAGATGTATACTGCCAATCTGGAAACAATTACTTTTAGAAAAATTTTGGGGTTATGAGATAGTTTATAGGTGTATTCAAAACTAATGAGGATATCAGAGGTCAACCTAGTTTTGAGAACTTAGAAAATCTTGGTTATTGATTATGGGGAAAACTTTTACTCTGAGGCTATGTAGAAGGTTAGTAATGGAAAAGAGAAGTTAATTATGTTTAATAAGGATATTAAACAAGATGTTGCGAGGAAATGACTAGGGATAGAGAGAACACAAAGTTATGGAAGTTTAGAGATTGTTGTGAAATATTTTTAGGAGAATAATATTCAAGGGTGTATGTCGAAGAAAATACGGAAGTTGATTTTATGATGGAAGATAAGTTTTGTAAGGCCTAGAGATTTAAATTAAATAATACGAGGAGAACAATTTAAACAAGTTCAAGGAATTCGTAAACGGGATTTAGAGGTTTTGGGTCAAATTTAAGACAAGGTGAAAGAACTTAGAAATTTAAATAAATGGTTAATGTTGATTCCTAAATGTGAGGGCTGTGCTTCAAGAGTGATGTTTGGAAATTGGGAATTGCCTACAGTAGTCATGGTAAGGGTTTAAGTAAAGGTTAAATTTTCATATGGAGACTGGTGAGGTAAAGATATGATTGGCAAGTTATGACTAGATGAACTTAAGAGTATCAGAAGCAGATGACTAACTCGATCTTCATTATTTTTGTGCATTAATTACCACCTCTTGAACTCCCACTTTCTAATTGAGATCCTTGACGTTCCTTATCGTGACTTTGATATTCGAAATGTAATACTAGTTGTTACCCTCCAACAAATCTTATATGCAAGACCTAGACAAGCTCACCTTCGTGTAGGTATATCATGTCCCACTAAAACCCGTCTTCTTGTACTCTATTTTCTTGATATGATTTTCTTGTCTACTGGCTAAACTATAACCTCTACCATTATACTAAATTTCTTCTTATTTCAATTAGAAATCCATCCTTGACTCAATTCTTTCGACCCGACATGTGATGGTGTTCTGCTTGTTTCCTTAGATGCTTAACCTTGTACCTTATCTGATTACTTGACCCTTTGGTTAAGAAACTTGGACTATGTAATTCCTTTCATCATTACCACCCTTATATCTTGTGCTGCTAAATTAGCCTTAGTTTTGCAAGCTTATCTATTTTCGAGCTTGGCCATGACATATTTTATTGGGTGGCCACCCACTAACATATTGTCTAATCAGAACCGGTACATGATGGTCTGATCAACCTATTGCACTTTGGTTCGCTTTTTCATGTATCAATCTACGAGAATGGAGACATAGTTAAACTTGACCCTAGAGTCTCATTCGCGACAGCCTTGACAATTCTCCTTGAAATCTTTTCATCGCCTATGAACCTCGTATTCGTACTCAGTCGAATTAAATTTAATCATGACCTGAACCTCCATCATTGGATGCTCGTGCTCATACTTTGATTTCATTGATTTCCCTTCTTGTCCAAATCTCGTTTTATCCCGAAATTGATCAACTTAGATCGTGTCAAGACAAAAATCTATTTGTGATTTGTTGTGCCTAAATTTTTAATTTTTGCCATTTTATGGAATAGTAACCTTTTAATAATTTCTTAGTTGCTTGTTAATGACCAATTTTTATATAGGATGGTAGACAGCCCTACAACCTTGATGATTGTTGTTCCCTTACCTTCCCAATTAGGACACCCTAGATTGTTTGTGTGTTGATACCATAGTACTGTTTTGACCTAGAATGATTAGTGTACCTAGGTGAGACTTCCAACTGCTACGGTATGTCCTGACCTTGTATACTATTCCTTCAAATTGCATGATTTAGATAAAAAAAAATTTAGACCTTGATTGTTGGAAAATAGGGACGTCATCCCATTAGTATCAGTTGTAGATATATATAGGTTAGTCCTTGATGTGGGGATGTGTGCCTATAAACATGTAGCTTATGAGATTTATGAGAGATTATAGTGTCAGCCTTGATAGGATGTAATAGTCTTTTGGTGAGTATAAATGTGTTATGAGAGATAGGGGCCTATATGTCTTAGTAATGCATCGTTCCTATGGTAATAGAATGTATTAATAGATGGTTAATAGGAAGATAATAGTTGAGCATACCTATAGCCTATGATCAGTTCCTTTTCATCCTTAGTTAAGACCAATTTAAAATAGGTCCAGTCCCTTGGATATAGGTTCCAGTCCATATTTTATTGAAGTTCCATTACCGCCGTACAGCAGAGCAGTGTTGGAGGTATTCCTAGATTGACACTATTTAGATGTTCGTTTATTATTCCAGTGTTAGGAAGTGTTACCTTAGATATTGGGTAGGTTAGGGGCTCTAGAAGGAGTACTATCGATCTTAAATTTCGAGGACAAAAATTTTCTAAGGTGGGTAGAGTTGTAGCACCCAGTTTTCCAAATGAGGGTAATTTTAAAATTTCGTGTTTATAATTATTTTAATAATGATATTTAATTCATGATATGATTTTTGGTGATTTTAAATTATTTTAAAATTATTTAAATCGATGACTTATGGTTTTGACGTTTTGCTAGTGAAACCCTAGAGACTGTTTGACCTAGAGCCTAACCATGTGATTATGATATTTTAATGTCATTTCTGGCCTAAGAATATTTTGCATTTGACCTCTTTGAATTATTTTGATATTATTTTATTATTTATGATATTGTTTTGGGATTATTTGAATCGGGTTCGAATTTCATCTCAATCCGACTTGTAACGGGGACCCGGGGTAACTTAGACTCTAGTTGGACCCATGCATTAGTTAGCCATGGCCCACATTTTAATTAGTCATGTTAGAAAGATTAGTCAAAATCCTAATTATTAGGTTAACCATTTAGAGTTTTTATTTTGACCCTTTTACCCCCAAACCCTAACCAAAATTGTTTTAAACACTTGTAACTAAGGAAGGGGCAAACTTGTAATATTCAATGAGGGGGGGGGGGGATAACCATTATGGCCGGCCCTAATAGGACTCCCATCTCATTTCCTTTCTTTGAGAAGTCTTCTTCCCCAAGTGCTCTCAAGCTCTCCCAAGGAAGAAGCCTTTCTCCTTGGATTTTCTCTCCTTTGGGTAATATTTTCTTCTCTTTTATTTCTCCATTTTGCATTTAGGAAAGTTTTAACCATAGGAATGACACCCATTATTATGTCCCTATTTTGTATCCTCTTGTGTCCATTATGTGTCCTTTAGGGATTTCTATTGTATTTTTGTTGTCTTGTGTTCATGGGAAAAACTCCCAAACTTGGACACACTTTATATTTAAAATATTAATTAAATGAATTAATTCATATTAAATCTCAGATTTGAATATGTAGAGATGTGTTCTTGAGTACTTTACATTTCATTCATGTATCTCTTATAGATGTGTTCATGTTACATATATATATATATATATATATATATATATATATATATATATATATATATATATATATATATATGTAACATGAACACATCTATAAGAGATACATGAATGATTATATATATATATATATATATATATATATATATATATATATATATATATTGTAATGAGAGTGTATCTATATTTATATATGTAAAAAATGGTATGATGATTATATAATCAAGTTTGTGAGTGTGGTTCCTCATATTATTATTGTCATTATTGTTGTGGATAATTAGGATATATATTGTGTATTCTTTTGGCTCAAACTATCTAAATCCGTCATGATTTTTATCCACGTTTTTAATTTCAGCCCTAACTTAGAAATGTCATAACTTCTAGCTCAAAGCTCGGTTTAATTTCCCGTTTTTTTAAAAGAAGCGTATTGAAGTTAGCTTTCCAAAAATATGTATTAATAAGCCTAATTCTTTCTGTAACTTTTTGGAGAATTATTTGAGTCTCAGCTGTACGAAAGACAAACGCGTTCTTGGTGTTTTCGCGATTCCGGGAGTTTCCGGAAACGAAAACGCGATCCGTTTGAAGTTTCGGAAAGCTAACACATAGATCTATAACATACTTTAATCCTAGATTTTAATTCATGCTGAGATGGTACAGTATTGATTATTAGTAGGAGTTACTATTCGACATATGTATTTGTGCACCCTTGTGTGTAATATAATGTTCTATTTGATTTTAACCCATGTTAATGTATATATATATTATGTAATTAAATAGAGAATGCAAGCATGAGTAAATGGTTAAATAAATGATGTATGAGGTTTAAGTATCCTATCTAATGTAAGCATGTATAAGTATGGCTTGTAATGAATATGTAGGTTCCATAGTATGTAATGTATGCAATATACAAGTTAATGAGATATAATGTTCTATGTTAACACAAATCCTATATTACCTTATGTACCCCCTTACACTATGTTGACACTATCACACTTGATACTTTGTTCACTTATACTTTGACACTCTTTGATATGTATACACTATGTATGCCCATTTAACCCTCACTTGTCCCTTTGCCATGTTCACATACACACACATAGCCTCTTAAATAAGTATTTATGAATATAGTTAACTTAGCTATGTATGTATATTATATATATGTTAGCATATTGTGTTGTAATATATAAGTTTATATAACCATTTGAAATGCCAGATTATAGACCTAATGTTGAATACCAATATATGCATGTGTATATATGTGTAGACATATATAGCTTAAAGTAATAGATTACCTAGTGTATATCCAATGTGAATTCTTGCCTATTTGAGTATTGAATAATTGCATGCTATATAGAGTTGGGTGTATGTTGGCTTGTATAGCCTTGTATTGATGTGTGCTTGCTAGGATAGTCTTTGTTAGGCCTAGTAAGACTTGCTGGATTAGGACATGACCTAGTTTGACCTAGTTTGACTAGTGCAGTTGACCAGAGTTGACCAAGGGTTGACTTTGGCCTAGTTTGACCTAGATTTATGTAGAATGCATTGTAGTGCTTTATATTACCCTTCTGGACATGTTGTGACTTGTGCTGTTCTAATTAGGATCCAAACACCTCTCCCCGGATAGTATCTTTACCTTGGACATTCAGATATCAGGCGAGTACATTCTCTGATCATTTCATATCCTGCTTAGAATTATTTTCTGCATTAAATTACTTTACTTATACTGTCACGTTGGTCACACGGATTGGTACTATATGGATCCCTTCTTGAGATGTTATCCTTAGGGAGCATCGGGTACTCTATGTTCTGTGCGTTTCACTTACATGGCGTATCAGTATGCTTTGTTGGTTCTTCGATCACTTGTGACATATACTCTTATGATCACAGAGTCTTCCTAGAATCCTTATCCCATTTATGGGTCTACTATGTACCACCCTTCGGGGGCTTATTACCCTTCGGGGGCTTACCACCCTTCGGGGGCTGTACATGGAATCATAACATAACCTGGTTGGATCCTTGTGTATTGATTGGGGGTACGGGGGAGTAGAAGTGGACATGTGAATAATACACCAGTAGTATCTTATCAGAATCATTCCGTAGTGTCTTATCAGAATCATCCCAGGCTATTTACATGTCTATGTTGTACTCTGACTTACTGGCCACATGTTAGTTCTCTATTTATAGTAGATATTTCTATTACAGTTCTCTCTCTGTTTACATACCGCATTTCTTTCAGTACCTGTATCTTACTTTACTACATGATTATATTTTCTAACCTGCTATAAATCGTTGAGATGTACTGTACTCGCTCCTGTCCAGACTGGACCTGTTGATAAATTTTATAGATAGCTTGGAGGTTGCCTTCTAGCCTAGAGGAGACACACTAGAGGTTGTTTAGATAGTTATTTCATTTGTCTGGAGTTGTATTTACTTTGTGGATTACTGTATTTGAGTTTGAGATGTATTTCTGGGTTTATGTATCTTAGACACTTAGACTTCTATCTCCTGTATCTCTTTTGAATTTTATGTTTATCTATCTTTATCATGCTCTACCCTAGATGTGATTGAGACTGTATCTGCTATGTCACCCCCATTCGGGGAGTATAAACTGCTTAGCATTATATTGTTAGATGATGTGACCTAGGACAGCGTTCTACCGTCGACACAGCGGCGTAGGCTGGGCGTTGTTACCTTTCCGTACCCTAACAGTGGGTGCGGGTTGTGACAAAACACCACCATGAACTTGTCAAGGTATGGATGGAATACCTTGTTCATCAAGTTCATGAAAATCGCCGGGGCATTCGTCAATCCGAACGGCATCACCATGAACTCGTATTGTCCGTACTTGGTCCGGAAAGCAGTCTTCGGTATATCTTCCTTCTTCACTTTCAATTGATGGTACCCCGACCTCAAATCTATCTTGGAGAACACCCGCGCACCGCTCAACTGATCGAAGATATCGTCTATCCTCGGCAGCGGATACATGTTCTTGATAGTGTGGTTATTTAAGGTTCGGTAGTCGATGCACATCCGCACCATACCATCCTTCTTCGGCACAAAGAGGACAGAAGAGCCCCATGGCGATGAACTCTCTCTAATGAACCCTTCTCTAGCAATTCATCTATCTGCTTCTTCAATTCTTCGGCCTCCTTGTTGTTGATCCGATACACTGGTTGCGCTGTTGGCACTGCGCCTGGCACTAGGTCAATAGCAAACTCGATGTATCTGTCTGGCGGCAATCCTGGCAAGTCTTCGGGAAAAATGTCCATGAACTCCGTGATGATGGGATGTGGGATCTCCTCTCCCTCGATCATAGCTCCACAAATAGCTCCATGCTGCTGCTCGACTGCTCCTCTCGCGAACTCGAATGCCGGTTCCTCCGGAGGACTGAATACGACACATCCTCGGTGGCAGTCTATACTGGCAAAATTCTTACTCAACCAATCCATACCGAGGACGATGTCGAAACTCGGTAGTGGCATTACGAGTAAGTTGGCGCGCAACTCTCTACCTCCCAAGGTGATGCGCCTCCTCATACAAATATCCTTGACTAGGATAATGCCTCCGCCTGTCATAATCTTGCAACTACCACCCAAAGCTACATACGCTATACTATGCTTGAATACAAAGGCTACAGAGATAAAACTATGGGATACGCCGAAATCAAACAAGGCTATAGCGGAAATAGAATCGAGAAGTATGGAACCTGCTATCACATCTGGTGTGGGCTCGGGCTCCTCAATAGTCATAGCAAAAGCTCGGCCCTGCTGGGGTGCTCCTCGCTACTGGTGCTGAGCGAACCGCTGCTGCTGAGTGGGTAGCGGTGGTCCTCGTGGCTGTGGGGCAGCTGGTCCTCTCTGTGCTGGAGCTGTCTCTCGTCCTGCTTGGTTGGGAGCCACTGCGCAATCCTTCAGCTGATGTGAAGGTGATCCGCAGTATAAACACGATCCAAGTCTAGCTCTACAATCGTCCCATACGTATCCGGTCCTCCCGCAAAATGTACAATGCGGGGCCTACTGGAACTGCCTCTGCGTCTACTGTGTCTGGGCTCTGGCCGGACCTCGGTGCTGCTGATGTGCTGGGGCTTTACCCGTATGCTGGAAGGGTTGCTGGTGCTGGAAGGTCCTTGGCTGCAATTGTGGACGCTTCGCCTGTGTTTGATGATGACTGCCTCCGCCAAAAGTGTCTCGACTCCTCTTCGGCCTGTAGTTTAGTTCTTCCTCCACTGCTTGGGCGACCTCCAGGATCTCCTCATAGGTAGTAGCTCGGCAGGTGGCGATGGCTAAGCAAATCTCGTGCGATAATCCTTTCCTGAACCGCCGTGCTTTGTCTTCCGGAGTGCTGACTAAGTTCTCCGTAAAGCGACTGAGGCGTGAAAATTCCGATGTGTACTTGTCAACGGTGAGGTTGCCTTGCTCCAGATGCTCGAACTGGCTCACTAACGCCTCTCGTGCTACATATGGATAGAACTTCTTCTTGAACAACCGCTTGAACTCCTCCCAAGTTATGTTTGGAGCAGAAAAGCGGTGCTCGCCTTGGTACCATGTCCGTGCGACGTCGAAAAGCTGTCCGCTGACTGACTTTATCTTTAGATCTTCTGGAACTCGGGCCATCTTCAGATACCTCTCCACGTTCTCTAGCCATTCGTCCGCATAGACGATTCCCTCTCTCCCATAGAACGGCATGGGCCTAAAGTCCATGAAGTGTTTGGGATTCCCCGGTTGCTGTCGGGGAGCATCCCTCTGCTGGAGAACCTCTCGCAAAGTATCGCGAAAGATGTTGGCCTGCTGTTGAATAATTCCCAACATGGTAATATTGTTCAGGGCTGGTGGCAGGGGTAGTGCAGGTGCCGGGTACATTGCTGGCACGGGATGCATAGTAGGTGCTGGGTACATATAGGGTGCCTGCTGCACCATAGGTGTGGAATACATGGTTGATGTTGGGTACATTGCTGGTGGTGGGCAGACTGCTAGTGCCGGTGGAGGAATGGGTGCTGGTGCTGGCATCTGCGGAGGGAACTGTGGTGGAGGTTGAATGTCGTCCCGACGGAACCTCGAATACTGTGGCTGTGCCGGTACGCCCTGGTGGGTAAGCTGACCTCCCTGAGTCAGAGGAGTCTCATAGGTGAAAAATCTGCCAGCTACCGGTGGCGTATTCAATACGGTGTTGTTCATGTCCTGTGGGTCCATTTGCTGAAAACATAGGAAATCATTTAGACGATAGAATGATTCAAACAGGACGCATAAGATACTTGAAATTGAATATAGAAGTCAGTGACGAAATTTTCAACTCACGTAGACAGTCCTTAGGTCCCTATTCCTATTCCTAGTCACAGGCCCGCAGTAGTACGACTATCTTAAGTACTACCACGGTTTCGCTGGTCTTGCGAAATGTCGACCTGCATGGGCCACCATAAAAACGTGTCATGACCCGTACCCAATATTTGGGCATGAATCATATACACGCTCAGCCTACGCCGCAGAGTCGGCGGTAGAATGCTGTATCAATATGATGAACAACCACGCAGTAAAAATATATCACAAGGAAGTATTTAAGTTTAAATCTCAACTCAGCTGTCATGAATAAAAATAGAATTGTCTCACAATGAAAAAAAGTCTAAAATCAAGTAATCTCTACTACATGTCTCAACTCATCTCATAAATCAAATACAAGGTCTCAGCACTAACAAATGTCTAAGATAGAGCAGCGGGGTCAGATGTTGTATAATCCTCCTGATAAACAAGGTCCGTCTCTAAGGCATCCCCTACAAAAGGGCCATACTCCTCTGGACACACGATCTCATCGCCATCACCTAAAATTTGTTTGGTTACCCAGTCAGGATGGAACAAGTACAATTTACTGAGTGCAGTTCCAAATATATGAAAATGACTATACAACAGGGGTTAGCCTTTAGACATATATAAGAAAAATAAATAAAAGAAACATAAATATCAAAATATTAAATGAAATACAAGAACAATACTCACCGACAGACTGACTGAAAATACCTTTGATATGTGATCGGTCTCGGGATAATTATACGAAACTGTCTACACTGTCTAAAGCTACACTGTCTACATTACACTGTCTAAATTACACTGTCTACATTGTACTGTCTATAATTAATAAAGCAATAAAATTACTGTCTACACTGTCTACGATAAATAAGCAATAGTAATCACTGTCTACACTGTCTACACTGTCTAAGGTCGGATCACATATCTTTGGTACTTTACTTCCCGACACAACAAGGAACAAAATCATAAAAACTGAAATCATATATATCTATCGACTAGTCACTGATGTATAGTAAAGATCAATAATGAAAACAAACAACAAACTGTACTCGCCTGGCATCCCGAGCTGCTGGCACTGGTCAGGGTCCAAATCGAGGCCCAAGGAACCTATTTAATGAATCACATAGTCAAGATATAATTCAACAAGAAGGTTGGTATTTTTATTTACAGATTGTTTCATTGCTTAGTGTCTACCCTATTACCCATCTTATTACTCTTATGAACCCACCAGTGATATCTTCATTTAAAACTTACTTTATCTATTTTCCTAGTGACCTGTCCCTAATAGTGCCATGCAATTTAGCCCCATTAAGAATCTGACTTCTATACCCAAGTTATTCAGGTCCAGGTTTTACTCCAGAATCCTGTTTGTTTGTATTTCCCTGTTGTCATAGGTATAGTAGGCCTATAGTGGTCTCATGACCTATTTGATCTGCTGTCATCAGGAATAGATTCACTTACTTGAGTTAAGGGGTGACCCATTAGTCTAAACTGGTTTATGAGGGTACAAGTTACCATCAAGTATGTTCCTGCATTTCTGAATATAGGTCAGCTATTAGGCCTGGCCTCTCTAATACTCAGGCTCTCCCCATAACAGATATTTCCATATGCCTGTTTGGTGTTTAAGGGGGGGTTTCCTGGCCCTTTGGATCCAAGGAGTAGCAATGGATGGCTCCTAGGAGTAATGAGTGACCCCAAATTTTCTAGCTGTCATACATCCTCATCAACTCTGATTCATCACAGGGTGTACCCAGGGTCAACCTACTCAGTTTCCTTATTTTTCAATGTCTAGTTATCTCTGAACTGCAGAGTATTATAGGTGTTAATTTCCTCTGTTACCTGTTCAACTCCATGTTTCTGATACCAGTAAGGTGTCCCAGTTATTTGGGTATTCTTCTTGAAACCGATCCAGATGGATTGGGTGACTGATATGGCCTGAACCATATCCTGAGTGAAATTTCTGAGTTGCAACAGGGGTGAATTAAGTGCAGGCTAACTGTGGTGCAGAAATGAATTTAAGAGATGGTAACTCTCTTAACCTAGATGGGTTAGGACTGAACCACTAAGGGTTGCTACTTCAACCGAAGTGTGGCTATTCTTGTGAATGAAAAACTGGTCTCTGATATGGCAACATTAGTTTGACATCTATTGAATTCCCAGGATTTGGGTTTTAGGTCAGATACCTATCTTTGCCTTGTCTTTTCATAACCTGCACATCCTGTGATCTCTTGCCATACTAGACTGCCATAGGATTACCCAGGATTTGGGTAGAGTTTACACATGACTAGGTTAGCCGATGAACTAGGTTGTAGGAATTCATTGGTACTCACCACAGTTCCTACAACCTTTCTCCTTTGATCCCCTGGTGATGTGTATGATGTCCAACCTATGACCTTGCCTGTGTATACAGCAAATCAATGCTTAAGTATCTGATATGTTTGCAGGGTTTTATTCCCAGGCCAGTAGTTACTTGCCCTGATACAAAGGTGTAGGCAAGGCTGGATTTTAAGTCCAATATAGGCACATATATGCATATAGAATTTGAATGAATCACAAACATATATACTCATGAACACTCCTATAGGATGAGCCATATACAGCCGTATCCCTTTGCACCCGATTTCTGCTCATGTGGACTGATAGAGGTGACTTGGTATAAGGAACTGTTACTATGAAGTCCTGATACTAAGTATTAGTTGCAAGTGGTCTGCTACCATTGATCAGGGTTGATACTCTGATACATATGTTGGTATCTGAGGTCAGTCTCCCTACCCATGTCTAAATAATAAATGCAACAAAGGTTATGAGGATTCGATATATATATATTGTTCCCTGGGTTTGGTGGCAAATGCCTAAAGTGTTTTAAACATGTATGGTAACCAGGCCTATAGGAGTAGGTCCCTGCCTTCCTATGTGCAAAGCTAGTTGGAGACCTGTTCCCCACGCAACCGTGTAGGTACTACTACTAGGCTACATGAGTCTCGGTCACAGGGTGTCCCCCTAACAGTTTGTGCATCTAATGGAAAAAAGTATCAAACACCTACCCTCATATACTATTGTTATGCAAGGACAGAGTATTAAAAGCATGGGGGAGATGAAGGTGTACCTGCTTCCACACAACTTCTATTAGAAAGCTCTGCTCAATCCTTGGTGACAGAATTATGTGGGTTTGCTTAGGGTTTTCAGGGAGATTGCGGGAGTACTCATCCTTTCTTTATATACATACGAAAACTTGATTGTGATAGGAATAGGTTTCCAGGGATTCAAATAATTTGAATCAAGATTGATCTTATCTATTATCCCAAGGGAAATCTAATACTGGTTTGATTTGGAGATGCAACCCCTCGAGTGTTTGCAGAGTTTTGAATTTGAAAACTTACAATAAGGTCCCTGAATAATAGAGAAATTTCAAATGGCCACTCCTTCTCTATTGATATATATCCACCACCACATATATGCTTATTTATATACTTGTGTATTTAAAAATATAGCCAAGTGGCTCGTTAAAGATGGGGTTTAATCAAATAAAATAAAATAATAATTTTAATAGATATAAAAAAAAATAGATTGGGGCTTACAAAGATTGTTAGGGTTATACTAAAAGTATCACTTTTGTAGTAACCTTATTTCTTTAAATTTTGAATGTGAATCATATGGGCAAATGTTTGCATATTGTATTTATTGCAAGTGTTAATGCAAATGTCTGATATTCTATATTGTAGATAATATGGTGTGTGGTGTCACACAGAAGATCATATTATTAGTTCCCTATGGAATAGTTCACAACCTAGATGGACTTGGACAATCTATTGGAAAGGTTGTAGTGTAATCTGGTATTAGTCTATCTTGACTATCGGTTTACACTAGTACACTTTGTGTGTATTGAACAGGACCACTTGAGGTTGTTCTCTTTGTAATGACTACATAAGAGAACAAACACCTCTGTTATTATGGATGCTTGTGCTATTAATCCGGATATAATAACAGGCATGTATATGCAGTGTGCATTACTTTGAATCATGAAAGAGTGAGGTTCATTAAAGATCAATAACCTCTATGAATTGGGTAATAACATTGTATGCATGATGGGTTGTTGATTATAAATAGAATACATGTCACGATACATCGGGTTGATGATGTCCCCTTAAGGAGCTTATAAGGATTATCATGTAAACCCTACAGGCAGATTGTATCCGACATAACAAATAAAGTTGAGCGGTCCTACTTAAGGATAAAAGATGTTATATTAATATAGTTGTCAGTAACTTAATTTGATCGACGGACATACGATATCTTAACATGGGGAGCCAAACGAGCATATAATAAAAGGAGCCCACAAACATAATTTGGGATTAGGGAGGTAGTGCAATAATAGCTTATTAGTGGACTGAGCTATTGTTAGTGGACTGGATTGTGTGTTCGGGCTGAACACGGGGTATCCAGATCCGTTAGGAGGCCTAACCCTAATTTTTCCTCATAGTCCCTGCCGTAGCCTATATATATCCTCTATTCTCTGGCCGCCAGATGATTGATCAAAAAAATGAAGCTTTCTCTAAATTCGTGATTCACGTAAGGAGCAAAAGAGAGGGCTGTCAAGGAGAAAAAAAGTTGGGAGATCTTCGCCCACACGACGTCCAACTCGAGGAAGGAATACGTGCAGAAGATCTTGGGGTCGTCCGCTCGAGATTGCCTGGAATTACTCGTCTTCTTTCCACCACAGGTATAATTTGTGAACCCTAGTTTTCGCCTATGAAGGGTTAGAACACGTATTAAATCTGTTTAACTTTCTATCGATCAATACGCACACCAAAGTAAGGGTCCTGGGAATCCCCAGTTCCATCATCATCAACATATAAAATTCCTTCAGTTTCTTTAAAATCCCGATGAGTCATCTTCTTAAAGTCCATAATATCTCCTTATTTCTGGTTAATGGACTACGACTGCTGTTGAGGAGTAGCTCTTTCGAGGGCAACTAAGGCTAACTGATATGTTTTCTCTATACTCCCGTGTTGCTACATTCTGCTCCCACTGTGATTCGGCTTGAATCCTCTTGGACTTAGCTTGTATCCACTGAGACTCCAACATTTATTTGAGAAATATGAATATCTGTGCCCCATCAGCGGCCAAACCCTCAGAGGATAAAAATAGATGTGTCCTTGTTTGAGATGGAGGTGGAGGAAGACTCTCTGATGCTGCTAACGTCACCTCCTGAAATGTAGAATAAGTGGTGTAAGCCCACTTCCTAATTTTTTATTTTTATTATTTTATTTGATTATGATTTACTTTTATGGTCATTAGGAGTCGTACCTAAGCTCATAAGGCAGCTATAATCATATTATGGTCATTTGGACCTTAGTAAGCATTGTTTTGCTATTTTATAGCTTACAATAATTTTTAGATAATTATTTTATTTAGTTTTTTATATTTTAAAGGCTTCCATTATTTATTATGAGGCAATTTGGGGATAATTTGAGGTAAAGTATTTTCAATTATATTTTAGAAGGTTAAATATATTTTTAATAATTTTTACAATTTTTCTGGAATTATTTTGATAATTTTAATATTGGAAAACCAATTTTCTAGGACCTCTAGAATTTATTGTGCTAGCATATGAGCAAATATTGGCCCCAAATATTTTTTTAGGCTTCATTATGCTATTTTATATTTTCTAGAATTTTTTCATAATTTTTGGAAATTTTTAAGTATTTATTTATTAAGGTTTATATATTTTTAAAGGCTTCCAATATTTATTATGAGGCCACTTGGGACTAATATGAGGTAAAGTATTTTTATTTATATTCTAGAAGGTTAAATATATTTTCTAATATTTTCTACATTTTTTAAGGAATTTTTAGAATTTTATTTGAGTTTATTTGGACTTAAAATATTTTTTTAAATAATTTTTTTGAATTAAATAAATAATTATCCAGTCATTCACCGGGTGGGGCCCACCTGTCGGCGGCAACTGCTACAGTAACCGCCTCTTTCTCTCTCCTATATATATATATATATATATATATATATATATATATATATATATATATATATATATATATATATATATATCTTAAAGTATTCGTAAACCCTAATTATTTCATGGCCGACTTTGAGTTTTAGTATCTTAGAGACCCCCGACTTCCTGAGGCGATTGCCGTCAACTCCGACGTGATTTTAGCGTGCCGTTTTTTTATTGGATTCGTCTCGAGGTAAAGTTTCTGAATATGTAATTTATTTTTGTATAGTTTGTTCCTAAATTCCTGGAGAATACGTAGAGTGTCGGCTGTCTGAAACTTGACACGTTTTGGTGTTTTCGAGATTCCGGGAGGACCGAAGATCGAAATCATGAACCGTTTGAAGTTTCGAAACGCTAACACAGAGCTCTACGATATATATTGTTCCCAAAAATTAACTCGTTTATCTAATATTTTATTTATTCTATTGAACTCAGAATTGATCGGCGAATCACCATTTTGGTCATGATTAAGCATAACAGCGATATCTTTTGACCAAAACGTGAATTTGTGGCACGGTTAATTCCAGCGCACTTGTGGTGCTGAAATCTACCAAGGTGCATTTTCAAAATCTAGATTTCATGACGTTTGACTAGATAGTCAACGACATGCCTCGATTTGCGTGCCATGGTTTCCAAAATTAGAAACATGACTTTTTATTGCCAAACTTCCATGTTTAGATTATATTCAGATTATTATTAGGTTAAATTAGGTTTTTAAATAATTTATTCCAGAATTAACTATTATTAGATTAGTCAACCCATTAGCCACTTATTCCATGAATTTAGAACTAGACCTTACAATTGACGTAGTTTTCGTGTATGGTTTGTGGTACGTTGTATGTTATAGGTTGACAGGTTCTAGATTGGCAATCCCCTAATCCTCGACTTATGACTATGGTTTGTGCAAGGATTCAGGCAAGTGCACTTTCTGATTACTTTTGATTCATAGTAGTCTTTCTATTTCATGTTTATGTATATGCTCTCTTGCTTGTTGACACATTGTTACACGGATTAGTGTCATGGATCTCTACATACTTTATTTCGTAATTGTCGTGTTTTTGTGTTTTGTGACTTGTTCGAGTCCATGAGTACTAGTCGCAAGAAAAAATATCTTAGTAGACATGTGGACTACCCAGAACTATCCTCCGTGTCTTTCGTGGAGAATAGCAGCTGCACACGACACGTACAAGGTGCCTGATTTATCCCCTAGCCATTCACATGTCGAAACAGGTATTTTAAAACACATAGATAGTTGTCTTTACTTGTTTTCCTCATTTTCTTCACCACTTGCCATGTCATCCTAGTTACATGTTCCTTTTCTAGCTGATATATCATGTTGTAGAGTTATCTACTTTCTTTCGTAATATATCATGATATCGGTCTTATTTTCTAGATCATCTCACATATGTTATTTTTATGTCTTGTGAATTCTATTATGTTTTTGATTTGTCGTCGGTTTGTGCGGTTGTTCCATTCCTGACTGGAAACCAATATTTTTCAGGTTTAGTTGTGGCTTCACTTAACATAGGGAGAAACGGGTGTACTTGCAGGCAGAAACCTAGAAATTAGATAGAAGTGGTATCATTTTCATTAATTGTAAGAACCTTGTATTTTCTTTAAATATAAATGTTGTAAAAGTTGTAATCAATTTAGAAATGTGAATGAGCAATAAATGTTATATTTTTTGATTTTCAGCATCTTGGCCGTGACAGCATTCTACCGTCGACTCTGCGGTATAGGCTGGCTTGGACACGCACTCGTATCCCGAAAAGCGGGTACGGGTCGTGATAAGTGGGAGGTGGAGGAAGAGTCTCAGTCGCTCCTTTCTTCGAAGATCAGGAAGACGACGATGCTGATCATTCAGAAGCTGCAACTGCTCCTAAGCCATGAGATCGAGTCTTAGGTGACATTCTCGAAAATAGGGTATAACTAACAAAAAATCCTAAATATGGCACAAATAAGGTTTTTATTCAAGAAGGACAACCAATAAGATAGATATTAATCAGAATGGATCAATAATCAAATTTGAAATCGAGTGTAAATTCTATATTATGATTAAGTATTCATATTCCTATCATTTTGTTGCAAGCTTGTAATGATACCCTAATCCTAAGTACCACTATGACATCACAATAATTTACGAAGTGGACCTGCATGGGCCACCATAAAAATGTGTCACGACCCGTACCCAAAAGTTCGGACACGAGTACGTACCAGCCTATGTCGTAGAGTCGGTGGTAGTACGTTGTCTAAACCTTATATAACATCCAATCTAGTAATAAGCATATAAATCACAATATGATGATCTAACTTAATCACACGTGTTAACAGGTATATATGAATAGAAAGAAATATCCGCAAGAAGTCTAATCCAGAATATCAAGTACATAAATCCTCAAATAGAGTACATCCTAATAAATGTTCTAGCAACAAATCTAGACAACAAGTAAGTAAAATGGTAAATAAAACTAAACATCATCCAGTGGTGAATCAACTACAGTTGTTTCTGTATCCTCAGGTATACCATTATCAGTCTCCAGTGTGCCATAGTAAGTAGGGCACCAAATATAGTTATCCGGTCAGGATATGAGCATGTACATAAATAAAATACTATTCATAACATGATAAAAACTAAATACAGGAAATAGAAAATGATTTATAGGAACATATAAACTGGAATGAGGGTATGACAAGTAAGATAGACAGGTAAAACAGGATAATAATGGCATGAGATATAAGCAATATGAATGCAGAAGTCATAACTATACTGTGTGTGTTTGAAATACTATGTTCTATATGTGATTGGGCTGAGGGATCTACTTAGTCTGAATCAATCGTACGTGTCATGTATTATTTAGCTATCAACATGGAACAAGAAATACAAAATTTGATCACATATGTACTAAGTATTTCTTGTTTAACTAGTAATCATGGATTTTCATGAACATGATAACTACAAGAACAGGAAAACATGGTAATTATGTAATAACACTAATCTCGTATGATAGTCGCGACGATAATCAGGAAATGTACTTCTAAATTATGAAATAGAGTAACTATGATGAAATGAAAGTAATCATTATAAGTACTTGCCTTGGTTGGTTGTAGTTGACGTGCGTGACACGAACGTGTCGTCACAAAAAGTATCAGAAGCTAGAGTCCATAATAATCCATAATAATAGTTCCCCCGAATCATAGTCATAGAAAATCATATCGTCCCATAATAGATTCATCGTCCAAATAATCCAAGATTGTCCATAACAGAATAATACATAAATCCTCGATTGATTTAGAATATATTAATAAAAAAATCACAAGAATAGAAAATGCACGATTAGTCACAGTCAAGATTTGATAAACGAAAGTTATTTTCATAACTATAACAACTGAAACTATTATTAGTCAAAATAATTTGAAATAAATATTTTAAAAATATAAAAAATCATTTTAGAGCTAAATCCTTAATTTTAGCAAATATATTTTTAAGTTAAAATTATATTTTAATTAGATAAAATATTATAATAATATTTTGGTTTCCAAAAATATTTTGAAATCAATATAGGCCCAAAGCCCAATATAATATTTTGTTACGAAATTATTTGCTATATTTTTACTTAATAAAATAATATAATCCAACTGATATTAATAATAATAATAGTGTACAAGTAACTATACATATATACAATAAAAAATATTATATACTATACTTACAGTACAGATCATTATTACTCTCTTTCTTCTTCTCGATTCCCACTGAGGAATAAAGAAGAGAGAGTCATAGTGAAGAGGAAGGAGAAGAAGGAGGAACGAGAGGGAGTAAGAAGGAAAGAGGAATCAAAAGAGAGAGAGAGGGGCTAACCTCTCCTCGATGGAGTGGGGGCCAAGCTCTGATGGTCGTCGGGATGAGCGTGGCTCGTTGGAGATGGATTGGTCGAAAGACTCGTGCGCGGAGGTACGTCGGAGGAAACAACATGGTCAGTGCACAGAGGAGCGATCGGACAGATCTCGTTGAGGTGCTATGGATGAGTATGGGGCTCGTCGAGGTCGTCGCCACGAGATCAGAGGAGAGGCGGCTCAGATTTGGCCGGCTCGACAGTCAGTTGGTCAAAATAGTAGCGAATTCGACGGTGGTCGTGGACATAGGTTGGGCATGGAGGATGTTGGTGGTGGTGAGGTAGTTTGGTGGATAACTGGAATAGAGGGTGCAGTTGACCAGCCGGAGGGGAGGTCGGCCCGGTGGTGGCACACAGTAGGGTAAGGCGGAGGAGGAGTGGTGTTGGTGGTGTGGGTATTGGTCTCGAGTGGTGACAGGTCGTGGTGGTGGTGGCGATGGTGCTGGAAATTGGTCTAGGTGGAAGTAGTGAATCGATGAGGAGGTGGCCGCGGTAGATGAAATAAAAAGGGGTTGGTATTGTTAGTGGTGATGGATGCGTCTATGACAAGAAGGAAGGCGATGGTGATCAGAGGCGGGGAGGCAGGGTGCTGCAGTGGTCCGTTGAGAATGGTGATAGAGCAGTGGTACCTGTTGTCGTAGATAGATGTGGGTGGCTGGCATAAGTTGGAGGACATGGAGTTATGGTGGTGGTAATGTGGACAGTGGGCCGAGGTGGAGAAGCCAGGAAGGTGGTGGTAAGGTGGGCCGTCGGAGTTGGCCGGCGGGGTACGGCAGAGCAAGGTGGACGGGGCTAGTCAATTGGCTTAGTGAAATTTGATGTAATAAAATAATGGGAAGTCCCCATTATTTTTTTGGGAAATAGTATGGAGTGCTCCACAAACCACGATGGCAATGATGTAATATGTAATAGATCTAAGGGTAAATAATCGAAGCCACTAACTAACTAACAACTAATTACTAACTAATCCACTAAATACTATAATTAACCATTAAAGGCAACCAAAAGCCCAATGCTTGGCATTCATACTAGGCTAGTCAAAGCCTACGATCCAAAGCCCAAGGCTTGGTAGGCTTTTAGGTAGAATTGTAAAATTGATTAAAAACATAGCCTAACAATAAGTTAATGGAATGGTCCATTAATCATTCTTGGTCCAACATTATTGTAATAGTTATAACTAATCAAAAAATTAAATTTAAGAAAGGAAATTTTAGAAAAATTCTAGAAGAATTTTATAAATTCTAGAAAAATGGTTTGAAGGAGTTACAAGAGGTCACCTCATAAATTATTATGTGTTCTTCACATAAGTTAGTCATTTCGTTTGAGGTGTACACTCAACCTGCTACGACCAACTACCAAAATATGAGGACGGACATGGCTAGCTATACCGTATGAGGTACGAAGACATCATACAACGATTATGGTTGGCAAGAGACAAGGGGGAGCATGCTATAATCAAGTCTCCTATGTTCCGATAGAGCATCTATGTTTCAATCAATCAAAGAAGAAGCAGTAATTATTGATCATATAATACAAAGCAGTCAGGCGTCTCTGACGGTTCATCAAAATGATTCTTGATTCTAGCTTTACAAGTATCAGCTAGCATAGAGAATTAATAATAACCTACAGTCTGATTTAATTACAATTATGTAAAGGAACTAAATGTCTAGAACAACTGACTAAACATGTGCTGGTGGCTAAACGTCAAGTACAAAAATTAAAGATATCATAGTGGTGGAGAAGAAACCCACTCATGGTCCTCGACGCCCATGCTCCTGGTATGCACCATGGTTCGAGTAGAAGGCTGGATCCTCAGGCTCTACTACAAAATCTGGCCAAACAAAACCAGTAGGGTCAGGCCCCGAATAGCAAGTACCATAAAGGAGCACATATGAATAAGATAAAACCCCAACAATAAAATAAGACCTAGGCCAAGGATTATAGGCTTATATCATATCATCGAGACATTTGATACCCTTACAACCAAACAAGGATAAGGGTGTCGTAATCATACCGAGATAGAGTACATCCTATAATCATGGTCAGGTTATAGGCTTCTGTGTCGTATCTTCAGTCCATAGCCGGTTATAGCATAATAACCCAACCCAATAACCAAACAAGGACATGAGTTGGACCATGCACTATGGCAGCCCATGTCCACGGCTACTAACAGAAGAAAATAGATCACAAGCAAGTTATTTTACAAGTGACCAATCAATCATACTTCTTTCTATGGTTTATTTGGGTTATCTTAATAATGAATATATATAGGAATCATCAGATCGTGCCTTATCCAAGCAGGGCTAGCTAAACCAAATATATAATAGTAGCAATGAACAATAAATAATAAACAATAATTAGCAAGCGTCGGTCCCTTGTCAGACCAAGGGGATGAGTAAAGTCAGAAACAGTTCCAACCTTCCTATAGGGAGAGGCTGGCTCGGTTCAGTATAGTATTCAGATACTGCACTCTACTATGGTGGATGATATACAATATATGTGGTCGCTAACCTGCACGTCAGGACAAGGCTTAGGGTGACTTGTCAATATGCACGATCTCGAGATTCCATTTTCATCAAATGCTTCTACTAATTCAAGTTGTTTAGTTTAACCTTATATTGGTCTTGGAATCACATGTTGTTGTCACATGTTCATCCTCCTAGATATCGTACCCCAGTATATGTACTCTAAGTATGAATCCACATCGAGAAGTAGTCCAAAATCTAGATTCATCCTTAATGTAATATATCAAACAACAATCATTATACTATGTCAATGCTACTGACAATTACCATGACTGTACTGGGATCAGGAATGTACTAACATATAACAGGCATGATCAAGTAGAACGAAGAGTCGTACCTCATTGCACTCATATAGATTGTACCTCAGTACATACTTAGAATAGTACCAGCACGTGTACAAGTAATCAATTCAGAAACATGATCAAACAATCAAGGGTAATCTTTCTACGCATAAAAATATAATATCCATGCAAATATGCACAAAACAGGGGCTTCTATGCAATTCTGGACACAAAAGAGAGTCCATGGACGATTTGTGTGCAAAAATATGGGTCTTTGTACAATTTTTCACACAAACATGGGTCCCTGTAATTCTGCACACAAACATGGGTCTCTGCGTAATTATGCACCCAAACAGGGGTCTCATGTGTAAAAATACGCAAAAGAAGAGATTTTATAAAAAAAATATGCACAAAACGGGCCTTACTTGCAAAAATACACATAATAAGAGATTATGGGCTAAAATACGCACATGGAAGAGCCTTTCTGTAAAAATACGTGCATGAATGAATTTGCAGCAAATATGCACAGAGAGGGGCCTTTGCTTAAAAAAATACGCGCATGAATGAATCTGCTGCAAATATGCGTAGAGAGGGGCATTTGAGTAAAAATATGCACCTGAAAGAATCTGCTGCAAAATATGCGTATAGAGGGGCCTTTGCGTAAAAATATGCGCAAGATGTTGTTCTTCTTCTTGAAGACGACATGGAAAAGCTCAAAATTAGTTTTAGCCCTAAAATCCTAAATATAATTCCAAATGTAATGATTCAAAGGTCAAAATTATATAGAATGAAATTCCCTACAACATGGGATAATTAGTTTTCAGAAATACTAAGGTTTAATAGATCAAATCCTTAAAAAAAAACCTAAAGTCCTAGAATATAAACTTAGATCTACTCCAAACCCTTCATCAAAACCAAAAATGTCAAGAATTAAAGTCACAGAGAATCTAAAGATACACAATATAGGCTAAAAATATATAAAGAAATCAAAGAATAAAAATGAGCAATGTGATCTCTCCATTAATACCAAATACCATATACATGGATAATGTAGGAAAATTACGTATACATAAAACGGGGAGTGACACCACCCCGATAAGATTTAAGTATCTTAATCTTTCTCTCTAATTGGTTCTAAGCTTCGGATTTGTAAACCTTGAATCTATCTAGAACTAAATCTTTGGTTTTTAGAAGATAGGTATAGCAATACTTTGAACAATCATCTATAAAAGTGACAAAGTATTTCCTACCACCTTGGGTCAAAACCCTATCAGATTCACATACATCACTACAAACTATTTCTAGAAGCTCAGAATTCCTTTCTACATATTTGAAACATAGTCTAGAGTGTTTGGTTTGACCACAATTCTCACACTTGTGTTTATCATTTATTGAAGATTTAGGAATAAGATCGAAATTCATCATCCTCCTAAGATAACCTAGATTTACATGACCTAATCTACGATGCCAAACATTAGAAGAATCTATATTGGAAATAATAAAAGAAGGATCTGATATTTTATTGATAGTGCTAAGAATAAAGAGACCATCTTTTATAAATCCTTTTCCAATAAAATTGCATTCCTAGAAAATACTATTTTATTGGCTTTTATTACAATCTTGTAGACTAATGCTACAAGAAGGGATGCACTAACTAAATTCCACCTGGCTGACAGCACATAAAATACATCATAAAGAGGCAAAAAAATTCTGATGTTATTTTCAAATATATTCTTCCTCTTCCTATAATCTGTGTCGTTGATCCATCTCCTAAAGTTATACCTCCTACACCTGATTCCTGAAGGAACTAGACGACCCACTCATAAACTGTAACGCCCCAGTCCCAAAATACGTAGGACTAAGTAAGTAGACATGCCAGCTGTATACATACGAAGTACAGGGCGTTATATATATACATAAGCTGTAAAATGCAGTAATCCAAGACAAACTAAATCTCATCCACAATGAAAAGAATAATAATATAAAAAAACCAACTTGAATATTTATGGTACAATCGTTGGACGGAGACAAAGTCCACTACAAACTATCTCAATAAAAGAAATGTACAAGAATCGATCAATAAGATGGCAAGACGAACCAAGCGCAATCATATTCGAAGGAATGGAGAGAATCACGGCCTTTGCTAGAACACCTGCAGTGAATCATGAAGGCACACACCTGGGGAATAACCAGGTCCTCAGACGGACGTAGCAAGATACAGAAAGAACATGCTAATATGAACTGTCAGAATAAATAATAATATATAAAGGACTATTCTAGACACAAATATGCAAATGAGATTCTAATCGCCTATTGTGCAATTTAGAGGACAACTTTCATACGCATAGGTGGGATTTTAGGCTATGTGTACGTAACTGGCATCCAGTAATCCGTATCCGTCCGTAACGTCCAAAACATCATAGGGCATCTGCAAATATATCGTCACAGTTCCATCTGGAGACTGTGGTTTACCTGTTTGGATTTCCATACACACTAGCGGCTGTCCTCCCCCAATATTTCCCACACTGTTCAAGTCATGTCCATGGCTCGTCCAGTTTTGTAACTGCTTGAGTCTCTAAAACCCCAGTCATAGCAGTTACGATCATCTATCCGTCATACGACAATAGAGATTGCCATTCCATAAGTCGTGCCCCTAGCAAACTTACTCAAACCGTGTAGTATGTGTCATGGCCAAGGGAGATATATGGATATCCCCCAACAAGAAGGTAGTCCGCTAACACTAAGTTAACATGCATAAAGTAAAACGACTAATAGAGTCGCTTGCGCCCAAGTGTGGCTTGGACGCGCAGTTTATAACAAATGAAACTAATAATATGAAACAAAATAAATAATGTAGAAAATAAATAATTTGACAGTTAATTAGCAAGGTATACTTGCCTGGTAGGACGCCTGGTGTGATGTTATGATCATGGTGGCACAACATATGGCTGCGGTGATACAACTACGTAGTACGATCTCTGATGATGGCATGGCTTGTTCCATCGGGTCAAGATGGGTTAGATTAGCTAGGATAGATATGAAGGAGTACATGATTGGATATAGGTATGGAAAGGGGATTTCTTTCATGGATAGAAGGATAAGCAAGAAAAATCAGATAATAATATATACAAATCTAGAAAATGTTTAAATTCATAAGAATTCTTTTTCTTTTTAAAACACTAAGTAAAAAGTAGGGTTTTTCTCTAGGTAAACTATATTTTATTGGTTAAAATACTTTTAGAAATATATATATATATATATATATATATATATATATATATATATATATATATATATATATATATATATATATATATATATATATTCGAAATACTTAGGATTTATTTTATAGGAAACTACACCTTAAAATTAAAAAAAACATTTTTAGAATATATTTGGAATCTAGCCAATTATTTTCATAATAAAGCTATATTTAAGTTTTAACAAAATATCTCTATAGTTAGAACCCCATTAAAATATAGACTGTATTTTGAATAATTATATATATGTTTTTAAACCATACACATATTAGCTATATATATTTTACTCCTATACACCTAATGATACCAAAATAACTAAACTAAAATAAAAATAACCCATACATCCTGCTACCCAAATTAACCTTACATATATATAATGTTTGCTTTCAAGAAACATTTAGATAATAATAATAATGATAATAAATAACAAATCATAATGAAATTCGAAAACCAAAAAATATCAATGTAAAAAATAAAAATAAATAATAATAGTATAATAACCATTGGTAATAATTGCAGCTGTTGTTCTACTCTCCTTTCGTGAGAGAGAGAACAAGCAATCAAAAAAAAAACATTTGGAGAAGAGGGGATTGAGAGAGCTGGGAGAGAGAGTGGAGAAAGAGCGATCGGGAGTGAGAGACGGCGGCTCGCGACGAAGGGGAGGCAGTGAGGAGGCACGCAGGGGAGTCGGTGGTCCGGCGGTGGAGCGGACGCGGGTGGAGTGCGGCATTTGGTGGAGGTCATGCGGGACGGGGGAAAGGCAAGGAGGCGGTCGGGAGGCTCGCCGGAAGGGGCGATTGGAGAGGGGGTCTCGCGCGCCGCTCGCGGTGGAGGCGGAGGCGGTCGGGAGAAACGCCGGTGGCGAAGAGGGGTTTAGGAGACGCTGGTCGGGAGAGATCGGAGGGGTGCTCAGGCGCCTAGGGCATGCCGGCGTATGCGGGGTTGAACGGAGACGTCGACGGGCAGACATGGCAGAAGGAGGCGGTGAGGAGAAGAAGAGGGTTATCCATTGGTCGGACGGCTCCGTCGCCAGTGGCCGGCAGGGGGCAGCGGCGGAGCTCGGGATCGTGCGTCGGCGATGGTGCTGGGCCGTGCGCGGCGGAGGCGCGGAGGATCTGGCGATTCGGCTCGCCGGAGGTACGTTATGGGGTGTGCGTATTTAGGTTTTATTCTATTTTTTTTGGTGCTGTGTTGTGAAGTCGGCCGTGGTGGTATTTTCGTGCGGTGATGGAGGTGGTCGTTGGTTGTTTTGGTCAGAAATCTGGATGGCAGTTGAGGTATTGTAGGCGGCGGTTTCGTCAGGGACTGGAGAGATGGATTTGGGGTCGAGTGGCTGTGTGGGCCGCAGGGTTGTAGAGGGTGATGGTCGACCGATTTGATGACATTGGAGAGGCGACTCCCTGCTGTTTGGCGGTGGTGTTTTGATTAGGGCGGTGGTTACAGGTTTAAGCAACGATGGTGGTCAACGGCTTGGACGGTGGTGAAGGCCGAAGACTGAGGTCGGGTATGGCGGGCGTTGACGGGAGGCAGAAGCAGCGTAGACTAGGCTAGGCTAGTATTAGGGATTCATTGATGTCGGGATGTGTCCGACACGGATGATAAATACAATATATATGTAAACTTGGAAATAAGATGTGGGAGGAAAAAACATGGACACGATGCACGTGGGTAGTGAAAAATTATGGAGAAGTACCTACCTATATATAGGATGTGGGAATACCCAGTTGGATAAGGATTGGACCCAATTTAATTATTTAAATTCAAATTGGGTTCGATCTACAATTTAAATCTAATTTTAGATAATTTACCATTTATGTTTTTAAAACAAAAACTAAATCCAATCAAATCCAAATCCAAGTCGAATTAGATAAATCTAATCTAAATTAATATAGATAAATTACATTTTCAAATAAAAGCTATTTAAAATCTTTTCAAATGTAACTTATCACAATCAATTAAATTTAAACCAAAACACTATTTTTAAAATACTTTTTCAAAAAAAATAAAATATAAATATTAATTAATTTCGAAAATAGAATTATATTTATATATTTAAATTTTTGTACCTCATATGAAATAAATATTTGCATAAAATATTGTTTTCAAAATTACCATTTAAATTATTACCATTAAATTCAAAATATTTTTTTATAAATAATAATAATTAATTAATTTCGAAAATCATAATAAATATTTAAGTATTAATAGGAAATAATTTTAAACTACATTTTTAATAATTTAGATAAAACAATTTCAAGAATAAACATAAATAATCAAATCTTTAAAATACCTTCTTGCTAAATTACTTTTAATAAAAATAATTATTATATATATTATTTTGAAACCATCATCGATAATAAAATTAAAAATATTTTTCTAAAAATATGTACCTCGCACATATTCGCACTCGACGAGTAAATACGAAAAACAAAAATTCTCGTATGATGTACAATACGACTATGCGACGTATAAATACAAAAAAAAATCAGTACTAAAAATATAGTAGAAATTTACGGGTTTTACATCCTACCCAACTTACAAGAATTTCGTCCTCAAAATTAAGAATAAGTAGGGGGAAGGGGAGAGTAGGTACAAGGGTATATCGATACGGAACACGATCCTATCATCAGGCGAGGCAAGGAGACGACGTTCAATGCAACATGCATTAGAAAATCGCGATTTCAAATAATGCCGAAATAATCGTGGATATAGTTATGGGTGAGGTCGCTAACTAATGTAAGTAAAAGATCAAGAGTTTTGGAAATGAAGGAAAAATAATTTGAGAACAAGGGCACATGGTCCCTCGGAAAAGATAGTCCTCTAGGTTTAGGGGTACAACTAAGAAAACATTTCTAGTCATTCCTTAAGTTCCAAACGATTAGATGGTCAAGGTAATAGTTTGAGGGCGAATAACTTGAGACGAGATTATAGTCACGTGGCTTGGTCGATGGCTAACTAGCTTGGCAATAGATGATGGAACAACTAGAGGTGATACTTTGGGTCTATCTATCAAGTACGAGTCTTCGTCTAAATAGGTGAAAGACGAAAACCAATATGAGTCCAAAGAAGTTGTTTTTGAATACCAATATGTGGTTCAAAGGCGAGTGAGTAATTCAAAAAAACTGCCAAGGCTGTCGCGGATGGGACTTTATAGGGCAAGTTTAACTATGTCTCCATCCACGTATAACGATAGATAAAAGTGAACCAAAGTGCACTAGGTTGATCAGACCATCATGCACCGATTCTGAGTAGACAATATGTTAGTGGGGACCCCCAATAAAATATATGTCCTTGAACAAGCTTGATAAAAAGTAAGCTTGCAAAAATTAGACTATTTAGCAACATTAGTCACGATGGTAAAAATATAGGCACGAGAGCGTAAGAGTGAAAGAAGGTAGAATTAGTTCAACTCCTTAAGAATCTAAGTCTTGTCATGTGATTGCTCATATACATTCATCCTACTGTCTTTTGTCTAAGGCTTGGTGGGCTAGATAAGTTAGGGCCCTATAAGGCTATAGTCTAAGTAATCCTGTTAATATGGGTCACAAGGAAAAAAGAAATGTTAGGTCATGAGGTGTCTACCCAACTTACAAGAGTTAAACTAGTGGTGTGATAGAACAATTAGTCATGTCTACCTAATATAGGTTACCTCCCTAACCACTATTAAGCACGAAAGAAGGATAAGAATCAACGGTAGAGGGAAGCAAGCAAGATGCAAATCAAGGGAGTCAAAGTAGAATTGAGGAGGTCAATTACGTGGATGAGATCCTAGACTCTAATCCTATTCGCAGGCTTGCTTGGTACGGTAAAGTAACCAAACAATTTATCTAGACCTGCATGGGCCACCACATAATCACTTTAGCCTTTGGTTTGGCTGGGCCTTTACCTTTATAAGGAGTCTTGACAGCTTCTTTTTTTACGTAGAAGTAGTCATAGGACAGATGGTTTGTTCTTCCACATACCAAACAAAATTTCTTTTGATTTTGAGTCTGGCTGAAGTTTCTAGGCTTATGGTTTTGCTGGTGTTGATGGTTCTGGTGGTGAGGCTAAAAGTTCTTCTTCTACTTAAATGAGTTCTTCTTGGGTTTGTAATGAGGATTAGGCTTAGGTTTGCCTTAGGATTCTACATGGATTATTTTAGCCTTAGACTCAGTCTTAGGTTTAGACCTTAACCTAATTTGTTCTTCAGTTCAAATTTTCTTTAGGACTTGTGCAAAGGTAAGGTCTATTTGTATATGGATGAGGTCTTTAGCAACATCAAACCAATAAGGAGGGAGTTTATCTATCAAGCAAGCTATCTTATGCTCATTGGAGAAGATTGTGCCTTTGGCTTAAATATGCCTAAGATATTCTTGGTCTTCATGGATTTGTTCATTCATAGGTTTGATATCTACCATGAAATACCTATTGAATGAGGAGGAATTAAATCTCTCAATTCCATCATCATCACAACCAATTATTCTTCCAAAGCATTCCAAAGTTCTTTAGTTCTTTTATATTCAAAGAATATATCATAAAGAGATGCAGACAAGGCGCTAAGAATTCTTTGGAGGAAACGATAGGCTATATCCTCAGGAGTTTTTGGTTTTGAGGAGCTAGAGGATTTGAACACTCCTACGTCAGACTCATTGCGTCAGAGTTATTTGTGATAGGTACGGATCCATCAATGGTTGAGATCAGTCCTAAAGTGGTGAGCCTTTATCTGACTCTGCCACCATTTGAAGAAGGAGACAACAAACTTAGTTGGCTAAGTAGTAGAAGTCTCTTCTTTGCTAGTCATGATTTCTATTTGAGATAATCAAAAGTCTACACAAATTGACTTTACTTAGTAAAAGTGACTAAGGTCCTAGAATAATAGTTTAAGTGATATTGCTAATCAACCTTAAACAGTCTTTAGTCTATCAAGTTTTGATCAACTTAGATTAGTTGTAGGGGCCGATTCCAGCTAGCGGTAGTCCGATGACACTTAAGTACCATGTCTCTTAGGGATATTTACACCCAGTTGATAGAAGGACCCTTTCATATTGTACCCAAAATAATATCTACTATTAAAATTTTAATTTAAACAAATTTGCAATTATATTGAATTATTTTCATTACCTAAATCGTTTGGATGCATAGGTGCTAATGGCAATATTTGTGTCCAACAAAAAATTGTGTGCTACAAACAGTAAATTACAGTAGTCGAATTGATTCACAAATTTCTCATGCTACAAATTTAAATAACTGTATCTATATATATTTTGTTGTACCAAACTGTCAAATAAAACTAGTCAACAATTTCTCTTGTATATAACTGAAATATTCGACAGGGACACTATAGAGAATAGTTGTTCAAATTTGTTAGTAATGTTCAAATATATTTGACAAATGTAATATTGAGAACATGAACAGTATTGAGAATAAAACTTGTTAACAATGTTCAAAAGAAGCAACTTCGACAAAAGCTCAATGTTCAAGAACTATAAAACCACTGTGTTCACAAGTTTAAAATATGTAAAAAAAAAAACAACTTTCTCTTCAAGTCACTAATCAAGTCTCGGCTAGCAACTATTGTAAACAATTATGTGCATGCACTAATAATATTTTTTAACGAAGGTGTGTTTAACAAAAAAGTAACGATATTAAAAGGTTTTACTTAGTGATAACATGATTAAATTTGTTTTAATAAAATACGTTAGCTAACAGCAAGCGTTAAAATAATTTTATCTAACAACAAGCTATAATAAGATAGAAAACAACAAGCTAACAAGTATTAAAATAACATTTTAATAATACTTTAGCTAAGTAAAATTTATAAATAGAGAGAACAAAATTATGGGTTCTACTCTTAGATTATTAGAAAAAGTCTGGCTTTTCCTTTTGAAATCCTATAAACAACCAAAATAAAACAAGTTTAGTGCTACTGGCCTCTGGGAAAGTCGTGCAGGATGTACTGCCCTAAGAGTAGATCCGAGGACTATATGCAGATTGTTCTTGAACTCTTCTTGTGGTAAAGCTCTCGTACTACTGGCTTTTCATTGTCGCACACAACTCAGAAAGACGGGCCCGAACTTATCTCTTGTGCAGAGCACGAAATTGAAGAGTATATATCAAACATAGATGAGAGAGAGATAGAGAGCAAGATAAGTTGTACATAATTATTTTTTCATTTTTGTTCAAGAAGGAGAGCTGGCTCTATATAAAGAAAAACTCCAATTATAACCGAGCTAATAAAGCTCCTTATACCAAAGTCAAAGAATAGGTTTTGAAACCTCTCGAACAAATTATCCATTCAAAGGAATAGGTTCTGGAGTCTTGATTTTTGTCACTTGGTTTTACCAAGTCCAACACTTGTAAGTACTTATTCCATGACTTTGCCAACAAATAATAGAGATATATTTATGTCCATGTAAACTTGTAAATATACAGTTGTATTTATTTATACATTAAACTACTTTAAATAAATTCATATGTGAACCATTGAAGGGTTCAACCATTTGATAATTCATCTCTCATCTCTCTTATCCCTTAATCTAGTAAATTAGACTACAACATGTTATATTAAAATGTAGCTCTACCACACAAAAGTTAATTATAGTGTGATTATCGTCTAATGATGCATGTTATAATTAGTATGATCAAAATTTTTTTATGGTATGATCTTTACTGTTTCTTCTTAATAGCTGGACCTCTAAAAAAAGACCCTTTTATCTATAAGTTAAAACTGACTTTCATTTAAGATATTTTGGTATATAAGCCAGAAATTACTTTTAATACTATACAAATCATTCAAGATTAGATAGTCAACAATGTTGTAAACCCCCATTTTTTAAAAAATTAATTTTATACATATTTGGCTTAAATAGTGATTTTTGGATTTTATATATTTTTAAAACAAATATCTATTATTATATATAGTTCGTCATGGTTAATTTTAGGGATGCATGTTGACTATGAGTTATGGCATGGCTAGTGTAGTCGTGTGCCATGACTTGCAAATTAGACATGGTAAGGATGGCCTAGCCATATTTATGTCCCTTGTATAATAATAAGTCAAGTTGTGGCTTAAACATATTTTTAGGATAATTAATTAATTATAAATGCTTTTCACTTTTTAGGAGACCTTGTTGTACCAAATAAGCTCCAACATGTCTTGAACCAAACCCATGTAGACATATAGTGCATCTAAATACATCTATATGTAGATGTAGTATATATATATATTTTTTTTATATATATATATATATATATATAAATATATGTGTAGATGTAGATGTAGAATATATATATATATATATATATATATATATATATATATATATATATATATATATATATATATATATATATATATATATATATATATACTAGTCATAATCCGTGCCCATAGGACATGGTTCATTTAAGGTATTCCCCCTCAAAATCTTGGACCCCCAATTTTAATCGAACAATAATAATTATGAGGCCCCCATCAAAATATTAAATCCCAACCACTGCTGGATGTGAATTTTTTTTGGATTCCCCATGAAACTCCACTCTCAATAATGCTCATCCACAACCATTATGAGTGCAAACCCTACTCTTTGGATTCCCCATAAAACCCCACTCTCAATAATGCTCTTTTCCCATAAAACCCCACTCTCAATAATGCTCATTTCCCATAAAACCCCACTCTCAATAATGCTCATCCACAACCATTATGAGTGCAAACCCCACTCTTTGGATTCCCCATAAAACCCCACAACCGTTGATTCACCAAGAATAAATCCCAACCACTCTTTATCTTGGCACAGTCAGCCCTAGGATTCAAAAATCTTTGTGTTTTGTATAATATATATATATATATATATATATATATATATATATATATATATATATATATATATATATATATATATATTCTATATATATGTAGAATATACATATATATATATACATATATATATATATATACATATACATACATATATATATATATATATATATATATATATATATATATATATATATATATATATATATATATATATATACACACTTTATTTAAATTAATATGTTTCAAATTTTGGAAATTTTCTATTTATAGAAATTGTCCAAGGTGTAATCCTAGTTGACATTAGTTTATATTTGATCCAAAGTCAAATCCAATCCTTATTAGGCATGTAGTATATCTATTTTATTTTCTTTATTATATATATATATATATATATATATATATATATATATATTATATATATATATATATATATATATATATATATATATATATTGTTGGCCTATTGGTCATGGTCGAACCGGATTTTAATAATTGATCAAACTCTGTCTCGATATAAGGGCTACTTGGACATTTGCTGAGAACTTCTACCACTCTGTTCAAGTCTGAAGCTGTTTTGTCATATGAGTCTGCATTTTAATATTTAATATAATTTTCATATTTATTGAGTTTAGGAATACTATGTACACCGAGTCGTACCGGCAAATAGGCTACTCCAAAATATTTTTAAAATATCCTATGTTTTGAAAATAGCCCATTTCTCAAAAAGCTCATAATTGTTTAAACTTTTCAAAAAGCCAAAAACTCAAAATCTGATTTACAAAATTCCACAAAAATCAAACTCTGACACCAACAGAGTTCGGCCGAAGTTCGGACCGAACTCGTCCCGAGTTCGTTTGGTGCCGTTGGATTTTTGAATTTGGTCATCCTGCAGTTACGGATGCAACGGCTATTTGTCGAGATTCTTTCAAAGAATTTTGTTCGAATTATGTCCGAGTTCTAACTTTGGAAAACCTATAAATAGAGGAAAAACTTCACTCATTTCAATACACATCTCTTCTCTCTAAGCTTAAACGTCTTCCAAAGTGTTCTAAAAGCTTTCATTTTTAAATCCCAAGCCAGTTACAATCCTTTAGTTAATTTGCCAGTGCGGTACGATCTAGAAGTTTCAGAGAGATTGTAATCAGAGGCTAGATTGAAGAAAGATACTTCACAATTAAAGTTAGTCGAGTACTTTGTATCAAAGCTCACGTTGTAGAAGTTGTAAGGACTTCGTATGAAAACTTGCGGTGTTTTCCAATAGTGGATTCAACTGGAAGCTAGAGTTCTTCCGACTGGAATAGTCCTCACAAGAGGAAAACCAGTATACATCGCCATGTTTGCGTTTACTTTCTGATCTCTGTCTTTCGTTTACTTATTTATGATATATTATATGTGATCTTGTTGCTAACATTTTAAGTAGCTAAATTCTGCTGCCTACTCTATTCACCCCCTAGAGTATTGAGCTTTACAATTCGTTCCTACAATTGGTATCAGATCGGATTATACAGGTAAAGTGAGGTAACATTATCATTATATTCTTGTTTATTACAGCTATTACATAGATCACTGTATCACACATGGCAACTATTAAATTCACAAGTGATGGCCAAGTCACAAAAAGACTCCCACTATTTGATTGTACAAATTACACGTATCGGAAAACACGGATGGGCTTTTATCTGAAGTCTCTAAATTTTGACCTCTGGTCAATTGTTAGCAGTGGCTACAAAAAGCCCACTATCAGCTCTATTCTTACTTCCTCTATTATTAACAAGGCTTATTATAGTTACATGAAGGAAGAGAAGAAGTTAGCTAGCCTTGATGCAAAAGCAATACATGCTTTCTATTGTGCTGTAGACATAAATATATTTAATCGTATTTCTACTTGCATTATATCTCATGAAATCTGGAAACTGCTTGAAGCTACTCATGAGAACAGGTTATGAAAGTGAAGCTAGCAACTCCAAAGAAGGAAAAAAAATCCTTACATGATGGCATCAGGATTTAAGGTACAACACAACCCATTATCTGAAGAAGAGATTGTATGCTACAACTTCAGAAGATCAGGCCGCATAACAGAATATTGCCCTACTACTACTAAAGAGGAGAATCGCTACGAACGACCAAACGAAGGAAGGTCGTCGTCTCACAAGTACGGTACCACGAGCATATGGTGTGGAAGTGAAGCAAGCAATTCGGAAAAAGAAGTTAGACCTCATCTAGCTGCAAATATATGCGCAATGGCATTATCCAACGAGGTACAAAATAATCCCTTTTATGAAGAGATTCAATTTTCTTATGATGAGTTATTTGATGTTTTCAGTGATATATTGGAAGAAAATAAGAAAGTATTAGATAAGTATAAGCAAGCTAGAAAGGATATTATATCATATAAGCGTGAGAATTAAAAGCTTACTTGCTAATTAAATGATGTTAGAAACACTTCTACTTCTAATAATTCTACTGAGATTTTTATACTTGAGTTTAGATTGTATGAGGCACTTGATCGCATTGACAAAAGCACTCAAGAAAATGTTAAACTTAAGAAGGAATTAGAATCAGAAAAGAAGAAATATTATATTGTTTCATGTAGAATTGATGCTCTTTCTGCTAAATATGATGAGATATGTGCTAACTCCAAAAAGTTAGAGATTAGATTGGGAAAGCAAGTAGTACAAATTATGACTCAGTCTAGTACAAGACATATGACACATCAGAAAGTCACACATGATAGATCATCTAGAAAGGAAGCAAGCAAATCTAAAGCTTCACATAATCATGCTTTTTATTACAAGTATCCACGTACATCATATCACATCACTGTACGTTGTCATACTGCTACACATAGCACTAATGTTAATACTTTTTGTCATTATTGCGGTATGAATGGACACATTTCTAATCATTGTCAGATTAGAAAACTTGTTGATATAAACTTGTGCAAATGGGTTCCAAAAGCTAACAAATATGGATTCAAGTTTTGGATACCAAAGTCTTCGCCTCTTAGTGCAGGTGAAGCTTCTTATATTAAATAGAACCATGAAACATGTTGGTGATTGCAAAGCTACAAAGGTTATCTTTCAAGCAATTGTACCAACGTAAGTGTAGTCACTAGAACCACTTTAGTTATACTATCAAAAGCAAAGGGTACTGAGTCTTCAACAAAAGAACCATGATCAACGAAGAGTCAATAAAATTTACATTTGACAAACTGAATCAACAGACAATTGACGATGATGATGAAGACAACAGTACACCAAGTATAGCACCTGCAAAACCTTCAAGCACAGTACCAGCTGATCCTTCAAGAAAATTATGTGCAGAACTAGAAGTCGAAACCAGCTACCTTGAGAGCTTGCTAAAAAGAATAAAGTTTTTGGCTAACCATCCCAAGGACTTGGTAATAGGTGAGATTACCAGGGGTGTAAGTACTCATTCCTCTAGCAAAGGTATAGTTTTCTGTGTTGCATTTATTTTACAGCTTGAACCCAAAACTATTGAAGAAGCATGTAGCGATACTATTTGGTTAGATGCTATGCAAGAGGAATTAAACCAATTTGAACGGAATCAAGTTAGGGAACTTGTTCCCAAGCCCATTGATCATCCGGTCATTGGCACCAGCTGGGTATTCCGAAATAAACTTAATGAGAATGGTTTAGTTACTCGTAACAAGGCTCGACTCGTAGCTCAAGAATACAACCAAGAGGAAGGTATCGACTATGATAAGACCTATGCCCCAGTTGCGAGATTAGAATCCATTCACATATTATGTGCATTTGCATGTTTTCATAACTTCAAACTATTTCAAATAGATGTTAAGAGTGCATTTTTGAACGATTTTATAAAAGAAGAAGTTTATGTAGCTCAACCTCCAGGTTTTACTGATTTTAAAAATCCTGATTATGTTTTCAAGTTGAAGAAAGCCTTATACGGTTTAAAACAAGCTGTTCATGCTTGGTATGATCGTTTTACTCTTTTCTACTTGATAATAGGTTTACAAAAGGCAAGGTTGATACTACACTGTTTATAAAGCCTTTTAATGGAAATCTTCTTTAAATTCAAATTTATGTAGATGATATTATCTTTGGATCTACTGATTTATCTCTCTGTCAAGAATTTTTAAAGTGTATGTAGAACGAGTTTGAGATGAGCGTGATGGGAGAACTGAAATTCTTTCTTGGTCTGCAAATCAAACAAACCAACAATAGAACGTTCATTTATCAAGCCAAGTACACAAAAGACTTATTAAAGAAGTTCGACCTAGAAATCGTCAAACCACTTGGCACTCCAATGGCGACTTCAACCAAGCTTGATATTGATGAACAAGGCAAACCGGTTGACATACGTAAATATCAAGGTATGATTGGTAGTTTACTTTATTTAACTGCTATTCGTCCTGATATAATATTTAGCACTTGCTTGTGTGCACATTTTTAAGCTAACCCTAAGGAAACACATTTGTACGCGGTTAAGCGTATCTTTCGATACCTTAAAGGTACTTCTTCTGTTGGCTTGTGGTATCCCAAAACTACGTCCTTTGACCTAACCGGTTACTCGGATGCCGATTTTGCTGGATGCAAAGTTGATTAAAAAAAAGTACAAGCGGCACATGTCATTTTCTAGGTAAGACTTTAGTCTCTTGGTTTAGCAAGAAACAAAATTCTATCGCATTATCAACTACTGAGGCTGAGTATATCACCGCAGGACATTATTGTGCATAAGTTTTATGGTGAAACAAAACTTAGAAGACTTTGGTTTACTTTACACACACATACCTATTTTCTGTGACAATACTAACACTATTAATTTGACTAAGAATCCTGTATGTCACTTTTGCACTAACCATATTAAGATTCGACATCATTTTCTTAGATATCATCAAACAAATGGAGATATAGACCTTGTATATGTAGACACAGAGAACCAACTGTCTGATATCTTTACAAAACTATTAGCGAAAGATCGTTTTAATTATTTACGTCGAGAATTAGGAATTTTAGATGTCAATAATATTAATTAATTTTCTTTTATTGATTATCTTTTAATATGCAAAAACTGTTTTTGATATAAGCCTACAAAGGGTTTGTCTGTACCACGACTACGGCTAAAGCGAAACGGTACTTAAGTGTTCTTCGGAAAACTTCCGTAGGCTGGAACAATACCCCTACAGCTAATCTGAGACAGTCGTTGTGTAACAAAATTTAATTTATAAAATAATATTAATTATATTAATTAAAATTTAAAATAACTAAACTTGAAATTAAATAATTGAAAAGGGATTGATGAATGGAGAGTGGCCAACAATTATTTCTGTTGAAAAATACCTCAACAGAACCCCAGGCGAACTCGCACCGAATTCGGCCCGATTTCTATTGGTGGTATGTAGTTTTAAGTCAGAAATGAGTGCCCCCCCTCTTATTCATCTTCTCTAAATCCTCAAATCACAGCAGCAGTCGCGCCCGAGCTGACATAGAAGTTATTGACATAAAATAGTTAAAACTTATTGGTTAATTTGTCTATTGAATCCAAGTTTTTTTTATCAAATAATCAGAATTAGTTATGTCTTAAAATATTATTTCATGTATTTAAGTTATATTAGAAGTTTGGTGATGTTCCGGACAAGTTTTGGGCTGATTAGCTGACATAGAAGTCAACTAGCCATGATTTTTTCTTAAAATTCTAAATCTAGAATTTAGAGGTTAATTCCATATAAATTATATTTAAATTATTATTTTTATCATTTTAGATTATTTATATGCATGCCCTTGAAGTAGGAAATTTAACCGAGAATATTGGAAGTCGAAAACCGGAAAACTAGGTCGCGATATCTCATTAAAACATGTGTATGGTTGTGCATGAATTTAATGGTTCCATGAGGAATTTCGATATAGCTATTTATGGTTAGTAATAATAATTTAGATAATTTAGCCATATTATAAGTTTCTTAGTTAAATACTTAAAGTAGTTAATTAAATATTTATAGGAATATTTGTAAAGATAAATATTTATACTTTTGTACATATGCCTTGTATATCTATAAGGTTATATTTACATACATATTATTTTTATATATGAATTTTAGTTTAAAATCTTGTAAGTTAAAATATCTATTTTAGGGGATATAAGTATTACCAAAGATATTACTTTTCCAAATAAAACTATTTTCAAAACAAACCTTTGATTGCTTTCTAAATATTATCTATGAACTTATGTTATATTTATATTATTATCTAGAAGTGTTATTGGTATAATTGTAATAATCAAAATAAGTTTCTTAATATATATCGATTGTAAAGAGGAAACTATTTTTCATAAATAAACCCTAATAAAGACTTGATTAGATTCATGCATGGTATGTGATTTTTGGTTGTCTGTCTTGGGCTCTGGTAAATTCTTTGAGGACAGTAGCAACTATAGTTCATGCCGAGGTTTGGATGTAACTTTTGGTCTTCACATAATCAGCACAGATTGGACAAACTCCAAGCAAGTATACCTAGCCAACTTATACAATATAGTTTATATGCATGTTCTCTACTTTCATGTTAGTTTTTTCTCAAACTTTTATGTTCATGCTGCTTTACCCTGTTTCTAGTTTGACTTTATCTTGTTTCTAGCTTACATGGACGTACCTAATTTCTGTTATATTTTGCTACCTGTTATGTTAGTCTTCGTGTTCATATGTGTCTCGTGATAGAGTTGTCTAATCCTATACCACTATTCCTTTGACTTAATTTGAGTATGACTTGACTTGAGATATTCTATAGATTGAGAGTTCGTACCTTGACTACAATCTATAGGATTGACTTGACCATGATACTAGAATTGGCTACCCGACCATCTCGATTGGGAGTGCTTGCCTTGACTATAATTGAGATACTACAGATTGGGAGTGCTTACCTTGACTACAGTCTATAGGTTGTACCTAACTTATTGTTAGTCACGTCTAGTATGGCATGTCACTGTTTTAGTTTCCTTGTGTCTTAGTTTTCTTTTGTCTTATTCTCCTCGTGTCTTAGTTTATTCTTTCATGACTATTTCTTATTTTTCCTGCACATTTTACTGTTACATTTCAGCATATATATTATGTATCTAGATACGTCCCTTATGAGGACCTGGTGATCTCTCCAGGTTATTGCTGAAATCTGATATAGACGTAGTAGAAGCAACGTCTTCGGGATCTTCAGGTATCGTTAGTTGATGTCATCTATTATGTTCTTCCTTAGTTATTTTCTTTCTTAGTTCTTAGTATCGTTAGTGTTGTGGAAGATGTTATGATTACGAGGACACATGTTCTGATTTACACAGCTTATACATATTTGATTCAACCTAAAGTTTGGTTAAATATATAGCAGGCATGTTTACCTATCATAGTCCTACGTATTTTGGAACTAGGGCATTACATGTTTTTGTGGTAGCCCATGCAGGTGGAATCTTTATAAAGTATGCGAAGTCGTGGTGGTATGCAGGATAGTCGAAATACTGTGAGCCTGCAACCAACTAAGGAATATGATTTGAGAATACATCCACAACTAGGATTATAGGCTTCTCTAGGACTCTTTAGCATGATTTCTTTTGTATTGACTTCTTTCCTGACATGATTACTTTCATATTCTTTCCTTCCTATGATTTGACTGTACATTTTTAATTGACTTCTTGATGGACCCCTCTCATCTATTTTGCTAAAATTATTGAAAATGACTTATGGATTGGTCCAAAGAAAAGTTTGAGAAATTATATTTTATTCGTGTATCACGGAATCAGAAGTTTTTGTAGCCAGAGAAATATTGGCGGACAGGACTTTAGATGATGGCATCATGGTTACCTCTATTTTTTTGGATTCTACTTGACCACATCATATGCATATTAATTGACCTCTTCTCATGTATTTTGCAAAAAATTAATTCAAAATAATTTATGGATTTGGCCAAGATAAGATTAAGAACATGTACTATCTGGTGTGACAGATGTGCATTGCAGCCATCCGTCGCATTATGGAACAAAGAATTTATTTGCAGCCAGATGCACACTGTCGTGGGAGTAACTTCCAGTGACATAATCACGGAGATATATGGTTCTCGAGTTTTACCTCGACTACATCCTATGCATGTCGTTTGGCCCCATTCCGTTCTTGGAAATATTTCGACAATCCTTCCTGCTTGGCTTGACCCAACCGTTATTTAATATTGGTATTGTTTACTTAACTTACCCTTAGGTTTTATTACCTTCCACCTCTTAAATGGCTAAACTAGACACACCTTATAGTTATATTAAAGAGTATAATTAAACTAGGTGGTTGATATGATTGTGATGTTTGGGGTAGCCAGAAAAGGGTAAGTTCTTAGAGATAGATCTTAATGAGTTATGAGTCGAGTATGAGTGCCTAGATATCAGACACGTAGAGCCTATTACGAGTGATTTCTAGGAGCTAACTGGAGGTTCAGTAATAATATAGGTTGATAATACTACGTCTATGATAGAATGGTATGTCTAGTCACAATTGATTTCTTCTGTAGTGAACCTCTTTATCCCTCTTCTCCCTAGCTTAATTTAATTTCGAGGATGAAACTTTTAAGACGGGTAGATTGTAAACCCCCATTTTATTTAAATTATTTTTATTATTTATTTGGCTTAAGTAGTGATTTTTGAATTTTTATATATTTTAAAACAAATATTTATTATTATATATAGCCTTATTCATGGTTAAGTTTGGGGATGGATGTTGACTATGAGATATGGCATGGCTAGTGTAGTCGTGTGCCATGACTAGCATATTAGTTATGGTAGAGATGGCCTAGCCATGTTTATGTCCTTTGTATGATAATAAGTCAAGTTGTAGCTTAAGCCATATTTTTGGCTTAATTACTTAATTAAAAATAAAGACTTTTGACTTTTAGGAGACCTGGTTGTACCAAACTAGCTCAAACTTATTCCCACTACAAGAAAAATGATTTTTGTTGACGATTTTTTCCTGTCACCAAAGTATTTAGTTGACGGTTTCCCTTCCGTCAGCTAGGCCAGTATCAGCAAAAGTCCCCACTTTAGGTAACGATTGTCGAAGTGACTTTAGTTGACGGTTTTCAACCATCAATTGAGGTGACTTTAGTTAACAAATTTTAGCTGTCAACTAAACCAATTTTTTGACCGTCAATATAGGTGCATATTTTCCGGACTATGTCCTAGCTGATGGTTAATGTTGGTGTTTTTGCCTTTGGACTAGGAAAGATAGTCCTACATCGGCTACACCAAATGGTGAGTATTTTAATATAATGCATTGCTTGTATTGAGGTGTCCACATGAGGTGTGGTGGGGCACAAGTGTGTGTCATGTGGGAGTATTTTCCTAGAAAGAAAAAGGATTAATTCCAACAAAGATGTAAGTTAATTTTTGTTGTGAGGACTCAGACTCGGACACGGACTCCAAGATGTCTCGTGCATGCATGGGAGTGTTTGGAGGGTAGGCGTGGACTGGCACACTTCTATGCTGATTGTGGGATGATCTAAAATATTAAACTCTATTTTTGAGTATTGGTATTTTAGTCCCACCTCGGAGTGGAGAAGAGGTGAAATCTCACTCTACTCTATAAATAGAGCCCCTTGGCCTCCTTTGAAAGATGCACCAAGAAGAGAGTTAAAGGAGTCCGTAAAGTTCAGAAAGCTCATTCAAGTCTCAAATATTGACTGACGAGCGTTCCAGAAGTTCCTTAGAACTTGCTGGTTCCTGGAAGCGGATCGTATATAGGTGAATCTTGCTTTGAGCAACGGTGATCTAATCATCCTAGCAAAGATGCCTTTCTCTTTCTTTTTTCCTTCTCTTATTCTTTGATCTAATCAGATACTTCTTGTGGGCTTTCTTCGTTGCTGCTGCTAGCAACTCAATTTATACCTTCCTAAAGGAAGCTCTATATTCGTTTGTTGTTGTAACGAAATCTCTTTTGATTTTCGTTACCCAGAATCCTCTAAGGATCTCTGTAGTGTACCTTCTTTGAAGCGTTGCTATGAAACATTGTTGATGTTTTGACAATTGTTTCGATTCTCTGTTTTCCATCAAAAATTAAGCCTCGGGAATAACAATCTCAAAGCAAGATTTATATTCGATGGAAAACAACCGTGCAAACCTTCTCGACACAAGTTTTAACAAACTTGAGAATTTTGACGGGGAGCATTACAACATCTGGAAGGGAAAGGTCAGCCTTAATCTTAAACTCGTGAGTGTTGACTTCGTGTTGACAAATCCTGAGCCTTTAAAGTCCAGAAGGTGAAAATGCTCGAAGGGTCGCTGAGGCCACTGCTATGCAATCCAAGTGGAGGAGAGATAACAACCTTTTCAAGTTGCTTATCTTAAACTCTATGGAAGACTCTCTAGATGTTACGCCCCAGAACCAGAATACTGAAGAGCGGGAGACAGACACAGCCAGGTACGTATATTGAGGTAGAATCTACCTCGATATACGGTCACGACTGTCTAGATACATGAGGGTTTACTACAAGCCATCAGTCTCTTATGGTCATGAACAAGCCTATTGTCTCAATCTCAAGCAAGTAAGTAAATATTACAAGATGTTAGAGCACCAAATATACAATAGTAAGGTGTCCCATACATTACATATTTGGATGATCATGAAGCTAGTCATACAAAATGTGCAAGAGTTTCAGTCATACATGATCAACCCTAGGATTTGTCAATCATGTTACAGCCCGTAGGCAGACAGTAAGTAATGATGCAAACGAGCTAACACTTGCTCGCCGCTAAATGCCACAAAAAAATAATTTTACAATAGAATGGGAGAGCCAAAATAAAATCCACTCGTTGCCAGGGTTACGCCTGGTGGTCACCATCTGGCTGGAAAGTAGGGAGATCCTCTGGAGCTGCTCCGGTATCTGGCTATATAAAACCAGCTGGGTCAGATCCCAGAAAGAGCAAGTGCCACAAAGGAGGCTTCACTTAAGAACTAAAACCAGCAATTAGCACAAAATATAATTATATAATAAAGATTGGAAATATGGAAAATTATGATGATATACGATAAGATAACCATGGGACTATTTAGATAACCAAGTTATAACCCTTAAACCAAATAAGGACCGGGGTTGTAACCCTTCGTCTGAACGGAACTTAGTTTTTCACCATCTATCGATAAAGTAAAGCACAAGCATTCAGGTCATATAACAAGCTTGTACAGAATCAGGACAAGACTAGACTGGGTTAGACTCCATCCAATCAATCATGGCCAAGCAATGAGTACGGCTTGATACTTTAACTAACTAGGGTTATCACATGCCTAGTTACTAGCAAGATGCAATGAGATTGTTCCACAGCCACAAGCCCTGCAGACCATCCAGGCTATCCGGACGCAAATTAGGGGTTAAATTCATGTGGGTACATCGTCCAGGAAATACATGTACCCTTAAGTAGCTTGAAGGGTGCAACACCTGACAGTGTGCTGGAAATGTGTCCTATTCGACGGTAGGCTACAGATCCCATGATGGGGCACCCAGATAACGAGATTGCCTGTAGCTGGAAAGTCTCTTCATGACTACTAGATTATTCTAGTTATTAGCCTTAGTCAATTTAAGTAGGCACCCATGTCCGTGGTACTCAGGGATCCCTATCCTAGACATGATACAAGACAGTACTGGTTTATTGGTACAAACACAATCGTCCACGGTGTCCAGGCCATTCATTCTTGTCATGTCAAGCTAGCTGTCGCAACAACATTCAATATTTTCCATCATGCTTATTAGTCATGTCTTATCATGTCATGCCATGTCATGTCAGTTACATGTCATACCATGCCATGTACAATCATCAGTCCAATCATGTCAATCAAGTCATGTAACGTCCCAGTCCCAAAATACGTAGGACTAGGTACATCGACATGCCAGCTGTATACATACAAAATATACTCCAATATATGGAAACCTTGTATAAATACATAAGCTGTAAATGCAGTAAACCAAGAGTAATCTAATCTCATCCACAAATGAAGAATAAAAGATATCATATAATCAACTGTAATAAGTCTTTGTACAATACGTTGGGCGGAGACAAATCCACTACCAACAAGTGAGGAAAAATATACATGAAACTGAAATAATTTGGCGTGAGTAGCAAAGGAAGACCCAAGGCACGTCATCTCCGAATGAATAGAGAAGATCGCGACCTCGGGTAGAACACCTGCAATATCACAGAAGCACACACCTGGAGAGATAACCAGGTCCTCAGAGGGACGTAGCAAGATACAAAAAGAACATGTCACATAACTGAATATATATACCATGTCATAAATCACAAGTAAAGTAAATAGTACCACTCGTAACAAGATCCAATACCTTATCATCGAAACAGTGGACTACCCCTACAACCAGACAAGGACAAGGGGTAGTACACTATATCGCGATGCGATATTGTCCCAAGCTACAAATAGAACGGGGTGATATGACATTGACGAGGGTTACCTAACCATTTAATGTGTTTATGCAATAAGAACAAACCTTCAACGCATGGGCACTCTGGCTCAGTAGCAGTAATCTCAGGTATGGTCCCATTAGGATACCAGGGACCTCAAAGCATAACATTCATCGAATGTCAGAGGCTACCAGTAAATCAGTATCAGGATCCAGGACCGTATCTCCCACAGAGATAACCGGTAATAGGGAAGTGCATGCGTGGCCCATACGTTAAGGAACTATTCTTCCCACCCAATGCCTAACAGAGTCACATCTATGTCTCATATACCCCTACTAACTGCTAAGTCTCCTAACATACCTCTATTAGCAGTTAGCCCTAACACATGCATATGGGGGATCAGCCCACACACAAGAACCTCTACATGCTACTCATTTCACACATCCTCGTGGTACAACTGTGTCAAAGTATATGCGATACACTACAGACGGTAGTCTCTTAACTCTAAGTCCATATGCAGTCAAAGGATAATAACAAGTACATCTAATATCACTGAGCAGACAGTAAATCAAGAACTGTAAGAACTAGAAATAAATGAACAATGATATGTAATAAAATACAAACTGAATATAAACAGTATAATGGCAAGGTATCTTGCCTGAGGTTATGTGCAACAGAGAATAATCCAGTAGCTCGAAGAGACAAATAAACGAAGCAAGAAAAGCCAAATCTTGCAGATGACTCCGGATGCTGCAACAAACATCACGAACGAATTTGGAATATAAGATATGCCAAAAAAAATGCCTGTCAAAAAGTTAAATTCTAGAACAGGGACAAAATCGCAATTTTGGGTCAAAACGATATCCGCCATTGGACCCGCTTTGCACCGAAAAACGTGCCAGAACCTACAGTCTCTAAAATTGTCAAACTATATTTCTACAGATTTGTTTTGATGAGACGAACCCAACGGTATGTCCAATTTTAGATTTTGGTGGGCTGTGCACAAAATTGCCTATTGAGTGGGATTGTGGGCCCGCTAAAATGACGTCCCGATCAACTTTCTCAGAATTGAACCAAACTTGGCTCACAGGACCAGAAAAATATTTTGAGTCCAATGGCGCAAGTTTCTTCGCGATTTGATGAGTGTACACGATGTTGTGACTTAATTTACAAAAGGTCGATACAGGGGTATCTCGACGGACACGCACTGATTTCGTCGCGCACATGCAATAAAATCGGGTTCCATCAGTTCCCACACGTCGACAACATCCTTACGCGTCTTTCGATGTGTATAGTGCGCGACCAAGTCGCCCGGTTTGTCGGGGCGTACGCCGTATAGGGTGTTTTTCCACTTTTTGAAAATAGAATTTATAATTTTTCGTAAAACTTCAACGTGTAACTTTCTACATACTAGATGAAAAGTGAATCCAGAAGATGCGTTACAATCTCGGTTATGTTGTTTTTGACTGCCTTAAATTAGTTTCTACAAAATTTTAATGTACAGAACGAAAATTGGCCGACAATTTGGTATTTTCCAACAGTTTTTAATATTTCAGAAAAGTGGGTTTTTCTCCAACTTCGTCTCGATTTTTCGGGCAAGTTGGATGGCCATGTCGAAATCCACCTGGAGGATCTCGAAGAGGGTCATGTGGGCTTTCTACACGAATTTATGGAATCAAAAACGAACAAGAATTGACAGAGAAATTGATCGGGGAAGTGGGATACCTTAAAGTGGGAATCTGTTATTTTATTGTTTTTGTTGTCGCCGTGACGATCGGGAGGCGGAGATGTTGTCGCTCCGGCGAGGCTGGCACGCACGCCGAGGATCGGGAGGAGGATGGAGGAGAGAGAAATTTGATTAGGGTTTTTTTTTTCTAAAACTTATAAGTATATAACTTATATATATGTATGAAGGTGGGAGGGGGATCGGCCTAATAGCCTATATTGCTACTACTGTAGTTTGGTTCTTTTGTGGGGGCGGCCAAAAGAGCTTGCTAGCCGCTGCTGTTATTTATGTAGGGCACAATGCTGCTGTTTTTTTGGCTTGGGTGGTCGGGTGGGGCCGACCACCCATTAATGATTACTTTTTTTCTTTTCTTTTTTTTTTAAAACCTTTTCAATCTCTTTTCTATATATATATATATATATATATATATATATATATATATATATATATATATATATATACACATAGCTTAAAAATTATCTCAATTTTTTTAAATAAACTTATTATTATCTATCTATAAATATAATCTATTTGAAATAAACTTAATATTATCTATCTATAAATAAAATCTATTAATCATAAAAATAATTGCTTATTGAATTTCCATAAAATACTTTAATAACAAAAATTGCCCAATGGAGGTTTTTGGTGAACTGACCATACACCCTTAATTGGGTCCAAAAATTGTACCATAATGTAAAATATTATTTTAATAATAAAATACCAATAATCGTACAAGTAATTAAATAATTAGAAATGGTACATAAAATTCTAAAATAATTTAAAAAATATGGATTTTACATCCTACCCAACTTACAAGAATTTCGTCCTCGAAATTTAGGATTAATAGGGTAGATAGGGTTGAGGGATAGGAAGAGTTCGTCGATACCAAAATACAATTAAAATTTTGAGGAGGCGATAAAACGTCGTTCAACACCACCGTGCAATAGAAAATTGTTGAGTCGATATATACAAAAATATATCATGGTTATGGAATTGAATAAGGATTGCTAGTGAAGGTAACAAAATTTTGAATATCCAATTTTAGAGAATAGTAAGGAAGTGAGTAGACCATAGAAAATAAATTAGACATTTAGAAGATGTGATTCCTTAAGGGAGAACTGGATACTAATCGCCTTGGTCAAGGGTTTGATTAAGTGATGATTAGAATCACTCTCGTGCGTTCAAGAGGGGTTGGAAGGGCACAATAAAATTTCTAGGATTGGGGAGAAGAAGAGTTTAAGGTGAGGATATAGCCACATGAGTTGGTCGGTGGCTATCTAATTTCATGTTGAAATAACTGATAGAAAAACTAAAGGTGATATCTTACATCTATCTATCATGTACAGTGTCTGGTCTTTCTAATATAAGTAAAGTAAAAAAATAATAAAGAGTTCAAGGACGATGCTATCGAGTACGAATACGTGGTTCTTAGGCGACAGAAATAATCCAAATGAGAGTTGTCAATGCTGTCGCGAATGAGACTCTAAGGCAAGTTTAACTATGTCTCCGTTAACGTAGAATAATTCATGAAAAGCGAACCAAAGTGCAATAGGTTGATCCGACCATCATGCACCGGTTCTGATTAGACAATATGTTAGTGGGTGCACCCAATAAAATATGTCATGAGCAAGCTTGATAACGAAATAAGCTTGCAAAACTGAAACTACATTAGCAGCAAGAGATAGTCAAAATATAAGCAAGGGAGGTACTGATGAAGGAATTTTAAATAGTCCAAAATCTTTTAAAAATCAAGTCTCGTCCAAAGTGTGGGTCTATGCAATCGTCCTAGTGTTTGCTTGCTTATGGCTTGGTTGGCTAAATGGGTTTAGAATCCTTCAGATTCCCTAGTCTAAGTAAACTTATCAATATGGGTCACAAGGACAAAGGTTTGTTAGATGGTGAGGTATTCTACCCAACTTACAAGAGTTAAACTAGTAGTGTGACGGGACAATGGGTTAAGCAATCAAGATAAAGCACAAATCTAAGCATTTAAGGAATTAAGCAGAACAAAATCACATATCGGGTCGAAAGAATTGAGTCGAGGATGAATCCCTATCCGTGGTCGAAAATATATCGGTATCATGGTAAAGATTATAGTTTGGCCATTTTGACCATAAGTCATATCAAGAATAGAGTACCAGGAGATGTGTTTTAGTGGGACATGATATATCTACATGAAGGTGTGCCCGTCTAGGTCTTACATATAAAATTTGTGGGAAGGAAAAGTCTAGTGTTGTGCTCCAAATATTCAAGTCACGGTAAGGGATGCCAAAATATCCAAAATAGAAAGTGGGAGTTCATGAGGTGAATAATAATGCTCAAAAATAAAGGAGATCCAGTTAAAGCATGCAATAAATTTAATTAAAAAATTTTAGCAAAATAATTTAGGAATATAGTAGAGAGAAGATAGCCTCTTAACTGAATACAGTCAATGAACAATTAAATCATTATTCCAATTGCAACTGGGTTAGAAGGTTGCAATTAAAAGATCTAGAATTGAAGGAAGGTTGAGTAAGTCGAGGTCGAAATACAGTCACATAGCTGGGTAGATGACTAACAACACTTGTGTATATACTACTATTATGGTCATAAGTGACATGGCAGTTTAGTGTGGAATACTGTGGAATTTATCCATCTTATTTGGACTCTCTTGGTTGTCCACCATTAAAATTTGCTCAAATTTTCTCCAAAAGTCTCTAAATAAAATTTTTAAAAATAACCACCCAAAATTTGTATTCACTGCAAGTCGTTCAATTTAATCATGACCAAAATTAAATCACTTTCATAAATCTCAAAGCAAACTTTATCATGTTACTACTGACTTTTTCAAAACTTTACATTTCCACTCCAATTTTTAAACTCAAGAAACTCATGAATCAAAAAAAAAATTATATCACTTCATAACTTTAAAACCCCAAAAATTTCTCCAATAACCCTCAAGATAAACTTTTAACATATCATGAATAATCTAAAATTTACAGCTCAATATTTTAACGCACTCATCACATAACTTCTATTTCTAAGTCATGGTAAATTCTGTTAATCAATCAAAATAACTTTTCCACCACATCTTTAGTAACTTTTCCCAAAGATTGTAATATTAGCAATCTAACTTTAAACTCAATATTCAAATGATCTTATCAGTCATCAAATCATTTTTTTTCCAAAATTCCCAATCAATCTCGAATAAACCTTTATTGTGTCACAAATCAAATCTATGTATTTTTTTTCTTCTATTATTAATCCAAATCTTAAACTCAAAATTTTAAATAGGAGTTATCAATCGTAATTCATACAAAAGTTTAAAGTAGATCCTCAATTTGGTTATATATCCTTCAAAATATTTTTAACCAAAATTCTTAATAGCCTTACTCCAAACTTAAAATTCAAAATTTTACAAACTTATTAATTGGGAACCATACAACCCAATTTAAAACCAAGCTTTATCAACCGCCCTCATAATCTTACAGCAACATTTAAAATTCAAAAATTCTTTTTTACTAACTTTATATATATTCAAGGATGTATAGCTATAATCCAATAAATCACAAATATTAAATCTTGAAAATCAATCAATTTCTTAAACCAAGTATGAAATTCTATAAATCCTCTGGTGATTACTATTTAGAAATCTCAAGGTTAAAATTTTCCGTGGTAATATCCTACTTTACCAATTACTAATCATTAAATCACAATAAAAAGCCTTTTTTAACTCAATTAGAGTCTTGAATGTATTCCAATTGCTAATATAACCATTCTAGCCATGTGTTTGACCTATGAGCATATACTAGTGTAGTCATCTTCCTAGTTGACACTAACCACGAAAATAAGAATCAACGGTAGAAAGGAATCAAACAAGATGCAATTCAAGGAAGTCGAACGAGAGTTCGGAATTTGAAGCCAAGGGAAGAGGGCAAGCTGTATGGATAAGATTCCTAGATTCTAATCCTATGTTGCAGGCTCACATCGGTACAATTACGTAACCGAAGGGACAAACTTGACCTGCATGGGCCACCACAAAAACATGTAATGCCCCAGTCCCAAAATACGTAGGACTAGGTACATCGATATGCCAGCTGTATACATACGAAGTATACTCCAATATATGAAAACCTTGTATGAATACATAAGCTGTAAAATACAGTAAACCAAGAGTAATCTAATCTCATCCACAAATGAAGAATAAAAGATATCATATAATCAACTGTAATAAGTCTTTGTACAATACATTGGGCGGAGACAAATCCACTACCAACAAGTGAGAAAAAATATACATGAGACTGAAATGATTTGGCGGGAGTAGCAAAGGAAGAACCAAGACACGTCATCTCCGAATGAATAGAGAAGATCGCGACCTCGTCTAGAACACCTGCAATATCACAGAAGCACACACCTGGAGAGATAACCAGGTCCTCAGAGGGACGTAACAAGATACATAAAGAATATGCCACATAACTGAATATATATACCATGTCATAAATCACAAGTAAAGTAAATAGTCCCACTCGTAACAAGATCCAATACCTCATCGTCGAAACGGTGGACTACCCCTACAACCAAACAAGGACAAGGAGTAGTACACTATACTGCGATGTGATATTATCCCAAGCTACAAATGGAACGAGGTGATATGACATTGACGAGGGTTACCTAACCATCTAATATGTTTATGTAATAAGAACAAACCTTCAACGCATGGGCACTCTGGCTCAGTAGCAGTAATCTCAGGTATGGTCCCATTAGGATACCAGGGACCTCAAAGCATAACATTCATCGAATGTCAGAGGCCAGCAGTAAATCAGTATCAGGATCCAGGACCGTATCTCCCACGGAGATAACCGACAATAGGGAAATGCGTATGTGGCCTATACGTTAAGGAACTGTTCTTCCCACCCAATGCCTAACAGAGTCACATCCATGTCTCATATACCTCTACTAACTGCTAAGTCTCCTACATGCCTCTATTAGCAGTTAGCCCTAACGCATGCGCATGGGGATCAGCCCACACACAAGAACCTCTACATGCTACTCATCTCACACATCCTCGTGGTACAACTGTGTCAAAGTATATGCGATACACTACAGACGGTAGTCTCTTAACTCTAAGTCCATATGCAGTCAAAGAATAATAACAAGTACATCAGTAAATCAAGAACTGTAAGAACTGGAAATAAATAAAAAATGATATGTAATAAAATACAAACTGAATATAAACAGTATAATGATAAGGTATCTTGCTTGAGGTTATGTGCAACAGAGAATAATCCAGTAGCTCGAACAGACAAATAAACGAAGCAAGAAAAGCCAAATCCCGCAGATGACTCCGGATACTGCAACAAACATCACGAAAGAGTTTGGAATATTAGTTATGCCTGGGAAACGCCTGTCTAAAAGTTAAATTCTGTAATAGGGGCAAAATCATAATTTCGGGTCAAAACGATATCCGTCGTTGGACCCGCTTTGCACCGAAAAGCGTACCAGAACCTACGGTCTCTAAAATCGTCAAACTACATGTCTACGGATTTGTTTTGATGAGACGAACCTAATGGTGTGTCCAATTTTGGATTTCGGTGGGCTGTGCACAAAATCGCCCATTGAGTGGGACTGTAGGCCCGCTAAAATGGCGTCCCGATCAACCTTCTCAGAATTGAACCAAACTTGGCTCACAGGACCAGAAAATTATTTCGAGTCCAATGGCGCAAGTTTCGTCACGATTTGATGAGTGTACACAAAGTTGTGACTTAATTTACAAAAGGTCGATACGGGGGTATCTCGACGGATACGCACCGATTTCGTCGCGCACATGCAACAAAATCGGGTTCCGTCAGTTCCCACACGTCGAAAACATCCATACACATCTTTCGATGCGTATAGTGCACTACCACGTCGCCCGGTTTATCGGAGCGCACGCCATATCGGGTGTTTTTTTACTTTTTGAAAACAGAATTTACAATTTTTCTTGAAATTTAACAACGTGTAACTTTCTACATACTAGATGAAAAGTGAATCCAAAAGGTGCATTACAATCTCGGTTATGTTATCTTTGACTGCCTTAAATTAGTTTCTACAAAATTTTAATGTACAAAACGAAAATTGGCCGACAATTTGGTGTTTTCCAACAGTTTTTAATATTTCAGAAAAGTAGGTTTTTCTCTAACTTCGTCTCGATTTTTCGAGCAAGTTGGATGGCCATGTCGAAATCCACCAGGAGGATCTCGAAGAAGGTCATGTGGGCTTTCTACACGAATTTACGGAATCAAAAACGAACAAGAATTGACAGAGAAATTGATTTGGGAAGTGGGATACCTTAAAGTGAAAATCTGTTGTTTTATTGTTTTTGTTATCGCTGTGACGATCGGGAGGTGGAGATGTTGTCGCTCCGGCGAGGCTGGCACGCACGCCGAGGAGTGGGAGGAGGATAGAGGAGAGAGGAATTTGATTAGGTTTTTTTTTTCTAAAAACTAATAAGTATATAACTTATATATATGTATGAAGGTGGGAGAGGGATCGGCCTAATAGCGTATATTGCTACTACTGTAGCTTGGTTCTTTTGTAGGGGCGGCCAAAAGAGCTTGCTAGCCGCTGCTGCTATTTATGTAGGGCGCAATGCTGCTATTTCTTTTGGCTTGGGTGGTCGGGTGGGGCCGACCACCCATTAATGATTACTTTTGAAAAAAAAAACCTTTTCAATCTCTTATATATATATATATATATATATATATATATATACATAGCTTAAAAATTATTTTAATCCTTTTTTTAAATAAACTTATTATTATCTATCTATAAATAGAATCGATTTAAAATAAACTTAATATTATCTACCTATAAGTAAAATCTATTAATCATAAAAATAATTGCTTACTGAATTTCCAAAAAATACTTTAATAACAAAAATTGCCCAATGGAGGTTTTGGGTGAACTGACCATACACCCTTAATTGGGTCCAAAAATTGTACCATAATGTAAAATATTATTTTAATAATAAAATATTAATAATCGTACAAGTAATTAAGTAATTAGAAATGGTACATAAAATTCTAAAATAATTTAAAAAATATGGGTTTTACAAGTCAAGGTTATCAAGTTCGTGACAAGAGGGTGCAAGCACAGAAGGGCACACAGGTACGCATAGGGGCTCAAAGCCTCTACGCGAGAGAAACTACACTAGACTAGGGGTCCCGAGCGTAAAAATGGCTTTACGCGAGCAAGACCAAGGAAGGACCCCTCTACGCGAGCAAGCACCCTACGCGAGCAGGTGCTCTATGCGTAGGGAACTCTACGCGTGCGAGCACTTGGGCGGAACTCTAAGCAGGCGAGACTCTACGCGAGACCCTACGTATGCGAGACTCTACGCAAGCGGGGGTCCCCTGTGTAGAGATCGATTGAGCTCAGCGTAGAACGGATTATGCAGGCACGCAAGGCATGTGCGTAAAAGGTAACACTACACGGGCACGTAAAAATGTGTGCGTAAAGGAGGAGATGCTACGCTGGCACGTAAAACGTGGGCGTAAAGGAAGTCACTACGTGAGCACGTATGAACTTGTGCGTAAAGGGCTTGTCTTCTCCCCAAGGCCGAGACTTGCAGCCATGGAGACTCAAGAACTCAAGGAACCCCCTCTCGGCCAAGACTTGGTGAAATCCAGCCATTCAAAAGCCAAACTTGCGTAAAATCGAAATTCCCACCACATGGAACTCTCCATTTCGAAAACAACCAAGTTCAGTAGATCAAAACCATGAAGATCAAAAATATTAAAACTTCGATCTATATGAAATAAACCACGGAAATTAAAAATGTTAAGTACTAAAGTGTCTTAGAATCTCGTGAGGAAGACAATAGAACAACAAAAAATGAGTTCCTCCATGAAGCAAGTTGCACTTGCCTACTGCAGGTTCGGTGGAGGAATGGAGAAGAAGAAGAGAGTTATGAGGAATGAATGAGGATAGAGAATGGTTGTTGGATTAATAAATGGAGGATGGCGGTAGGTAGGTGTTTGCATACTAACCCAAACCAAACTCAACCAGACCGAACCCAACCGAACCCGATGCATGCCCCAACCAGAATAAACCACACAAGCCATGAAATGCCAACTAACTCATGCCAATGCAAGAAACCCAAGACTAGCCAGCCAGGACAAGTCAAAATACGGGTCCGAGATACGTACACGTATACCAAAATACGTATAACAAAAACCGAAGGTGACACTGGCAGATTCATATTCCAAGAAGGTGAAGGCCAAAAAGATCTGGGATTCTTTGGGTAAGCTATATGAAGATGATAAGAACAGGTCCAAAATCTTCATCGTTGAAAAATACCACAAGTGGTTCTTCGAAGACGAGATAGAGATGCTATCTCAAGTGAAGGAATTCTTAAAGTTGTGCTAGAAGTTGGATGACGAGAAGATGCCCCTCGTCGATAAGATTGTCGTTGGAGGGATAGTCTCGAAACTTTCTGCTGGTTGGAACAACTTCTATGCTAGAATGCATTGGAAGAAGCTGGACATTAGCTTGGAAGATCTTCTACAAGAGATCCACGTTGAGGACGAAATACGATCTCAACAGAAGATGGACTCTCTGTCCAAACAACTGGCTAAGGCCAACTTGGTGCAGACAAGAGAGTTCAAGGAGAAGCAGGTGGCTTCTCATCACAAGAAGGACTCCACTAATCTGAAAGTGAAGGGTCCTTCGTTCAAGCAACAGAAGTCCAACTCTCACGTGACTTGCTTCAACTGTGGCAAGAACGACCACTACAAGAGTGAATGCAAATCCAAGCCCAAACTAAAATAGCAGGTATGGCTAAACATGATTATTTTGATTACTTAACTTGGTTGCTATTGTTGCACAGGTTGCGTTATCTAGCGTGATAGCTGACTAGTAGTCTGACACTAGTGCATCTGACCATGTGTGTTGTTCACCAAGGACGAGCCGTGTTATGATGAAGGTCTCGATGGCAAACATGTACCTAGCAGAATATCTGAAGATCGGGACAGTGGTTATGAACCACCGACAAGGATACTAGAAGCGTGTTATACGTACCAAAGATTTCCGAAGGTCCGATCTCAGGAAGTCTATTATCTGATACAGACTTGAAAGGTGGACATTTGTACTAGCCAGATGGTAATTTCTTGGCGAGGAACATGCTTCGAAAAAATATTCGGTGCTAAAGGGATGTTCGAACTTTTGTTGATGGCGATGAAGTTACTTTATTGAATGGACTGAGAGTTGTTCTATGATAGAAGCAGACTCAAGCTGTCCTATCGGGACCTTATCTTCAGAATGTGGGGGTAAGGAGGTAGAGGAATTTAAGTTCTGTGCAGATACAAGACTGTTTGGAAGCTGCTCAGACAATTGAACTAAAGTACTGATCATCTGGAGTTAGTACACTCAGATATCTGTAACTTTTATCAATTCTCCACAGAGGTCGGTTCGAAGTGTTTCTTGAAGTGCACGTTCTCCTAACTTCTCAAGTAGAAGGATGCAACATTCGAGCAGTTTAGAGACTTCAGGGCTGAAGCTTAACGTTAAACCGATCTACAACTACTCAGAAGTGATCGAGATGTAGAGTATACGTCTCATGAATTTGCATCGTTCTGCAGAGAATATGGAATTGTTAATGAGACGACTGCATCATACTCCCCCTAATCAAATGGTGTTACAAAAAGGAAAAACAGAACGTTAACAGAGATGATGAACTCAATGTTGTTGACTGTGGGTCTTCCAAATTGCTTTTGGGGTGAAACAGTGCTTATTGCTGCTCTCATTCTGTATAGAGTACCGTATGCAACTTCTGATGTCACTCCTCATGAACTCTGGTTCAAGGTCAAACCCAACTTGAATATTATTTGAGTGTGGGGGAGTCTGGCGTATGTGAAGCTTCTGGATTTAAAGATTCAGAAGCTAGGAACAAGGACTACGAAGACGATCTTCTTGGGGTATGCTGAGAAGAGTGATGCTCGGAGATTTTTTAATATTGAGTCAAATCATATCATTGAATCTCGCGATATTTTGAAGACAAATTTACAAGACACAAAAATATTGTTCTTGCAGATATACCAGAGAACAATGAGGGTGCGCAAGAAACTGAAGTTTTCAATAAAGAAGTAGTCCAAGAAGATGTTGTTGTTGAAACAACGGTTGAACCAGAACTCGCTGAGCCGTCAGCGAAGCGTGTGAGGAGGCTGAAGGACTTCGAAAATAACTTTTTCACCTATCATGTGGAAGCAGATCCACTTACCTATGATGAGGCGATGAAGATCAGAGACGCGGTTTTCTGGAAGGAGGCGATTGACTATGAAATTGATTCCATCACCTCAAATAACACTTGGGTGTTGGCTGATCTTCCTGAAGGAGCGAAACCCATCATATGCAAATGGATCTTCAAGAAGAAGATTAAAGCAGACGAAACTATTGACAAGTTTAAGGCTAGGTTGGTAGCCAAGGGATTTTCTCATAAGTAGGGAATTGACTACTTTGACATGTATGCACTAGTAGCCTGGATGACCACCATCAGAATGTTGATTGCTCTCGCAGCAATAGATAAGATGGTGATACATCAGATGGATGTTAAAACGGTTTTCCTAAATGGCGAGCTGACCGAAAAGAATTACATGCAACAGCCAGAGGGATTTGTTGTAAAGGGTCTTAAAGACAAAGTCTGTAAGTTGGAAAAATCTTTGTACAATCTTAAACATGCTCCTAAGATATGGCATGAGAAATTTGACAAGGTTATAAGGTCAAATGGCTACATGGTCAGCAAGACGGACAAGTGTGTTTATGCGAAGTTCGATGATGGAAGAGGTGTGATCGTTTGTCCGTACATGGACGACATGCTGATCCTAGGTACGGATATGGGCTGTGTCACGGAGACAAAAAAGTTCATCTCGAACAAGTTCAGTATAAAGGACTTAGGGAAAGCTGATGTGATCTTAGGGATCAAGATCATTCGGACAGACACTGGGCTAGCGTTGTCACAGTCTAATTATGTTGAGAAGATGATCACTCGTTACGGGTATCAGGATCTTCCAAGGATTGATACGCCGTACAGGTGTGATCTGAAGCTGAAGCTTAATTCAGGGGAAAGCGTCAGGCAGCTGGAGTATGCAAGCATAATTGGAAGTTTGATGTATGCTACTACTGCCACAAGGCCTGACATAGCTTCGTCGTAAGAATGCTGAGTCGTTTCACGAGCAACCATGGCATTGAGTACAGGAAAGCTATGAAACGGGTTATGAGATATCTCAAGAAGACTCAGACATATGCATTGCACTACAACGGAGATCCGACGGTAGTGGAAGGCTTCAGTGATGCCACTAGTGCTCAGAAGTGGATAGCGAGAGGTCCACAGGTGGATATATTTTCATAATGGGTGGAGCTGCTATCGAAGAAGCAGACTATGCTCTCGCGGTCATCCATGGAATCTGAGTTCTTTGTACTTGATACCGCAGCAGAGGAAACAGAATGGCTTCGGGAGCTCATGTATGATCTTTCAGTGGTTGGGGTGCAAATACCGATGATACCGATATACAGCGACAACTAGGTGACTGCGACGGTGGCATCAAATGACCTCTTCAACGGGAAAAAGAGGACTGTGCGGTTGAAGCACAGGGTAATACACGATCTCATCAAGAGGAGTGTTATTACAGTGATTGATGTCCATAGTCAAGAGAACCTGGCGAATTCGTTCACCAAGGGCCTCAAGTGCCAGCTGGTCGATGACACAGCTTGTAAAATGGTCTTGAAGGCATTTTGATATTGTGTTATTACATTCCTACCATATTATGCTATTAGTTCAAAAAGAAATCTACTAGGCATCTAGCTTTTGGTTCAAGGGAGGACTATTAACCGAAAGAATATCAGGAATGGTGGATACTTGTTCTCTGTGGCATAGAGAGGTTACGGACCTACAACCGCTGTTGTCTACTATTGTTTTCTGCAGAAAACGGATCATGTTGGAAGGTTGGCTTAAATGCCTTAATGAGTTCTCAAGCAGAATGAATGCCTGGAGTGCTTTACAGGAAGCATGGTAGCGCAGCACTACAAGGAGTGTAACTCCACGCTAGTGGGGTGACTCCACCATGAGGTTCCCGGTTAGGGGTAATGCCTCGACTTTGTGAGCCAAGTCACAGTGGAGTAGCACCTCAAATAGGCAAGTGTAAACCTCATTCTCGAAATTTTAATATATTTTTTATTTTATTGAATTATGATTTTTAGATTTTTTTATAAATAATTATCTAGTTAATTATTACGATAGAGGACTTTAGCCATGGTTGAGTTTTGAAGTACCAAACGACTAGGAATCATGGCACGGATAGTGCCGCGGTGTGCCTTGACTAGTGTTTCAGCCATAGTAGGGATGGGCGAGCCATAAGTGTGCCCCAACTAGGAAAACCAGGCTAAGTTGTGACTTAACCTCTATAAGAATTTAATTAAGTTATTTGTTAATTTAATGGCCTTTAGGAAACCCGGTTATGCCAATTTAGTCCGGACTGGACCCAGACCGGGCCAAGCCCATGTAGGTCATGCAGCGAGACCAAAGATGCCCATATAAACGTATTTATGTATATGCAAATACTTTGCATATATTTTTGGGGAAATGCCAAATATTTTATAATTATAAATTATACGTATGATTATGGATATTAATAAAATCGATGGTATTTTAGGGTATTGATACGATTCCTGGATGCCAGTAATGAGGGTATATGATATGCCCACCTAGAAACTATTATCGAATTATTTTAATTACTATTGAAAATATTATTATTATTATTACTATTATTATTATTAATGGTATTATTGTGGTTATTAAATAGTGTTTAAACTTTGATCCTGAGCCGTTAGTAGATTTAGAGTAGGATAATCTAGTTTCAAATTTTGTTGATTTAATTTATTTTGGTGAATGCTAAATATTACTTTTAAAATATTATGTTGGTCTTTTATTTGAGCTAAGATTTTCTATCCAAACTATTTGATAATACTAAATGACGATTTAAATTATTTTCTAGCAACAAATATGATTTTTAAAACCAATAAGTTATTTGTTTTGATTCAAATTATACAATTTGATATACTTCGTAATATCTTTAATTGGTAATTGATAATTTATTTGAATTTAAATTGCATGCTTTAAATTATCGAATAACATTGACTACTAGTTTAAAAATAATATTTATATCAATACATGATTTTTGTGAGGTCCTACTATTCTGATTTTAAATTTAAATGAATATTTATCTGTTAGGATTATAACTCTTATCCGTAAACTCGTCATATAGCCCCTCTCCCTATAAACCTATATATGCAGATCCCCTTATTTTCCATATAAACCTGGCCATCCCTCCTTCCGATCACAACTTCACCAAACAACCTTCCGGTTATTCCCTCTCCTCCCTGGAATGATTTCGACCCATATCGGCCCCGTAACCAAATGTGCGTCCAGCATCGGGAAACCGACCAGCTTCTGTTCCCGACACAGAATATCCATCCCCACGCGTCGATGCTGCTTCCACTACCGAGTCCCGGACAGCCATCGAGCCTGCGACGCTGTTCCGTCGAGCCGACGCCCTCTCCTTTGAGCCGACGACGATGAGTGTCGCAACCCCACACTGTCCCACGCCAGCCTCGGGATCCCGATCGTCGCGTCACGGACGTTCGAAAATACTCACCGCCATCACCTTAGCCATCATCTCCATTAGCACCGGTACCGCCTCCGCCGGTGCGTACCAGCGCTCGTGCTCGCCGAGCCAGCCATCGACGTGGTCGCGTCTTCCAGGCGCCACGAACCCACGCCTTGCACTGTTGTGCTCCGTCAGGTCTGACTTCTACAGTTCCTGGGCCGAAGCCGTCGCCGCCGGATCCTAGCGTGGGAGCACTGTCAGCTCCGGCAGCCACCCATCCTGCATAAACTCTAGGGTGAGCCTCTCGCCGAGCCCTCTTCGGCGTCGAGGCGTGTCGTCGAGTGTCGCAGCGACCGTATGACTTTGCTGACGATCCCCGCTACCCCGATCATACCGCCGCCACCATTGGCCGCCCGTCGGAGCTAGATCCGGGAGCTCTCGAGCTCCCAGATTCCAGGCGAGTTCAGCACATCTTCACCCCCGTGCCGCACCTCTTGTGCGCCGGTCAGAAGCAAGCCGACGTCACCGAGGTGCAACCGCGCCCGTGTCCCCGCGAGCGTCGCGCTTTCCGAGCACCGCCTCGCCGCCTGCCCCTTCCCTCGGGTGGAGTACTCGATGAGTCCCTTTTTTTCTCAATTCCCTTCTCTGTTATGAATTCCCAATTGTTTTCCTTTTTTTTATTGATTATTTGTCTTTCATGGGTCCATGGGCCAGAATGAGAAGGGTTGGGTAATTTGTTAGGATTTTTCCAAATCTTGGTTAGTTAGTTATTATTCATTTTACTAATTATAGTAGTATATTTTACCAGTGTGTATATATATATATATATATATATATATATATATATATATATATAACAAAATATATATATATATATATATATAACAAAATATATATATATATATATATATATATATATATATATATATATATATATATATATATATATATATATATATTTAATTGGAGTACATTGTGTAGATATAATTCTATTATTATATATTTCATGGTATTAGATTTTGGGTCTTTTATAAATATACATGCTATAGGGCCTTATAAAAGTAGCATACAGGTATATGTTAGAATGATATATATCTGTTAGTATATTTTCTTAATATGAGTTACCATATAAATATAATGATTTTTCTTGGCTTCCAAGTATTTAACTAAAATATTTGATAAATAATATATATATATATATATATATATATATATATATATATATATATATATATATATATATAAGTTTCAAGTATGACATATATTTCTAAATAGATTATAGGCATTGGTTTTGCTACTATTTTTGTTATTAAGATTATTATTAATTTAGGAAATTATATATTATTAATTTTCAAAATTATTGCAATAAATATTTTGGACTTTATAGAGAATTTGGTTTAGTTAATAAATACTAATTTGTTTTATATATTAGGCTCGATCCAATAATATTTATAGATTTGAAATTGTTGGATTAAAATATATATTTTTTTGGGCCTTAAGCCTATAGTACCTAGAATTTCTATTTTATCTTTAATTGTTTTTGTGGTATACTAAAATGAGATATATATGATAAGTAGCTTATGGTCTTTACGCATAATTCTAATAGAGTTCAAAAAGATGGTTTTCGACTTGAATATTTGTCGATAAATATTTTAAGTAATAAAATCTACTTTTTGTACAATAAATATTTTCCAATATATATATATATATATATATATATATATATATATATATATATATATATATATATATATATATATATATAAGTTCTTTCGGTTGTAAGTCCTTGGCCGTGACTAATCATTGTTCCTACTTTTCTTGCGAACCCGGACTCCATCACATCGACACTAGCCAATCGGACTATACTCGACTCAACAGAATTAACGGTTTCACCAGCTAAGGACCTCAGGCGAGTACATCTCTGATAGTTTTTATATCTGATTATCTATATGAATCATGTACGTAGTAGCATTTTACATTGATATTCCATTAGTTCTTGACACGATGTTACACGAGATAGTAGTTGTAGATTCTTTATATGTTGTTCATGACCAATCTATTACCGTGTTCATGACCTGTTTGGATCCATGAGTACTGGTCGGGCGGGAAAATACTCTAGACATGTAAACAAACCCAAAATTATTCGTGCATAATAGCAGTCGCACACTACACGTACGGGGTGCCGGATCTTATTCTTGCCTAATAGCAGTCGCACATTTCATGTGCGGGGTGCCGGATATAGCCTTAGTCGTTTACATGTCGAAGTAGTATTTTAACTCACTAGATAGATACAGTGTGTGGTTCTACAGGTCTTCTCTGTTTTAGTACTCACTTGTCATCTTCACCATGCTTAGTTTTTTGCCATGATTCTATGTTTATCTTTTCGTCGTGTATCTCATTACTATTTACAGATTTGTGGATTTTGTCATTTATTGAATCTGTTGTGAGAATGTACTCGTTCCATTCCTGATTGAAAACCAACATTTTTCAGGTTAGCTGTGGCTTCACTTAGCATTGGGGGATACGGGTGTACTTGCAGACAGAAACCAAGAAATAGATAATAGTTGTATCATTTTATTAATTGTGAGAACTTTGTATTTTCTTGAAATATAAATATTGTAAATAAATTTAGAAATGTGAATGAGCAATAAAGTTTATTTTGAGCATTTATTTCTTGCGGGCTTGACAGCGTTCTACCGTCGACTTTACGGCGTAGGCTGGCTTGGACACGTCTCATATCCGAAAAACAGGTGCGGGTCGTGACAGCAAGTAGCCTAATGCTGTATGATAAAATTAAAGAGGGGTAGCCAGCACTACAAAGGGGAGGTGTTTCTCATGTTACAGTGGCACGACACCACGATGAGGTACCCGGATAGGGGTAAAGCCTCGGCCTTGCAAGCCATATCGTTGCGGCGTAACATCACAAAGGAGCCTAAGGCTTCATGCTTGGTGGTATGACACTACAAAGAGGATGTGACCTCATGCTACAATAGTATGAACTATGATGAGGTTTCTGGTAGGGGTAATGTCTCGGCTTTAGGCCATGTTATAGTAGTGTAGCACCACAAGGGAAACGCAAGGCTTCATGCCACGTCTCTTTGATAAAGAACTCACCTATAGTGTACGGACAGAGATATCATGCCGCCTCTTGAGGGTAAACTTGTAGACGCATAAAATTATACACTGAAACCAGGCTAGCACAAGGCCTTTTATGTGCAGTAAGAAGCACAATTGATGTCATTATATGAGTGGAAAGAATTGCAATTATGGGGCAGTATTCAAGGCTTAGTCCATTCTTGTAGCATGTTGTTATTTAACCTATGCGAAAAGATTCAAGTCGTAGCGACATCTCTCCTATGCATGATGGGCAGTCACTGTGGGGAATGCTCAACCCATATATTGAGATATGTGGGGGATTGTTGGTGTTTTTGCCTTTGGACTAGGAAAGATAATCCTACATCGGCTACACAAAATGGTGAGTATCTCAATATAATGCATTACTTGTGTTGAGGTGTGCACATGAGGTGTGGTGGGGAACAAGTGTGTGTCATGTAGGAGTATTTTCCTAGAAGGAAAAAAGATTAATTCCAACAAAGATATAAGTTGATTTTTGTTGTGCGAACTCGGACTCGGACACGGACTCCAAGATGTCTCGTGCATCCACGGGAGTGTTCGATGGGTAGACGTGGACTGGCACACTTCTATGCTGATTGTGGGACGATCTAAAATATCAAACTCTATTTTTGAGTATTAGTATTTTAGTCCCACATTGGATAGGAGAAGAGGTGAAGTGTCACTCCACTCTATAAATAGAGCCCCTTGGCCTCCTTTTAAAGATGCACCAAGAAGAGAGTTAAAGGAGTCCAGTCCATAAAGTTCAGGAAGCCCGTTCAAGTCTCAAATATTGACTGACGAGCGTTCCAGAAGTTCCTTAGAACTTGCTGGTTCCTGGAAGCGGATCATATCTAGGCAAATCTTGCTTTGAGCAACGGTGATCTGATCACCCCAGCAAAGTTGTCTTTCTCTTTCTTCTTTCTTTCTCATCTTCTCTGATCTAATCAGATACTTCTTGTGGGCTTTCTTCGCTGCTGCTGCTAGTAACTCGATCTGTACCTTCCTTAAAGAAGTTCTACATTTGTTTGTTGTTGTAACACAATCTCTTTAGATTTTCGTTACCCAGAATCCTCCAAGGATCTCTGTAGTGCACCTTCTTTGAAGTGTTGCTACGAAACGTTGTTGCTATTTTGCCAATTATTTCGATTTTCTGTTTTCCATCAAAAATTAAGCCTCGAGAATAACAGTTAATGACCGTCAACATAGGTTATTTTTAACAAAAAAAATATATTAATAATATATTATATATATGCTTCCATTTACTAGTTAACAAACACACATAATATATCTGTAATACACAATTTTTATATTAACAAAAAATGTGTTCGTACACCACAAATGTTGGTACACCACAAACATCCAACGACATATAAAAATAACCAAAATATATTTTACAATATCCTGAATTTCCTTGAAATAATCAAACAACTTCTCTTAACCATCATAATTCTTCTTAGGATATAACAATATGAACTTCAGATCGTCTACTGTATAACGATGATGTCCATCTACAAATAATGTAAACATATCATTGTAAGGTAAAGAACATTCTTGAAAATTAAAACAGAAGAAAATCAACTTATGAGCATATATATATGGACATGAATTAATTGTTAAGAGATAGTAGAAAATAAAAATAGTCTACATAATAGCTTAAGTTTAATTAATCAATTAGAAGGTTAAGCAACAATAACCAAAATTTCTCCAATGATCTTGCAAAGATAAATGGGGGCACTAGCATCAACTTGCTCCACATAAACTCAATCTACCATTTCAACCAAAAATCAAAAAAATAACAATAATTCTATCTACCAAGGTTGACTGGTCTGGCCCGAACAAAAGAAAACACAAGCATTTTATCCCCCTGCATGTTTCTAGTAAAACAACAAACAAGGAAAAAAGAACAAAAACAAAAATACATAATAGAAAACTCTGGTAATAAAGCCTGGCACAAGAAGTTTGGGTTAACTTCAAAAATACTTCCCGCGACGATGCATCTAGTACGTTTGTATCTAGTCTTTCCTTTTTGTGAGATGATTGTTTATAGTCTCTTGGAGAAGAAAAACTAAAGGATCTGAATTTTACAAAACTAAGTACAGAAGTAATAATAGGGACAGTCATACCAGGTAGAAAGGACTATGTCATCACCATTTTCAGTAAGTCTTGCTACCATGTTCAAACAATACCAACAAATGAACAGTACAATCAATACTGCTAAGATGCATTGTTGTCAATTAATTAGAAATGTGTAGCATGAATAGATGATAAACCTATACCTCGGGTTATAAAAGATGTGAAACACACATTTAATAGCCACAACATCAGCAATAGCAGTCAGTGTACCAGGACTAATCTGGCTACAGACTGCAGAATAAGGTATACTGCTCTTGAGTTAAGCTGCTCTCCTGATTCCCAATCTGAGATCTCCATTGTTACCCCTATTTAAATCGAAGAAACGACAACTTGAATAATATTTCTTAAATATAGTTTTTCATACACCCAATATTCTTATGCCTACCTAAGAAACAATACAACATCCCCTGAGACAAGCTTCTTCTTATTGATAAATGCACTCCAGACAGTAGTAAGAAGATGTCTGCGAGGTTGAACTGTTAAGCAACCAAGTCAACAATAAATGTTACAACATATACAGCCAAATTAACAGTTAATTCCCCCTACCCCACTCACCCCCTTCTTTTTTGTAGATATGTTGGATTGTGTAACACCCACTTTTCTAAAATGAGGGTAATTTTGAACTTTTATAATTTTGATTTTTAAATAATAAGATTTAAATCATGTTATGATTTTTAGTGATTTTCAATTAATTTAAAACTATTTAAATATTGAAATGTGATTTTGATGGTTAACTAGTGTAACACTAGAATTGCTAAGCCTAGAGACTAACCATGACCATGGGAGCCTAGTCATGGGATTAGAATGTCATATTACTACTTTTTAGCCTAAGGATATTTTGGTCATTTTAACAATTTTATGAAATTGTAAATTGTACTAATTAAATATGTGCTAATTGTTTAGTTGAGACTTGACCTAGAATCTTAGCCTAATCTAGATTAGCCTTAAGCTTAGAATCTTGATTAGGATAACCTAGTAAATGACAAGATTAACAATATCTAGATATTTCTAAGTAGGATATTTATCCCTTAGGATATTTGTGAAAAGGAAAGCCTTAGGACTAATTCATGGAAAAGAGTAGGAAAGTCCATGCGGCTCAAAAGTCCTTTAGAGCTTCATGCGGCTCAAAAGTCCTCTAGAGCTTCATGCGGCTCAAAAGTCCCCTAGAGCTTCATGCGTTTCAAAAGTCCACGAGAGCTTCATGCGGCTCAAAAGTCCCCAACATCTCCATGCGGCTCGGGAAAAGCCACGTGGCCCTATGCGGTTCAAAGTAGGCTTCTACAGCTGGCCAGAGCAGCTGACTCATTAAATGCTTTGACGGCAGCTCTGACACAAAGGATTGACAGCTCTGACATAAAGGTAAAATGATGACTCTGACGTAATGACGTGCTCCTAGAGAGACGAGGAAAATCTTTATAGCTGGCACGATCCAGCAAATTCCAAAGCTCTTTATGCGGATCGCTTCAAGGTCTTCCATGCGGCTCTGATACGTGGCCACCCTTATGCGGTTTGGATTGGAGGCCACCCCCATGCGGCTGCTACTCCCATGCGGTTCGGATCATGGGAGCCACCCTCATGCGGCTCAGATTTTGGGAGGCCACACCCATGCGGCCCTGACACGTGGCCATCCTTATGCGGTTCAATTGGAGGCCACCCCCATACGGCTGCTACTCCCATGCGGCTCGAATCATGGGGGCCACCCTCATGCAGCTCAGATTTTGGAGGCCACACCAATGCGGCTGCCACCCTCATGCGGCTCAGATTGCGGGAGGTCACCCTTGTGCGGCTCAATTACCAGACCACACGTATGTGACTCTGTCATGACACCCTGTCCATGCGGCTCGCAGTTGGGACACGTGGCAGAAGATCAGTTAAGACTTATTCCCCCGCGTTCATACAGCTCGCAGCATAATGATGGTTAGACACGTGGCACAAGATCAACCAAGACTTATCCACTCGGATTTGTTGCTATCAACAAATCACAACAACCAGATTTATGGCAATCATCATAATTACCCGGATTAATTTCCAACAAATGATACCGATTTGTTGCAATCAACATAAAAACAAGGTCAAGGCAAATCTTAACCGCCCACTTTTCAAGGAGCAATTATTGTAAACCCTACTTATCACACCCCACTCCTATAAATAGCAAGGTGTCATTCCCTTGCAAAGACAGAGGGACAGAGACAGAGAGAGCGGCGGCGCACAGAAGAATCTTTCCACACATCCCGAGAGCATTTCTTCATCAGAGCCAAGGCTACGTCCGATCATCCAAGGAGTAAGGCAGAGTTGATAGCACTCTCCCGAGCCTATACCGTCAACCCCCAAAAAAAACTAAATAATTGTACTTAGATTGTTGTACCTAGGTTTTCATCCCTAGACTTTCTTTGTACGAGCGAGTTTGTATTGTGAAGTAAAAGTCCAGTCCTCCCATAAAACTATTCTGTTCTTTTACAATCAATGGAAAACACGATGGCGACTCTGATGGGAACTAACTTCTCCATAGCTGTGGAGTTGGTGACACAATCGGACGCAGCTAAACTTGGATCCACTCAACAGATGCTGGTCGTTCGCTTCGACCAACAGGCGTTTGAAGAAATGCTCTCCGACGAGAGCGTTGTCCCGGTCCAGAAGCGAGCCCGCACGAAGAAGGCTCGCAGGGAGTGGAGGCCCAAATTATTTGCTCCTTCCCAAGCTCTGGAGAAAATGCTCCCTGCTACCCAAAATGGCAGGGAAGACTCCCGTGCGGCCCCACTTCAGACCATAGAGGACTCTGCTGTCCCCAAGTTCGGCAGAGGAAAAATACTACGATGCTGGACTTGCAGGGACAAATAGGAACTCTATGCGGTCCAAGAAGAAACCGCATAAGGGCGTCAGCCGCATGAAGACTCATGCGACCACAGAAGACAGCCGCATGCAGAAGGCTCATGCGGCCAAAACTTCCAGTTGCATGAAGGAGACTCATGCGGCCATGACTGCCAGTCGCATGCAGACTGCTTATGCGGCCATCGCTTCTAGCCGCATATAGAAGGTTCATGCGGCCACAAATGCCAGTTGCATGCAGACAGCCTGCACGGCCACCAATCCCAGCCGCATACCATTTGCTCCACGCGGCTCGCGGTCAGTCTTTGACCCCCTCTCATGCGGTCCTGACCTTAGAGGCTCTCAGGAGGTTGTGCCAAACTCTGTGACGCACCATTTGGACTCTTCCTACTATGCACCCTCAGGTGCTAGAGCGAAGAAGTCTAAGACAGCGCGGGCTCGGCGAGCTCAGTCAACTGTCCCAACCTCTGACCATCCGAGCGCTCCGCTTACTATTATGCGGGCCTCCGATGGAAAGTTGTACATAACCACTCGAGTCTAGCCTCCGGTGGCAAAAGGACAGAGTGGTTCCCAAGAGTCTCCCAACAATCAGGGAGCAAACATGGTGCCAACACACTAGGATGCTCGGGATTCCTAGGCCCACAAAACGGGTGTAAAGGTTGCTCGAGATGCACCTGACTTGCATGACGTGATCCTTCACAAGCGCAAGGAAAGAGAAGAAGCCTCGGTGTGCAGAGAGTCCTTCCATGGACATCACTGCACCCAAGTCATTGTCAACTGCTGTAGCAACAGCGTGGCAGTGCAAGAAGACCGGCAATCCGTCTTCCAGCGACTGCAGCAACCAAGCTCAGAGGACGAAGCGCGTTTCGTCGCCTCCTGAAATTCTTCTCAGAAGATCGCTGGCGGCGGGAAAGGGAAGAAAACAAATATCACCAGCCCAAAAATCTCAACCAAGAAACTCTCTTCTAAGCGGTTGTCGACGACCGTTATAGGAGGAGTCTACCAAGGCACCCGCTCTAAGACAAAATCTTCGACCCGTCATCTACATATCTGGGGGTAGCCGAAGCTGGGGGTAGCACCCCTCCAAATGTCCACAACAATCCGGTGTTCCAAGAAGATGCACCAGGGAAAATAATTCACCCAAAGATGCAGTAGATCCGGATGTCCCTGAGGACGTCCACGGGTCCCAAGACGAGGTAGCCTCCTATACAGGGGGTAATACTTCCTCCGAATCCGAACCGGAGGAGAACATTCCTACGTACCCCGACGACTTCTCTCTGCGAGGGTATGATTCAGAGAGCACATCCTCCACAGTTTCTTCCACTGTTCCCCGTGTGAGAACAGTATTTATGTCTGGGAATGACCAAGACGGTCCCAGTGATCGTCAACGCATCGACACTCTGGAGGCCATACTTCATACCTTAGTCAATCCATCGACGAGATCAAAGCGGCCCTACCAACTCTGCAAGGAAGGATGCCTGGCCAGACAAGCTTGGGTCCCGCGGCCAATGCGGACTCGAACTCAACCCCGGGTGACAATCTTCCTACAATATCGGCTCCCACCGCTGCAGACGAGGCCAGGGAGGCAAGACGAGATGTCCAGGAGCTCCGGGCCATGTTCTACGCCCGAGAAACCTGTCCGGACCTCAGGATACGACAACCGTATCCTGCTGCGTGGAGAGATATTTCCTTTCCACCAAGATATAAACCATTCAATATCAATCCGTATGATGGGAAGACATCTGCAAGCAGGTTCATCACCTACTTCGAAGTCACAACCGACCATCTGTCTTATGACGATGACATCCTTACACGGTTGTTCATTGGAGCATTGGAAGGGGTCGCCTTCAACTGGTACCACAACTTGCCAGACAACTGCATCCATTCCTTCGCCGGCTTCAAAAACATATTCCTTGAAAGGTTCTACGAGGTAGGACAAGATATGACAATGTCCACCCTCATGGACGTTATTCAAGGTGAGAAGGAATTGACGAGGAACTATATTGAGCGGTTTTGCCAAACCGCGATGAAATTGCCCTCTGGCAATCCAGATTCTTCCTTGATTGAAATCTGCCAAAAGAGGCTGCTTCCCATAATCAGCCTTTGGATGGGCGAGAGTCAATTCAAAGACTGGAAGATTATCATCAGCGCCACTAGCGCAGAAGACAAGTTGAAGAAAGCTCGCCAACTGGGACTGCACATCTCAGAGGGAGAAGACAAGGGTAAACGCCCTAATGCCAACAACAACAACAACGGCGGTAATTCCTCCAACAACCGAGACAACAAGGGAAAGCAGACTATGGTGGATGACACAGTCCAGAAGCCTGAACCAAAGCCGGCAGAGAAGCAATGGCCGCAGATGACTTACTCCTTCGAAGACAGCCATGTCAAGCCCATCCTTGACATGCTCATACAAGGAGACAGGATTCAGCTCCCTCCACCGAGACGTGAGCCTCGGCCTGCAGAGATGGAAAGCCCCAAGTACTGCCACAATCATCGCTATGTCGACCATGCTACTTAGGACTACTTCCAACTGAAGCGATACATCCAGCATCTCATCGATTCTAAGGCCCTAGCCATTAATTTTGAAGAGGTGACCGTGGCAGCCAATATGGTGTCAGTACATTTCGGCAGCTTCCTTCCGACAAAGACTCAAGATGGAGTAGTACCCGTCCCAGGGCAAAGATGGAGGTCGCTAATCTTCTACCTCCCCGAGACTAGGCTGCTGGGTTGGTACCTGTCACCACATCACGAGGGGAGGTCATGTGGGTCCACCAGGACTTAGTATCTGAAGTAACCCAGCCAGCATCACCCTCTACTAGCAAGAAGAGGGATGGGAAAGTCAAGTCCTGCCGCCCAACCTCGACAGATATCGAAGAAGCTACGGTTGTGGTTACCCGATTCGATGCACAAACTCAACCTCCATCGGGTAACTCAGCTAAAGATCATCAGCGGACAGCTGCTGATGCTCCAGGACCTTCTCAGCCTTCAACGACCGACAAGCCTAGGCCGAAGAAGACTCGCTTTGACAAGCCGCTCCGAAGAGAGGCGCCTCATGGGCTGGAAAGGCCCTACAACTTTGACATCTTGGTACAATTGGCCAACACACCGGCCAAGTTGTCATTATACGAGCTCTTGAGGCTCTCCAAAGATGTTCGCATCGCCCTGAGTGACATACTTCAAAATATTGATGCTTATCTGGCTCAAGTCAAGCTTATTGTGGAGAGCTCGCCAGCAGATCTCCAGGACAGTGCTTGTATCGGCACAATACCCAATATCATGTTCACTCCGCAGGACATGCTTATCAAGACTAACTTGCATGATCGCCCTCTGTATTACACTGGATACGTAGATCGGATGCATATTAATCCCGGTTCTTCCATAAGCATCATCCTTAAGAGCCGGCTGCACCATCTGCACATCCCAATGCATCGCCTGACACCGACAAGCACTGTCATCAGCAGTTTCAATTCAGACAGAAGCTATCCGATCGGAAAGATTCGCCTGAAATGCCAAATCGACGATCTTCAATCAGAAGTAACCTGTTATGTCGTAGATATGGACACTTCCTACAATATTCTCCTAGGGCATCCTTGGATACATGATTACATGATCGTGCCTTCCACACTGCACCAGTGCTTCAAGTACGTCGACAAGCACGGCTTCGTGAGGACAAAATTAGCCGACATCGATCCCTTTAAAGGGGTCGAATCCTACTACTCAGACTCATGCTTGTACGAGAAGTCGAAAAGGCACCTTGTCGAAGAAGATACTTAAGCTCAAACTGAGACGGTAACTGGATCGAAAGAACCTCTGACAATCTACCTCCACGCTTGCAAACCTGGCAGAACTGTACCACTTACAGCCACTGTGCGTAAGGATACAATCAGCCTCTCAGCACAAGAGGGACAGATGATAATCCGACAGCCAAGGTCGGGCCAAGCGCCAAGACCCACGACAAAGCTACTGACAATCAGGCTGCCTAGAGCTAGCCAGCAACAAACAGAGGAGCTAAATCCCTCTGTCAAGTCGATGACGATTTGTCTTTCCAGAATGAATCGGTAGCTGAGCGCTAAGCCGGGGACTGCTAGCCAGCCAACAACTCCCCGCCCAGTACCGAGCACCAAACTGGGGGGTCGCTAGTACGCCAACGACTCCACGTTCTGCTCCACATGTAGAGCCTCTGATGATTAAGCTGCCCAAGTCATCCTCACAGTCTTCATTGACACAGGGGGTGGACGAAGAAGAGTCAGAGCTGGCCAAGTATGTGGCTGCTCACACTGATGTTCCATCCGTAGATGATGTAATTCTATTGGTAAAGATACCTTACTTCATCAATAAAGGGCTATCTTTGAACTATCTCGAGCTTAATAAGCTTTGTACAATGTATGCCATAGAACACGGTATAGGCACCCACCTACACACACAGGTGACAAATGTCTACACCGCAAACCAACTTACTCCAGTGGAAGATGCTTAGCGCATAGTCGAGGGAGAGGATCATCCAATCATCTTCGGCCGAAAGAATGATCCACAACCCTTCGGGATAGAAGAAGTTGATCTCGAACCCGACACCGGGAGACTGCCCCTTTATCTGTATAGTTCCCGATCCAAGTACCTCATGCAAGAACAGGGATATGATCTGGAAACTACGCCAGGCTTGAACTATGACACTGGACGGCGATTACCCTTACAATTACAGGTCCCGGCTGAGAAACCACGTGATTACTACAACAAGACCAGATGTGGGCTAGGTTATGTTACACCTGCAACGACCCCTGAAAGCTCAGATGAGGAATGCGACTGGCATTCACACTCAACCGGATCACCAACTTCTGATTCAGATGTCAGCATTCGGGACATGCTCAGGCAAGTCTGGTCCGTTAATATGGTATTTGTCGATGCCTACGAAAAAGATAAAGACATTCCTGAACTTCTTGCGTTAGATTCGTGGGCACAATAGCTAGATGCACAATAGGAGAAGCGGTTCGAACAAAGAGAGCCTCTCACCGAAAATGAGGTTGTGCAAGTTGATCTCGGTGATGAGTCCTCTCCAAAGCCCATCTTCGTCAGCAAGAATCTGACAGACGAAGAGCAAGAATTGCTACTGCAACTCGTAAGAGAATACATCGACGTGTTCTCCTAGAGCTACGAAGACATGCCTGGACTGAACCCCGAGGTTGCACTTCACAAACTCAACATTCGTCCGGACGCAAAACCGGTCAAGCAACAGCAACGACGGTTCTGCTCCGACATCATGAATGCCATTGAAGCATCAACAAACAGATAGCCAGCGGCTTCATCCGCGAGGAACAACATCCAGACTAGATAGCCAATATAGTACTAGTCCTCAAAAAGAATAGGAAGATCCGAATCTGCATCGACTTTCGAAACCTGAATGAGGCGTATCCTAAGGATGAGTTCCCCTCCCTATCACAGACATCATGATTGACAACACCTGCGGCTTCGAGCACATGTCATTCATGGATGGCTTCTCAGGATACAACCAAATCAAGATATTTTCTGACGACGAGAAGCATACATCATTCCAAACACCGATTGGCGTGTACTGTTACACCATCATGCCCTTCGGTTTAAAGAATGTCGGCACAACATACCAACGAGCCATGAGCGTCATTTTCAGATATCATCTGCGTAAGACCGTGGAGTGTTACATCGACGACATAGCTGTCAAAAGTCGTTCTAAGGGAGACCATCTGCAGGATCCGAGGACGGTATTCGACCTGATGCGAGCGCACAACTTGAAGATGAATCCAACCAAATCCTTCTTGGGCGTATCTAGTAGAAAATTCCTGGGTTTTATCAGCACTGCCCAGGGAATTCATATAAGATCCGGAGAAGACGAAGGCAATCATGGAGATGGGTCCCCCGAGAAATCTCCGTGAACTCCGAGGCCTTCAAGGGAGGCTAGCTTACATCAGGAGGTTTATCTCTAACCTCTCCGGACGATGTCTGCCATTCACCCACCTCGTGATGAAGGGCATTTCATTCGTATGGGATGAAGAATGCCAGTGCGCCTTCGACAGCATCGAAGAATATCTGTCGAACCCTCCAGTCCTGGTAGCCCCGGTTGCTGGAAAACTATTCCTGTTTTATGTGTAAGAAATGGAGCATTCTCTCGGTGCTTTACTAGCACAAAACAATGATGCAGGCCATGATCAAGTTATATACTACCTCAGTCGAAAGATGATAGGGCCAGAGCACAGATACACTACCGTAGAGAAGGAGTGCCTCATTCTAGTGTTCGCCATTCAGAAGACGCGACACTACGTCACGGGACAAACCATACACGTGATATCACGAGTCAACCCTCTCAGGGTCCTCATGACCAAACCAGGGGCACTCAGCTCTCGCCTTGCTACCTGGGCGATATTATTGTCTCCCTATCATATGATCTTCGTCCCAGAAGGCTGTTAAAGGTCAAGCTCTGGCAGACTTTTTAGCAGCCCATCCAGGCTCGGAGACAACCAGAATATATGAAGAGATACCAGATGAGGTTGCCAATTCAAATGCGGTCTTCCATGATGCCATCTGGCGAATGTTCTTCGACGGTGCTTCGAGAACCAGGCCCAAGGATAATATCGTCGCTGGGGTCGTGGTGGTGCTGATTTCTCCCTACGGGTTGGTGATCAATCGGGCGTACTCCCTCACGGAGCCTTGCTCAAACAACATGGCAGAGTACAACGCCTTGGTTATCGGCCTCCGACTTGCAAAGGAACTGGGGGTAGAGCACCTTGAAGCATATGGAGACTCATAGCTAATCGCCAATCAGATCCGGAGTTCATACGAGGTTCGTCATGAAGACATCATCCCCTATCATCAAATAGCGATCGACATCATCTCGTCCTTGGAAGGATTCTTCATAGAACATGTTCCTAGACTCCAGAATATTGAAGCCGATGCCCTAGCTGGCTGGGCCGCTTCTCTAGCAGTACCGAATCATGCTCATCATCTGGTTGACATAATAGGCCATGAATTGGTCTGTCCCAAGAACAATATTCAATATATTGAGAGTTACTCCGCTCTGACAGTCGACGAAGCACCAGACTGGAGACAACCATTCATCGACTTCGTAGTCTATGACATCCTACCAGAGAATCCGAAGGAAGCCACTTCTGTTAGAAGACGTTTCCTCAGATTTTTTTACGATACAGAGATGAAAATGCTGTATCGACGATCATACGATGGATTACTGCTTTGGTGTCTGTCAAATACAGAAGACAAGGAAGCTGTACGCGAAGCTCACTACGGCATCTACGGGGCCCATCAGCCTGGCCCAAAATTGTAAGATTATCTTCGCCGAATGGGCTATTACTGGCCCACGATGGTAGCAGATGCGATAGACTATGCAAGAAAGTACAAAGCCTGTCAAGTCCATGCAAATTTCATTAATCAACCATCTGAGTTCTTACATCCGACGGTGGCATCCTGGCCCTTCGAAGCATGGAAAATGGACTTCATTGGTCCGATCACTCCGCATTCGTCCAGAGGATACCGCTTCATACTCGCAATCACAGATTACTTCTCCAAATGGGCAGAAGCTGTTCCGCTTACAGAAGTGAAGACATCAAACGTGATCAGCTTCCTCAGGCATCACGTGATCTACCGCTATGGACTGCCCCGAAAGATCATCCACTACAACGGTCCGCAGTTCGTAAGCCACGCCTTCTATCGGTTTTACGACAAACACCGAATCCAGAATATTGCTTCAATACCGTACAACCCGGCGGCTAATGGTCTGGCTGAAGCGTTCAACAAAACAATCATCAAGCTTCTCAAGAAGTTCGTGTCCTCAAACAAACGCGACCGGAATGAAAAGCTCGACGAATGCTTATGGGCGTACCGTACTACAGTCCGGACGGCCACTGGGAACACACCATTCTTCTTGGTATACGGGAGTGAGGCAGTTCTCCCACTGGAGACTCAAATCCCCTCGCTCCGTGTCGCCTTCACCTACCGATTAACGATAGATGATAATCAGCATCGCCGACTACAAGAGTTGGAGGCCCTAGATGAGAAGCGTCTGTTAGCTCAACAACAAATTGAGCTGTATCAAGCCCGAATCTCCGGAGCTTTCAACAAGAAGGTTAAAAATCATAACATTCCAAGTGGGCGATCTCGTTCTGGCAGTTCGGAGGCCGATGGTTATGACTCATAAAACCGTCGGCAAATTCCAGCCAAAGTGGGAAGGCCCATTTATCATCGAGGCTGTATTCTACAATGGTGCTTACCGTCTCGCAAAACAAAATTGAGACTTGCTCATGTTGTCCATCAACGACAAGTTCCTGAAGAGGTATTATGTCTAAAACGATATCCTCCAAATCTCCCAGTTTGTTGAGTTATGTACCCACTGGTACCGCTGAACTTACACTCTGACTCCAAATCTCCCAGATTGTTGAGTTATGTACCCGAAGGTACCGCTAAACTTACACTCTAGTCACTCCAAATGAATCTATATCGCATCTTTTGAGTAGTAAGTCATGTATGATCATACCTCTGAACTTCCTCCCTAAAAGAGCAATTCTTTCATGATCTGCTACACGCACTTTTCGTGCATAAAAAAGGGTAATAGGTCCACAAATTTCTCGAAACAACCACGTCGATGTCACCTCTGAGTTGTTTCTTTTCCGCCAAAAACAAATCACCCCTCACGTAGAACTTCCACGTCCATATTACCTCTGAGTTGTTCTATGTACCCTTAATGGAGTCTACTCCTACCACGTCCTCATTACCTCTGAGTAGGAAGATTCCATTGAACAAACCCTCATACTTACTACGTCCTTATTACCTCTGAGTAAGTATGTTGGTTCTCCCTCGACTTATTATCCGTATCCAAAACCAGGGTAAGCCAAGGATAATAGGCCCACAAATGTCCTCAGTTGACCACAAATGTCCACAGTTAACCACAAGTGTCCGATGTTGACCACAAATGCTGTACTAGATCTCCTAGTATATGCGCCTCTTTTCTCATTATCATACGCCTTCGGAGCCCAGTTGTTCCATTGCGTTCTTTCGCCCAATACCAAGAACTTCCACGTCCGTCTCACCATGGAATCGTTCTAGGTATCTCTATCAAACTTATTATCCGTACCTACAACAAAGGTATGCCAAAGGTAATAGGTCAAAAAAAAGTCCTCTAGTGGGGCAAACACCACGAATACCAAAGATACAGTACAAGCACAATGAAAACATAGTCATTTATTGAAAAGCAAAAGTACTACATATTCGGGGACCATATCCCTATCAAAACGAAGGAAAATGACAAAGAAAGAAAGAAGAAAAAAAAAAGGCCAACTATGGTTCGGCTATACATAATTCTCTGAGGCGGTCCCTCAGCACGGCGGTCGACCGCTCAAATCACAGCTTGGCCCGATGCTCGCCTCCTGAGTCAGCCGCTCTGCATCCTCCAGATGTGCGTGGGCCTGCCAGCCATCTTCGAGTCTCTTTAGAGCACGCTCCAGGCCAGCAGAAGCCCGGGTGACCTTTTCGGCCTCCTGAACGATTAGCACTTTATCCGTACGGAAAGCTTCGAGCTCAGATTCCAAGAAATCCAGCTTCCTCTGGAGCTCGAGGATCTGCTCCCTCGTATCAATTATTCTACGAAAGACGGCCGCTTCCCGAGCCATGCAATCCTCGCTCCTACGGCTCAGCTCGTCATACTGGAGAGATAGGTCGCCGAGGTCCTTCATTATAACCGGCTTAGACGCATCTCGTGCATCCCTTACCTTCTCGAGGACAGTGGTGAGGAAGTCCCACTCCTGATATATCGCTGAAGACATATCAACTTGCCGAAGTACTTGAAACTGGGCCACGAGCTGATCAGCCTCTAGCAATTTGGGCTCCAGAAGCGCAACTATCCCTGCCCCACCAGGGAGGGTTTTAAGAATTTTAATTTAGCCACGGGCTCATTGTCGGGCCAAGGCAAAGGGGGTCCCCCACACCACAGCAGCTTCGACCCCTCTCTTCAGGTGGCGGTAGAAACTGTCAACCACATCCTGTGACGCTTCATCCAGAACTTCCGTAGAGGATGGCGTCAAAGGAAGTGTAGCTGGCTGTGTCGAAGGGGACACGCCGGAACTTTCCACCCCTGCCACCAGAGAAACAAATCTGAGCGAAAAGACGCGTGGATAGCAGCTAACTCCTCCTCCACAGCCCGAAGAACCTGGATACTCGACAGGGCGGAAAGGTCGACCCCCGAAGCCACATGAGCAGAGGAGGACGCAGGGAACATTGCTCCCCACCCCGGCTGTGCCGCCATCTGATCTTCCGAACTCGATCCAGCGGGAGGCCCCTCAATATAAGTCGGAAGGGGAGGAGGCACACTCCCTTCCACCGGATCCCCTCTGGCAAAGCCTACCCTGACAATGTCCGTCATTGGCAGTGAAGGGGCAGGACCTGTATGTCCAGAGCAACCATCAATCAGCCTAACCCGAAGGATGTGATGATAGAGCAAATGGGCCTCCTCACTAGTCAAGATTTGCCTTATCTTACCAGGGGAGGGTTGTGGAGGCCGAGGATCGCTCACAGCCGCTGTAGTCCCCTCACCAACGACCTCCGAGCCGAATGCAGCTAGTTCCTCCACCCCAGCCGCCCCGGAAGGAGATACAACTGGATCGGCATCACCCGGCTGAGATTCGACAGTCTCGAAGACCGGTTCAGCAGGGCCCACATCGCCTCGGGTTGAGACCTCAGCAATGGGAGGAACCTCAGCCATCACCGAAAGAACCCCGGCAGAAACGATCTCGGCACACAACATGAGGTACCTAGATAGGGTAAAGGCTCAGCTTCTTGAGCCATGTCACGGCTGTGTAACACCGCAAGAAAGCGAAAGGCTTCATGCTGGGTAATTTGGCACTACAAAGAGGCTGTGCCTCATGCTACAGTGGTATGACACCACATAAGGCATTGTCTTTGGCCATGTCATAGCGGCATAGTACTGTAAGAAAACGAAAGGCTTCATGCCAAGACTCTTTAAAAGAACTCACCTAGAGTGTATGGATAAGGATGTAGGCCGTCTCTTAAGGGAAATTTTGTAGACATCCAAGATACATACACCGAAACCAGACTAGCACAGCACCTTTAATGTGCAACCAGAAGGACAATTGATGTCGTTATGTGAGTGGGAAGAATTGTAGTAATGGTACAGAATTAAAGGATCATGTTATTTAACCCATGTGGGAAGATTCAAGTCGTAGCAACATCTATCCTAATGCATGATGGACAGTCACTGTGGGGAACGCTCAACCCACATATATTGAGATATGTAGGAGATTGTTGGTGTTTTTGCCTTTGGACTAGTGTAAATAGTCCCACATCAGCTACACCACCAAGTTATCTCAATATATTACTTTGCATGTTCTGAGGTGTGCACATAGGGTGTGGTGGGGCACGTGTGGGTGCTATGTGGGGAGTGTTTACCTAGAAGAAAAAAATAATTAATTCCAACAAGGAAGCAAGTTGTTTTTGTCGTTCGGACTCGGACTCGGCACGGGCTGTAGGATACTTCCTGCATGCAAGGCGTGTTTGGGAGGTAGGCGTGGACTGGCACACGACTACGCTGATTGCGGGATGATCTAAAATATCAAACTCTATTTTTTAGTATTGATATTTTAGTCCCACATCAAATAGGAGAAAAAGTGAAGTCTCACTCCACTATATATATAGAGCCCCCTGGCCTCCTTTGGGAGATGCACAAAATAAGAAAGCAAAGGGAGCCCGTTGAGTCCAGGGAGCTCGTTCGAGTCACAAAAAGTTGACTAACGAGCGTTCAAGTTCTTTGAAAACTTGTTGGTTCTAGGAGCAGAGCGCGGTGGACGAATCTTGCTTTGAGCAACGGTGGTCTTCACCACCCCAGTAAGAATAATAATTTGTTATATTTCTTCTTCTCCTTTCTTCTATTTGTAATATATGATGTCCCAATTGCAACATGTTTGCAAGAAAGAATACTCTTTCTATCAGTTTGTATTTATGAGAGGAAGCTGTAATCGAAAACGATAGTAGTATTATGTGGCTTCAGGTACTTTTAGAGAACAAATTCATTTGCTGGAATCTTCGAAGTCCTAGACTCAGTTTAGGTACTTCTGGATAGCAAACTCGTTTGCCAGAATCTCCAAAATCCTAAGGCTCAGTTTAGGTACTTTTGGAGAGCAAACTCGTTTGCCGGAATCTCCGAAGTCCTAAAACTGGCTTAAGAAAATTAGGAGAGCAAATTTATTTGCAAGTGGTCTCCGAAATCCTACATAGTCGGAATAGAGAGCAAATTTATTTGCAAGAAGTCTTTGCGTCTGGCAGTTGCTATATCAGAATAGAGAGCAAATTTATTTGCAAGTGATCTCTAAATTATTTTTATTTTTTCATCTAGATCTGTTTCGGAAATAACACGAACTGTAGGTAGGAATTTTTTATTAACCCTTGAATAAAAAGTAGTGTACAAAATATTGTCAGTGCTTTAACTTGTGTATTCAGAACAATATCCAAGTACAATTCTTACATGTGTTTATTCAAGTCGATACACTTTAGCAGCAATTACAACAAGAATTCATTCAGAAAGAAAACATAAAAAAATAATGTTTATAGAATGTTGTATATGGACCCAAAAATAGAGTCTAGCAAGAACTGTCCATGAATTCTACCAGCAGCTCCCGCACCGTACCCCTATCAGGCATCTTTCCGGCAGCGCCATACACTGGAGCAAGACCCCCACTAATTGGCCCAGGATTTTGTTTTACCTAAAACATACAGTTTATAAGAAACAAATAGACGATAAAATAAAATAAAAGATACATGTTTCCTTTTTCTTTCTGAGAAGGAGACGTACAGTTTTCACGGAGTCCTCCAAGTCCCTCAGGAAGTCCCCAAATATGGGAACATGTTGAAGAGTCACACAGATATGAATGCTGAAAAGGGACAAGAATGGTCTGTATATATACTTGGAACATACTGCAGATGTATAAATATGTGGGACAGAGAGGCCTACCTGTTGGGTCTTTGTAAAGCATTCAAGTGCCAGCCCTTTGATGACATTTGGTCGTTAACCTCAAAAATGTCGATAGTGTTGGAGCCAAATGCCACAATCGTCATGTCTGGCTTTCCGATGATAAATAAATCAGAAATCTCCTCGATCCTGGTTAGAGCAAAAACCATTAGCAAGATTATATATCTTACACTGTTGATAAGAAATAAGATAATGTGAGGAAATTATTTATACCCTTTTTGTATCTTCTTAGATGTTTCCATTATCTCGCGTGTATTCTCCAAGTAACCTGAAATGATTAAGTTACTTAGAACGGCAAGTCAAAAAGCAAAAGGATCTTACCTAGGGAAGACCGGAAATATGCTTTACCTTTCAGCCCTAATGACATCATAGCTGCCCAAGCCCCAGCTATCAATCCACCAGGTCGGCTTCCAGCAATAGTAGGGGAGACATAGAGCCCACCTGACCACTCAGTAACTGTACCGTGCAGATATGTCATATGATTATTAAAGACTAGCTAAGACAAACCTCGTAAGCATGAACAACATATTGGAGCATGTGAATTCTAGAAGAAGAGAAACAAGTACATGTCTTTGTGCACATGCTTATGCACTCGTCTGAGCATGGCCATGTTGGAGCTGAGTACAGTCAACTTATTGAAAATAAATTATTAGGCTCAGGTATACAAACTAAGGTCCAATCAGAAACACTTTGGGTAAGCACCAGGTTCTGTTGACCCCTGTAAACATACTCAGATGAAAACAGACAACTAGTTGTATAAATATATGAAGAGAGGTCTGGAACCATTTTAGGTGGATCTAAAACTCCATTCAATGGGCTGCTAGATATCAACTTATATTTAAATCGGTATTCACATACAAAACTGCTCACACCAGATAGCTAATCAAAGGTTTTTACCACCATTCTCAGGCGACCTGGCCAATTAGCGTCGTACATAGGTCAAGTAGATGCAGCAGTTAAGAGGAGCATGACATAATGAAAGCATGATAGGATATATGGTGTGATGTGCAGTGTTCTAAATGGCGGTCGCCTAGGCCGCCTAGGTGGCGACTAGGCGGTTCTCTCCGCACCGCTTTTCGGTAGACGGTGGACTAGGCAGCCAAAGGAGATTGGCGGCACAAGCGGAGCAATACCTAACAAGATATTTTGGCCAAAAAAGTTTTGTAAGCATTATGGGCCTATGTTTCACTTTTACAAAACTAAGGGTCCGTTTGAATATGTTTTCTAAAATTTCTTTCTAAAAACAGTTTTAAAAAAAGATGTTATATTTTTTGGATGTACAGATTCCGAGTTTCTGTCAACACCCCCCCCCCCCCCCCCCCCCCCAAAATCCACTCTGTGTCCCGGCTCTACGAGGCGGAGGACTCGACGAGGAGATCTCCCCGACTCTGTGTCCACCCCTCCCCGACTCCTTGTCCTCTGTCACAGCTTTCGAGGACGTCGACGAGGACTCGACGAGGCTCGGGCTCGACGACAACGAGGAGGGCCTCCACGGCCGCCGTCTCGACGAGGACTCGACCTGTGCTCGCAGCGGCCGTCTAGGAGAACCCTAGCCCGTAGCCGACACCGCCACCTCTCCCATGCCCACGCCCGTAGCCGTCGTCGACGACCCCACCACCATCCTCGAGGTCGAGGAGGATCTCGTCCGCGCCCGCCGCGGTCTTCGACAACCCCACTACCGTCCGCAGCTACCTCGTCCACGAGCTAGGTCGTCGACGACGAGTTGGATCTAGGGTTTCGGAGGTAGACCGTCGTCCTCGACGACGAGGTGCAACCTGTCGTTGACGAGCGTCATCGTCGTCCTCCAGTTTTCGACGACGAGCTGATCTAAGCTCCACAATTGGAGCTGGTTGAGGACGGGAGAGATGGGGGGGGGGGTGTGGAGCTCAGGGGAGGAAGAGATGAGAAGAAGAAGAAAAAAAATGACAGAGAGAGAATGGAGAGATGGGGGGTTGGTTGGGAGGAGGGGCCCGCTCAACACTGCTGAAAGCATTCTTTGAAAATAACTAAAAGCTACTCTATGGAACATGTGTTTAAAAGAAAGTTTGGGAAAAAAATTGGGAACTTCACATTCATAAAATTTCATGCCAAACACTATTTCCATCCCAATTGAAGTTTAAACTCAGAAATGTGCTGTATAAAACGTAACCAAACGGGCCCTAAAACTTTATAAATCTTCGTTCTACAACTTAGTTATGCATGGAACACCCTTAAAATATGCATATTATGCAAAAAACAGTAGTAAAATAGTAAAAAAAATGTTCAAAATGTATCGATCGCCTAGGCGGTGCCTAGACGGCCTAGGCGGTAGGCGGACTCTCTCCGCCGCGCACCTGTCTACCGCCGTTTAGAACCTTGGTGATGTGGAATGGGGTTTTTCTTTAGTTTAGAGTCAAGCATTTAATGCAGACAGCACTATAAAGTAGGCATAAGCATAGCCTATAACTGAAGAATACCCTTCTATACAGTCATTCGTAGGAATACAACTTATAAAGAGAGTAGGAAATATTATTTGCTCACTATTTAAGAATTAGTTCAGTTAAAGTATGAGAGATTTGGAAAAATCTAATTCAAAGAGATGGTTTTTGTTAGGCACAAGGCTAACTATATACAAGAAGACTTACATGGTAAGAAGGTACCAACTCTTACCGATGTGTGACTAAAGAAAAAGGAAAAACACTAAGCAATGGTACGGCACTATTGGTTAGGAATCTCACCCCCTCCACGAAAAATGGATATAGATATAGGGGAATGCTTATAGGAAGAAAGGAGTTTGAATGGAATGCTCCAACCAAAGAAGTGATCGGAAGTTGAGACCTTGAGTAGTCAAGATAAATTGGTTAACATATTAATTGCATGAGAGGTGTCGAGCTAACTAATGATGAGATAAACCAAGTGCCAACCAATTGTCAACAATGAGTGGGATGATTTTGGTTGGCTCTACGACTATCAGTAAGACAAGCTCGGTCAAAAATCTTAGCAATGAACTTCTGCGAGAGAGAAGATACCTTCTTGGGAATGGAATCCAAGGAAGCAAAGGAGATACCCAAGCTTTCATTTCAAATTGGATATGCAAGTTGTTTGAATTCCTTATGAAATGTATATAGGGTCATGAGGTGGAGGTTGTTGCTCATTGTCAAGAAAGAGAAGATTTGCAGGTGAATGATGGTTTTAGAGAGAGAGAGAGAGAGAGAGAGAGAGAGAGAGAGCACATTATGGTAAATGTTCATAGAAGGAGACATGAGATGAAATTGGAATGTGCATGACAACTGGGTCAGCATTATTAGCCATTGTCTGGCACCCCAAGAATACAAACATAGTGGATTGTCAGGATAACTAGTTACGTTCAAATGGAGGTGTAAGAACAAAACAAGTGCAACAAAACATGCAACATATAAAATGATTGGAGCGCAGATATATAGAGTTTCTGGTGTGGAGAAGCATCATTGAGAATGTGGAGAATAATTGTTGTTGTGTATTTTATTGATGGGCTACTCAACTACTTATAGGGAGTCTAGCTCCTCTTCATATTACATTTTCCAATGTGGGACTAAATCCCTTATTAGTTCTCAACACTCCCCCTCAAGATGGACGATAGATATTAATCATTTCCATCTTGTTACATAGCTTCGACAGACTTACTGAACTAAGACCCTTAGTCAGACAGTCTGCCACTTGTTCTTCTGAGCGAACATGATCAATCTTCAGTATCCCTTGTTCCAGCTTTTCTTTGATGAAGAATCGATCGATCTCGATGTGCTTCGTTCTGTCGTGCTGAACTGGATTGTTAGCTATACTTATTGCAGCTTGACTATCGCTCAGAAGACGTAATGGTGCTCCCTTGTTCAGCTTCAACTCTGTCAGCAACGCTTTCACCCACAGCAACTCTGACACTCCTAAAGCCATTGCTCTGTATTCTGCTTCAGCTGTAGACCGTGCTACCACAGACTATTTCTTGCTTCTCCATGAGACCAAGTTTCCTCCTACAAAGACACAATATCCCGTGGTAGACCTTCTATCGTCTATGCAGCTCGTCCAGTCTGCATCGCAGTATCCCTCAACTTCTATACATCCATTCTTCTTGAACCATGGCCCTTTTTTCGGCGTCCCTTTCAGATATCTCAAGATCTGAAATACTGCATCCATATGACCCGTTCTTGGATCATGCATGTAGCGACTTACTACACTCACCGCAAATGAAATATCAGGGCGAGTGTGTCCCAGATAAATCAATCTCCCTACAAGTCGTTGATATCTTTCACGATCAACTGGCTCTCCTGCTTCTGCTCCCAACTTGCACTTCTGGTCAATTGGAGTGACTGCAGCTTTGCATCCCAGCATCCCTGTCTCCATCAGCAGATCTAGTGTGTATTTTCTCTGTAAGAGAACAATTCCTTGTTCGCCTTCACACACCTCGATACCTAGAAAGTACCTCATCGCTCCTAGATCCTTCACTTCGAACTCCTTCGCGAGTTTTGATTTCAGCTTAGCAATCTCGGCTTCATCATTACATGTGATCACTATATCATCCATGTATACAACAAGTATAGTGATGTGGCCTCTTGAATGCTGAAGAAAGACCGTATGATCTGCATTTACTTGATAGTATCCCATACATGTAACAGCCTTTCTGAATCTGTCAAACCAGGCTCGAGGAGATTGCTTGAGCCCATATAGCGACTTCTTTAGTTTGCACACTTTTCCATGCGACGTCCCTCCGTCTGATTCTGTAGCATAGCACCCTGGCGGGAGTTCCATGTATACTTCTTCTTGTAGGTCCCCATGGAGAAAGGCATTCTTCACATCTAATTGGTATAGCTTCCACCCATAGTTTGCTGCAATGGAGACTAGATTCCTTACGGTGCTCATTTTCGCTACTGGAGCAAACATCTCATCATAGTCGATGCCATATGATTGTGTGTATCCCTTTGCAACCAACCTCGCCTTGTATTGTTCCACCTTTCCTTCTGACGTCTCTTTTACTGTGTACACCCATTTGCATCCCACAGTTTTCTTTCCTTTGGGTAATGGAACTAGCTCCCACGTCTTATTTTTTTCCAGTGCCCCAAGTTCTTCCATCATCGCAGCTTTCCACCTTGGATCTTTCTTTGCTTCCTGCCAACTTTTGGGCAACGAAGTAGAGTCTAATGATGCGATGAAGGCTCGATAATTCGAAAAAATATTAGAATAAGACAGGTAATTGGCAATATCATGTTCATAATCATCAAAACGACTAGGAGCCTTACCCGCATTGATGCGAGAAGATCTCCTTAAGGGAGCAATAGGTGGTGGAGAGATCATACCATCAGAGTCAGAGAGATCCGCATCAGAATCAGATTGATTCTGTGGGGGGACAACATCTTCAAGAGTTGGAGCAAGAGTAGACGAGGGACTTGGTACAGAAGGCACAAGACACGGTACAGGCACGGTACTGGACTTCTGCTTCTCCTTCTGTAGACTTGGAGCTCCTTTTCCATTGTCTGCTGCTCCCCCTGTTTAACATATGTATCTTCTTCATCTTCTGTATCGGAGTCACTGCTTTTTCCCCCTTTCGTCCAGTTTTCTACGACCGGACATGGGATCGATTCGACTACCACAGATGGGCTTAATTTCTCCCCCTCACATCTAACACCCGCTGTGTTAGGTGTGTCAACAAACGCCGAACCGTCATCCGAACTATAATATGGTTCTAGTTCTCTGAAGGTAACGTCCATGCTCACAAACATCTTCCGCTCAACTGGGTCCAACATGCGTATCCCTTCTGAGTTGCCGTGTACCCGACAAAGACACATTTAACCGCTCTAGGATCCAGTTTGCCAACTCCTGGCCTATTATCTTGGACAAAACAGACACACCCAAATACTTTCGGTGGAACAGTGTACGTGGTAGCACCAGTAAGCATCTCCAACGGTGTCTTCCAGTCCAATACCTGAGATGGTATTCTGTTGATGAGATAAGATGCCGTTAACACCGCCTGTCCCCATAAGTGTTTCGGAACATTCATAGCCAGTATCATCGTCCGTGCGACCTCCAGCAGGTGTCCGTTCTTCCGTTCGGCCACACCATTTTGTGCCGGTGTATAGGCACAAGAAGTTTGATGTAGTATGCCATGAGTGGATAAATACTCAGCAACCGTCTTATTTGTATACTCCGTCCCATTGTCAGACCGTAAGCACTTAATCTTAGTACCATATTGAGTTTCTACCCGGCGATGAAAGTCGCGAAACGCCTTAAAGACGTCACTTTTATTCTTCATAAGGTACACCCATGTCACGCGAGTATAACAATCAATAAAAGTGACGAACCATAAAAAAACCGTTAATACCTGTTGTAGGACAAGGGGCCCATACGTCCGAATGTATCATATCAAATGCAGACGAACTTCTACTACCGGAACTCACATATGTGCTTCTGGTGTGTTTACCCAACTCACAAGCATGACAAAATAACTTCTCTTTATCAGCCCTTTGGTATAAAGACGGATACATGCGACTAATAACTCTAAAAGAAGAATGACCGACACGCTGGTGGTGGAGTAGCAATTCATCTTCTACACTGCATCGTGTATCTTCCGGTGGTGTGTCGGCTACCAGAGATGCCAATGCTTTGTCCAGTCCAGTCCTGTCCAAGTACCACAGCCCCTTATCCCATGTGCCAGTCCCTAGTCGTCGTCCTGTCCCCTTCTCCTGAAAGGTCACCGTAGGAATGTCAAAGGAAACAGTATAGTTAAGATCAAGAATAATGGCACTAATAGAAAGAAGATTGACAGGAAAAGACGGAGCATGTAAGACATTGGTGAGAGTGAGAGAAGGGGTGCAAGCGACAGTGCCTTTACCCAGAACAGGGCTGGAGTTACCATCAGCAGTCTGAATGCTCTTTGGCGTCGGTAGGTGAGTATAGTCCTGGAACTCACCGCGGGATCCCGTGACATGGCGAGATGTCCCAGAGTCCATAATCCAACCTGGTTGGTGGACAGCTGCTGCAAGAGCACGCGCATGTATACCTGTGCCGGTTTGGGCAAAGCAAGTGATGTGGTCCCCCGAGGTAGATGACGTCCCATGACTGCCGTCCGAACCCAGCTTCGTGCTGCGTAACTTCGCAAGGAACTCCTTCTCAAGAGGGGTTAACTCAATCAGGTGAATGTCGCCCCCTTCGTCCGCCAGATTAGCTTTGTGTCCTCCAGAATAGTTTTCCCTTCTACCAGCATAACCGCCTCTACCACCACGACGTCCGCAGCGGTCCCGTCCACGATCACTTGAATGACTGTACAGGGGTTTTGGACAAAACCTGATGTAATGCCCTGAGTCACCACAGTTGTGGCAAACACCGGCGACAGAGGGAGGTTGATTGAAGGCGGCAAGCGCAGACTTGTCAACAACGGCTTGCTCCCCCTGGAAAGAGCCCTTGTTGGACATCAACTTTAAGCGAGCCTCTTCTTGTGCCATAGCAGCTATGGCGTCTTCTAAAGTTGGAAGCATGCGCTGTGCTAGGAGGACATTCCTTCTATGCTCAAACACAGGGTTAAGACCCTTCAAGAACTTCATCATCCATTGATGCGAAATATAATCCAAGAACTTTTGGAAATGTTTCGCAAATGCTGGTTCGACCTGGACATCTTCCATCCCAAGAGGATCATAGTGATCCAGATCAGACCAGTACTTCTTTAACAGTGCTGCATACTCAGAGATGGTACGGTCGTCCTGGGCCACCCTATCAAGTTCATCTTGCAGTTGGAAGACCCGCATAGGATTGTCCGAGCCTGAGTACATATCCTTCAAAGTCTGCCATATATCAGCAGCAGCCTCCATCGCCTCGACATTGCCCGACACCTGGTCGGTCAAGGAAGCCGTCAACCATCCAGCCACAACATTGTTGACAATCTCCCAAATAGCAAACTCCTTTGAGGAGGGATCATCTGGCGCCTTGGTTTGGCCATTGACGTAGCCAACCAAGCCACGGCCCTTCAGCGTCCGCATGGCCTGTCGTGACCATTTCAAGTAATTGAACGTTCCTTCCAACTTCGTCCCCAGCTTGTCCAGCTTCTCCATTTTGTAGGGTGACGGATCCACATCAGTATGGATCACACGTGGGTCGCCTCGGTTAATCTCTTTGATAAAATATCATCAACCAAGGCCTTCATCTCGTCTGCTGTCAATTTACCATTGATCGAATCCATGACATCTTCAACTGTGATTCGTCGTCGACGGTCTTCGTCGGCTTCGCCGTCTTCGTCGGCTTCGTCGTCGTCGTCGTCTTCGTGTAAAGTCGTCAACAGAGACCTTACGAATGTGCGGTTAACATGGCCAACACCGGCGCGCGCATGGAGATCCTAATTTGCAGATCGAGAACGGAAAACAAATAAAATATTTGTTGTTCCGGAGGACGTAATCTAGGAACAGAAGGTGCAAATAAAGCATTTGACAGCCATCCGTCTTCGAATAATCGCCCACGTAATCACTCTCACAAATTAGGGTTCTCTTTTTTTTTCTGAAAAAAGGGGGTTTTACAGCAGCAGGTGGGTCGGCGTCGGGGGGAGGGGGGTTGGGGTTGGCGTCGGGGGTGGGTAGGGGTCGGCAAGGGGTGGGGAACGGGAAGGGGGGGCGTCGGGCGGGGCGGGGTGGTCGGCAGGGGGTAGGGCGGCAGGGAGTAGGCGGCAGGGATGGGTGGGGGTCGGCAGGGGGTGGGGAACGGCAGGGGGGGCGTCGGGCGGGGCTGGGGGGGTGGGTCGGCAGGGAGTGGGCAGTTAGGGTTAGGGCGGCAGAGGGGGGGGGGGGGGTCGAAAGGGGAGATGAATTTTTTTTATTTTATATTATGGCTCTGATACCATGTGGAGAATAATTGTTGTTGTGTATTTTATTGATGGGCTACTCAACTACTTATAGGGAGTCTAGCTCCTCTTCATATTACATTTTCCAATGTGGGACTAAATCCCTTATTAGTTCTCAACAGAGAATACAACAGAGAACAATCTATAAGATACTTCTGAGCATAGCTTATTCCCAAAACTGATCAAGAATGCCATTCTTAAGAGAAGAAGGACATCTAGTAGTTTCTAGTGCATATCTGTGACATTTCTCAGCAAAGATGTTATGTTGATATGCATATGACAGGAAATTAAGATTTCTCGAGAGGTAAGAAACTCTCTAAACTCATGAGATGTGAATTCCCTCCATGTCTGAGCAAAAGTTTTGATCCTGCAAGAAATCTGTATTTCACCATTTTTGCAATAAAAGGTTTTTCCTAGTTTCCAGGACTATGTTCATCTTGCGCACCATTAATCTATTTGTCTCGAAAAATTTAGACTATTATGAAATATGAAATGAATTGAAACAGGCTGTTCTACAAACTTTTAAGTGTGAAACCCAAAATTTATGCTACGTGAAAGTTAAAAGCTTCTTGTTCTGTATTGTTCATGAAACCTTATGCTGGCTTAAAAGAGGGGGGAATATATCACCCAACAAGAAAATGAGAGTACTATAAGGCACTCCAAGATATCAATCCTGGCTAATATGATGAATTAAATGCAGAATGTGTTTCTTTTGTGAAGTAAGTTCTTTGACCAATGCAACAAAGAGGGTTGATATATGGATGCTTCCCTGACAAAGAGTTGATTCCAGAACACTTAATAATTTGAGTACAATAATCTTTTGCATGTGAGCTTAAGAAATCAATATTATAGCTTTTTAACATTGGATCATATAAATTTTAAAGAAGTGACTTACCAGCAACAAATTGGTGCTGTTGAAGATGTAATAAGAGGCACCGGGATAGACATTTCCGTCCAAAAAAGAAAAACAAAAAGAGAAGCATTAGTGCCAAATCCTAAACATGAAGTAAACCAAAACATAATGGGTATTGTGTGAAGGTAATAGTATTTATGCACTATATTTTTTCCTTGCTGTAGGACCCACTTAATATGGACTAACATGAAACTTCCAATTCAACAGAATGTATTCAGCCTTTATGTAGGAATGTAAGGTCTGCACTTCACTTAGATTAAATACACCAAAAGGAACAGGATTGAGCACTTTAGAGTAGTTTTATGTATGAAAAGCATCTCTTGAATTAATGTACTTTACACTAGTTTCGTGCATAAACATATCTCCTCCAGTGATCAACTCAGGAAGCATCATATCTAAGATGGTGAACAGTAAGACATCAAGGGTGGGTGTTGAGAATCAATTAGGGACTTTTAGTCCCACATCGGAATATGTTATATGTAGAGGAGCTAGACTCCCTATAAGTAGTGAAGTAGTCCATCAATAAAATAATCAATCCATTATTTTCTACAAGGTATCAGAGCCATAACTCTCTCTCTCTCTCTCTCTCTCTCTCTCTCTCTCCACAAAAAAAATAAAAAAATTTAACCTCCCCCCTTCTCCCAGCCGCCCCCCCCCCCCCCCCAAGCCGTCCCCCCCCACTCCCAGCCCCTCTCCTGCCGCCCCCCCCCCCCCCACAAGCCGCCCCCCCCCCCCAAGCCGCCCCCTCCACCCCCAGGCCGCCCCCCCACCCCCTCCCAGGCCGCCCCCCCCCCCCCCCCCCAAGCCGTCCCCCCAACCACCAGCAGCCCTCCCCTCCACCCCCCGCCCCCCAGCAGTCCCCCCCACCCCCCCGACCACCAGCAGCACCCCGCCCCCCTCCTCCCTCTCCCTCTCTTGACATGGAAACCCTAACCCTAGCCCTAGCAGCCCCATCCACACCCTAACCCTAACCCTAGCCGCCTCTTTTTTTTTACCAAAAAAAAAATGGCGTATTTCGAATAGAGACGGCTGTCAAATGCTTTATTTGCACAATCTCTGTTCCTCGCTTACGCCGTTTGGAACTAACAAATGCTTTATTTGTTATTCCTTCTTCACATCGGGATCTATACAGAGACTGATCATGTCTTCTCTGGTGTCCTGACGTGTTCACTTTACATGCACGCGCCGGTGCTGGCCAAGTTAGTACCGCATTAGTAAAGTCTCTGGCGTTGAAGAAGACGACGTAGACGGCGAAGACGACGAAGACGACGACGTTGGGTCAGTTGCAGACTCCGACGACGACGAAGAAGACGACGAATAGGGTTCACAGTTGAAGACGCCATGGATTCGATCAGTGGCAAACTGACGGCCGAAGAGATGAAGGCCTTGGTTGATGATATCTTATCAAAGAGATTAACCGAGGCAACCCCACGTGTGATCCATACTGATGTGGATCCGTCACCTTACAAAATGGGGAAGCTGGAGAATCTGGAGACGAAGTTGGAAGGAAAGTCCAACTACTTGAAGTGGTCGCGGCAGGCGATGCGGACGCTGAAGGGACGTGGCTTGGTTGGCTATGTCACTGGCCAAGCCAAGGCGCCAGCCGATCACTCCACAAAGGAGTTTGCTGTTTGGGAGATTGTCAACAACGTAGTAGCTGGGTGGTTGACTGCCTCATTAACCGACCAGGTGTCGGGCAATGTCGAGGCAATGGAGGCTGCTGCGGATATATGGCGGACTCTAAAAGATATGTACTCCGGCTCGGGCAACCCTATGCGGGTCTTTCAACTACAAGATGAACTCGATAGGGTGACCCAAGACGAACGTACCATCTCTGAGTACGCAGCCCTGCTGAAGAAGTACTGTCTGATCTGGATCATTATGATCCTCTTGGGATGGAAGATGTACAAGTCGAATAGGCGTTCGCTAAGTACTTTCAGACGTTCCTGGCTTATATTTCGCGGCAGCGTATGATGAAATTCCTGAAGGGACTACACCCTGTGTTTGAGCAGAGACGGAATATCCTCCTATCCCAACCCACGCTTCCGACCTTGGAAGAAGCTATAGCCGTCATGACACAGGAAGAAGCTCGACTGAAGTTGATGCCCAACAAGGTCTCCTACCAGGGGGAGCGAGCCGAGGTTGAAAAGTCTGCCCTTGCTGCCTTCAATCAACCTCTATCTGTTGGTGGTGTTTGCCACAATTGTGGTGACTCCGAACATTACATCCGATTTTGTCCAAAACCCTTGCGAAATCAGTCTACTGATCGAGGACGGGGTCGTAGAGGCCGACGTGGTAGTAGAGGAGGATATGCTGGTAGACGGAGAGGACACAAAGCGAATCTGGTGGAGGAAGGGGGAGAGAATCAACTGGCTGAAATAACCCCGCTTGAGCGGGAGTTCCTTGAGAAGTTGCGAGGCACAAAGCTGGGTTCGGCCGACAGTCTTAGGGCGTCTTCTACCTCGGGGGATCTCAGGAGTTGCTTTGCCCAAACCAGCACCGGTAATCCTGCCCGTGCTCTTGCATCAGTCCATCAGCCAGGATGGATAATGAACTCTGGGACATCTCGCCATGTCACGGGATCCCGTGGTGCGTTTCAGGACTATACTCACCTACCATTGCCGGAGAGTATTCAGACCGCTGATGGTACATCCAGCCCTGTAGTGGGTAAAGGCATTGTCGCATGCACCTCTTCCATCACTCTAACCAATGTCTTACATGCTCCATCTTTTCCTGTCAATCTTCTATCCATTAGTGCCATTATACTTGATCTTAACTGTACTGTTTCCTTTGACATTCCTACGGTGACTTTTCATAAGAAGGGGACAGGACGACGACTTGGGACTGGCACATGGCATAAGGGGCTGTGGTATTTAGACAGGACTGGACTGGACAACGCATCGGCATCCTTGGTCGTAGCCGCACCACCAGAAGCTTCCTGTCGCAGTGTTGAAGCCGACTTGCTACTCCACCACCAGCGTGTCGATCATTCCTCTTTTCAAGTTATTAGTCGAATGTATCCGTCCTTATATCAAAGGGCTGATAAAGAGAAGTTATTTTGTGATGCTTGTGAGTTGGGAAAACATACCAGAAGCTCGTATGTGAGCTCGGGGAATAGGAGTTCAGCTGCTTTTGACATGAAACATTCGGACGTATGGGACCCTTGTCCTACAACCGGAATTAACGGCTTTCGATGGTTCGTCACCTTTATTGACTGTTATACCCGCGTGACATGGGTCTACCTTATGAAGAATAAAAGTGACGTCCTTGAGGCCTTTCGGGACTTTCATCGATGGGTGGAAACACAATATGGCGCTAAAATTAAGTGTTTCCGGTCTGACAATGGGACGGAGTATACTAATAAGCGGATTGCTGAGTATTTTTCCACTCATGGAATACTACATCAAACTTCATGTGCTTATACTCCGGCACAAAATGGTGTGGTTGAACGAAAGAACAGACACCTGCTAGAAGTCGCACGGACGATGATGCTGGCTATGAATGTCCCGAAACACTTATGGGGCAGGCTATATTGACGGCCTCTTATCTCATAAACAGAATGTCATCTCAAGTATTGGACTGGAAGACACCGTTGGAGATGCTTACTGGGGCAACTACATACACTGTTCCACCGAAAGTTTTTGGATGTGTGTGCTTTGTCCAAGATAATAGGCCAGGCGTTGGCAAACTGGATCCTAGGGCAGTTAAATGTGCCTTTGTCGGTTACACGGCAGCTCAGAAGGGATATGCCTGTTGGAGTCCAGTCGAGAGGAAGATGTTTGTCAGCATGGACGTTACATTCAGAGAACTCGAACCGTACTATGGTTCGGATGAAGGTTCAGCATTTGGTGACACACCAAACACAGATGGTGTTCGATGTGAGGGGGAGATAATAAGCCCAAATGTGGTCGTCGGATCGGTTTCGTGTCCGGTTGTAGAAAACTGGACGAAAGGGGGAGAGCACAGTGACTCAGATACAGAGAATGAAGAAGACGATACATATGTTACGCAGGGGGAGCAGCAGACAAGGGAAAAGGAGCTCCAAGTCTACAGAAGGAGACAACATAAGTCCAGTACTGTGCCTATGCCGTGCCCTGTGCCTACTGTACCAAGTCCCTCGTCTACTCTTGCTCCAACTCCTGAAGATGTTGTCCCCGCACTGAATCACTCGGATTCTGATGCGGATCTCTCCGACTCGGATGGTATGATCTCTCCACCACCTATTGCTCCCTTAAGGAGATCTTCTCGCATCAATACGGGTAAGGCTCCTGCTCGTTTTGATGATTACGAACATGACATTGCCAACTTCTTGTCTTATTCTAACATTTCTTCAAATTATCGAGCCTTCATTGCATCGTTAGACTCTACTTCGTTGCCCAAGTGTTGGCAGGAAGCAACGAAAGATCCAAGGTGGAAAGCTGCAATGATGGAAGAACTTGGGACACTGGAGAAAAATAAGACATGGAAACTGGTTCCATTATCCAAAGGGAAGAAAGCTGTGGGATGCAAATGGGTGTACACAGTGAAAGAGACGCCAGAAGGAAAAGTAGAGCGATACAAGGCGAGGTTGGTTGCAAAAGGATTCACACAGTCATATGGAATAGACTATGATGAGACGTTTGCCCCAGTAGCAAAAATGAGCACCGTGAGAACTCTGGTCTCCATTGCAGCGAACTATGGGTGGAAGCTGTACCAGCTGGATGTGAAGAATGCCTTTCTTCATGGGGATCTGCAAGAAGAAGTATACATGGAGCTCCCGCCAGGGTGCTACGCGACGGAATCAAACGGAGGGACGTCGCAAGGAAAGGTGTGTAAATTGAAGAAGTCGCTATACGGGCTCAAGCAATCTCCTCGAGCCTGGTTTGACAGATTCAGAAAGGCTGTTACAGGCATGGGATACCGTCAAACAAATGCAGATCATACGGTCTTCCTCCAGCATGCAAGAGGCCACATCACTATACTTGCTGTATATGTGGATGATATAGTGATCACAGGTAATGATGAAGCCGAAATTGCTAAGCTGAAGTCAAAGTTCTTTCCATCTCCTCTAGCATTCATACTTACTAGTTTCTAGCAAAGTTCACGGTATTGGCCAATAACTTCCCCTACCCTATAGCAAATCAGTTCTTTCCATCTCCTCTAGCATTCATACTATTAGTTTCTAGAAAAGTTCATGGTATTGGCCAACACTGATACCGAAACCACCAAAACTGCAGAAGCTACGAAAACAAACTGATCCAAAAACCCCAAAACTGCACTGCCAATTAAGAAGGATCCAATATCGGTACTGTGAAGTGTGAACCATGGTTTCTAGTGATCAATCCTATTTAAATATCTCATGTAGTCATTTTTGTTTCTATTCTAGATAAATATGCTTTGCATATAATTTGTCGCGTCCTCCGTGTTCTATACTAAAATGTCATGTCATCATATAGGTAGTCCATATCTATTCAGCATAGTAGACATCCTATCAGTTAACAAGCTGAAGTCTTAATCCTACAAAGAAAGATCCCAAATCCCACAAAGATTTGGATAAAAACTGAGTTGGGTGAATCCTACTCACATTAAAATCCCGAATTGTCAAAACTACGGCTTCCTGCGCATGTCTCGCCTTCCAGCTCACTTTGACCCACTAGATGTTTGCCTCATAAGAAGCTATAAATAGAATCGTAGCCCTACAAATCTAGTTTCTGAAACATATCGAGTCACCAGAAAATATATCTGTCAGTTTGCTTGAGTCCCGAATTTTTATGGAATTTGGATCCATTCATTGTTTTGTGGTTAACAAACCTTCCACAATCCTTCTATGTCAATGTTAACATGAATATTGCTGGGACCAAATTTCTACACAAGGAGAGAATAAATGGGAATGCCTCACGATAGAACCTAGAAGCCATGTTGTGGGTAGGTTGACCATCTTATCTTTTATGCATTTAAACCATTCAACGAGGGACCAGTCCTCCAATCCTATATATTAGGAAGAGTCTGATTAAATGCAAGTTATGTTTCTAAAAAATTGCAATATGGATTCAAAGGATAGTGGTTTTAGCACTAAATACTCCTAAAATGTTGTCAACATTCATCACCAATGTACAAAACACAGGCAATATGGCACAAAATGCTATCATGTGCCTCATAAGTAACTTGACTAAATATAAAATCTGTTTTATTTATGAAAAAATGTTTAATCTTATATATCTCAGCAGGTAGAATGGTCATTATACATCTCTGACAGTCAGATGCAGGCGACTTCATCGCAGTTTTGAAGTAAAACTACAGAACCCTGGTTTAGTAGAGAGTTGATTTCTAAGGAGGGTGCTAAGTGTTAAAAACTGCATCACGTGCAATTTTCCCTTTTTCGCTTCATTATTTTTTTTCTTCAAAACAATTTTCAGATGCAACTATAACTTCTTAGAATTTGTTTATGCTAAAGTTAACTTATTGAATAAATATCCAATATACACCAATATACATTACAGATTATAGGCAAATAAGACAATATCGAATGTAGGTTTTCTCTGATTTAGTATCAAAGGAATGACTGCATTGCAATTCCAAAACAGAAATCTGCTAACAATTTTCTAATTAAACAATTATTTTGGAAGATATATATAAACATATACCATCTAGAGCACATCCAGATCATCAAGCTTTTCAATAAGCCATCTGAGAATAATCAATATGGTTATCTTTTTGAAACCACTTACAGAGTATTTTTCTAATCAAATATGACGCATATGAAAATCTGGATCTCAAACAGTAAAAGTATTGACTCCCAATCCCATCTCAAGAAATCATAATCACAAATTCCTTGGATAGTAGTTACATTACCTTTCTAAGATCATGATTTCTGTAGAGAACTACACTTGTTCCCTTAGGAGCTAATCCATACTTGTGGACATCTGTTGAGATTGATGTAACTCCTTTAACACAAAAATCAAAAGATGGAATAGGGTATCTGTACAACAATAACAAAAAACTCCAGTATAAGTTGCAATAACACTAATACTGGAAAAGAACAAATATATAATCCCCAATTCAGTTGAGCTCATAACTAAAATTAACTACAAGAGAGAGAAGATATGCATTTGAGCCGTAATATAGGTCTCTTCTTTCGAGGAACAGTGTAGATAATTAGAATCATTTTGAGCTCATAACTAAAATTAACTACAAGAGAGAGAAGATATACATTTGAGCCATAATATAGGCCTCTTCTTTCGAGGAACGGTGTAGATAATTAGAATCATTTCATCCATAATATTGGCCTCAAACACATCCATACTAGAAGGAAAAAATAGAAGGGAAATTATTCAAAATTTTATGCAGTCCTCGAGAACATAAATGACATCGACAAAGTAAATTTGTATGAAGAAACAAAAATACATTCCCACATGCTATTCTCAGCAATTGAGACTTTAAACTGTTCATCTGTCACTTGTACTTGTTCAGTGAGATATCGTTGACTTGGCTGAATGGAGAGATGACTCAATGGACCAATCCTACAAAAAGCCTCCAGCTAACAACATAATAACTTAGAACTTCGGGGATAGGTCAAAAAGTGACCACCGCCTTCGCTATCCTGCGATCTTAGGGCTTGTTTGGTAACAAGGATTTAGATTTGGATTTGGATTTCGATTTAGAAATCCAAAATTCAAATCCAAATCCAAATCATGAATTTCCAAATCAAAATCCAAATTCAAATCCAACTCCAACCAAACATAGGATTTTGTAAACTATAATTATGACTAATAACTATGATAATAATATATTAATTAAAAATAATAAATAAATAAATTATTAATTAATTATTATAACTAAAAGTATAGTTATGATTAATAATTAAATTATTATTATAATTATGATAATAGTTATGATTAATAAATTATTAATTAAGATTATAATGACGACTATAATGACGATTAATAAATTATTAATTAAAATTTTCATATATTAATTATTAAATTATTAAATAATAAATTATTAATTCCGATGATAATAATGATTAATATATTATTAATTAAGATTATAATAAAATAGTAATTAATATTCATAATTAAGCTTATAGTTAAGACTAATAAATCATTAATTAAGTTTATTTATTAATTAAAATTATAGTTATGATTAATAAATTATTATAATTATGATTAATAAAGGTTATAATTAAATATTTTATTGATGAACCGTAAAATAATTAATTAAGAATATAATGTTGATTAATTAATTATTAATTAAAATTATTATAATATATTAATTATTAAATTATTAAATTACTAAATTATAAACTATTTGTGATTAAAATATTACTAATTAAGATTACAATAAAATAGTAATTAACAAATTATTATTTAAGGTTATAATAAGACTAATAAATAATTAATTATGATTATAATTGGATATTAATTAATAAATTATTACTTAAGATTATAGTTATGATTAATAAATTATTAATTATGATTAATAAAGTTATAAATTAATAATTAAGATTATTATAAAATATTAAATAATAAAACTATTAATTAATAAATATTAATTTAAATTATAATTATGATAACTAACTATTAGTTTATTTTTTTATAAAAATAATAACTAACTATTAGATAAATACTTAAAATAATAATAATGTCTAATTTTTATTTAACTAATAGTTAATTCTTAATTAACTATAAATTAAATATTTTTAAAGATAATAATTATAAAAAATAATATATAAGAAATAACTAATTAATTATTAATTAGTATTAACGAAATATTTAATAGAAAAACGAAATTATTAAAAAAATAGCTAACTTTTTCCTTCCAAATCCAACTTTCTCTTTCTTCCAAATCCAAAATTTGGATTTTGTCATACTTTTCGTATCCAAATCCATCTCCAACCAAACATAGGATTGCATGAATTTGACTCCAAATCCATAAAATTCTAAAATTCACCTTTAAATATGGTTTACCAAACGGGCCCTTAAGGAGCTTAACAGTGGGGAAGCCAGGATTTTTGCAGCGGTGGGCCAAAATACTTTTCTATAAAAGAAAGAGTCCTATGATGATTGTCATTGCTTACATATAAGAATCTTTGATTATGCTTACTACTAGTCTATTACATAAGGAGAAATTTTGCCCCAAATAAGAAACCGAAATGCATACAATTTGGTTTCAAATGTTAATAAATCTAACAGAAAATCAACCCATTTGACATCCGTTATTTTTTTTTCCAATAAATTTTGTTTGTTTCTCTCCTTTTAGGAATAGGTGGTCCCATTAATTCCAGGTTTCAATACAAAAAAAGTGAATGTGCATCTTCCAGTTATTTGATAGGAGCTAGGAGAAGGATGATATCAAGTAATAATAAAATAAATCGGCTATATGAGCTAGGGCTTGGATGTGAGTCACTTAATATAAAGTTGTACATAGAATTAGTTCATGTTTGTGGCTCAGATACGCATATAGTAAGGGGGCCATTAAGAACACAAATATTAGGACAAGTTGCCAAGTCTGCACGATAGCACCCATGCATGGTATATGAACTTCTCTAATGATGTAGTAACTAATCCTTGCAGTATAGTTTTCAATGTCCTTTATGGTAAGTGTGTTTGAACTTTGAATGACACATATAGGAATTGTTGTAATTTCTTGACATGTTATTGATATTCTTGGCTTTATATAGCTTTACAGTCATTATTACAATGATGGAATATACTGTGAATATCATATGGCATATTATGGCATACCAAATATGTTACAGGATATTCCAATCTACTAAATATGACATTCAACATACTAAATATTCCAACACTCCCCCTCACGATGGACGAAAAATATTTACTAAGCTCATCTTATCACATCCTCTAATCAAACTCACAGAGGGAAGTCCCTTGATTAGTCTGTCTGCTACCTGATCCCTGGACGGAACGTGACCAAGCTCCAGCAATCCTCTATCCAGCTTCTCTTTGATAAAGAACCTATCAATCTCGATATGTTTGGTCATGTCATGCTGTACTGGATTGTTGGCGATACTAATAGCTGATTGGTTGTCACACCACAACTTCATCTTGGTTCCTTGATCCAACTTCAGTTCTACCAGCATATTCTTCAGCCATAGCAGTTCTGCAACTCCCAGGGGCATAGTTCTGTACTCTGCTTCCGCTGTCGATCTGGCTACCATAGACTGCTTCTTACTCCTCCAGGAGACTAGGTTGCCTCCTACGAATATGCAATATCCTGAGGTAGACCTTCTGTCATCGGCACAGCTAGCCCAGTCAGAATTACAATAGCCTTCAATGCTCATGTGATTGTTCTTCTTGAATATAAGCCCCTTTCCGGGGGCACCCTTCAAGTACCTCAGAATCTGGTACACTGCATCCATATGACCCTTCCGTGGGTCGTGCATGTAGCGGCTCACCACACTCATTGCAAAGCAGATAGCAGGTCGTGTGTGGCTCAGATAGATCAACTTGTCTACCAGTCTCTGGTATCTGTCTCGATCAACTAGGTCTCCAGCCTCGGCCTTCAACTTGAACCTCTGGTCTATTGGCGTTGCTGCAGGTTTGCACCCCAACATCCATGTCTAAGAAGGTCCAGTGCATACTTCCACTGAGAAATAATAATCCCCTCTCCGTCTCGAGCGATCTCTATCCTAAGGAAGTAGCGAAGAAGACCAAGGTCCTTCACCTCAAATTTCCTCCCAAGCTTCCCTTTGAGTCGGGTGATCTCCTGCTCATCATCTTCTGTGATAATCATGTCGTCCACATACACCGCAAGCATGGTGATGTGGCCTCCACTCCGTCTGAAGAATACAGTATGATCAGCATTGATCTGCTGATATTCCATCCCTATCATCATCCTCCTGAATCTGTCAAACCATGTCCGAGGAGACTGCTTTAGTCCATAGAGGGACTTCTTCAACCTGCAGACCTTGTCCACTGTCTGGTTGGTGCCGAATCATGGTGGTATCTCCATGTATACCTCCTCCACCAGATCTCCATGAATAAATGCATTCTTCATATCTAGTTGGTGTAGCTTCCATCCATCATTCGCTGCCAAAGAAATCAGGGTCCTGACAGTACTCATCTTTGCGACTGGTGCAAAGATCTCGTCATAGTCGATGTCGTACGTCTGACTGTATCCTTTTGCCACCAGTCGAGCTTTATAGCGCTCAACCTGTCCATCTGGGTTCTGCTTTACAGTAAAGACCCACTTGCATCCGACTGTGCTCTTCCCTTCTGACAGCCTCACCAGCTCCCAAGTGTGGTTCTTCTCAAGAGCTCCCAACTCCTCGAGCATTGCCACTTTCCACTTTGGATCGTTCTTGGCAACCTGCCAATTGTTAGGTACAATAATACTATCCAAAGATGCAATAAATGCTCCATGAGAAGAAGAGATATGGTCATAAGAAACAAACTGAGCAAGGTCCCAACCATATATGTCCACAGGATTTTCCGTATTGCTACGAGTGGTCCTTCGTACTGATAATGGTGTGGGAGGAGTAGGGAGAATGATATCACCTGAAGGGGGTGCAGTAGTGTAGATGTCTCAGGAGTCGAGACGGACGCAGGCAAGGGACTTGGCACAAGCACTGTAGGTACTGGTCCTGCAGTTTGCTTCTCTCCTGTTGTAGGTAAGTAACTCCCCCTGAGCCGTAGGCCTAATACCTCTCATCTCCACCCTTTGTTCCTCTTCACCTTCCTGCTCCTCCTCAACCGTGCCTCAATGTCAAACTCCTAAATCAGTCACTACTGAGCTCTCCTTCTCCCCCTCTCGCCTCATACTAGCAGTATTAGGCGTGTGATTTGAAGTTCCCTCCTGACGGTAGTATGGTTCATGCTCCCGGAAGTAGACATCCATACTTCAAACTTCTTTTCCACTGGACTCCAGCACACGTACCCCTTCTGAGTCGCCGAGTAGCCCACGAAGATGCACTTGACTGCTCTAGGATCAAGCTTCCCAACTGACAGCCAGTTGTCCTTCACAAAGCATACGCACCCAAACACCTTCAGTGGGAGTATTCCACTATTATTGCCTTGCAATATTTCACATGGAGACTTCCATCCCAGGACCTTCGAAGGCATTCTGTTGATTAGTTGAGCTGTTGTCAACACTGCATGTCCCCACAGACTTTGTGGGATATTCATGTCAATCATCATGCTTCTTGCGACCTCCAGAAGATGTCTGTTCTTCCTTTCTGCTACGCCATTTTGTGCAGGGAGTAATGCTACAGTTACAACCAAATGCTTACAACCCTCTTACAACCTTCACCCATTGCTGACATGTGGGTCATGGTCCACATGTCAGCACATGGGTGAGTGGTTGTAAAAGGGTTGTAAGCATTTGGTAGTAGACTTAGCATTATTGTTTGTGCAGGTGTGCATGCACAAGTGGTCTGATGTTGTATCCCGTGTGCTGACAAGTATTCTATAAGTGTTCTGTTTGTATATTCCGTTCCATTGTCAAACCTCAGTACCTTCACAATTGCCCCATACTGAGTCTGGACATGTTTATAAAAATCTCGAAAATAAGTAGGTACATCACTCTTATTTTTCATCAAGTACAACCAGGTGACACGAGAAGCACAATCAATGAAGGAAACAAAGTACTTATAACCATTCATAGTATTAGTAGCACATGGACCCCAAACATCAGAGTGTACTACCTCAAAAACAGAAGAGCCCCTATGACCCGTACCAACATAGGAGCTCCTAGTAAGTTTGCCTAACTCACATGCATCACATACTAGTTTCTTTTTATTTGACACTTTTTCATAAATATCGGGAAACAATTTACTTAAAGTGTCAAAGGAGGAATGTCCCAACCTCCTATGATGTAGTAGTAAAGTATCCTCGGCGGTCATCTCAGTCCTCCCATACCAGCCTTCTCTGTCATAGACATTAGAGATGAGTCCAGTCCTTCTCAATCCAGGTATCACAGTCCCTTATGCCAAGTGTCAGTCCCAAGTCTTCGTTCCGTCTCTTTCTCCTGGAAGATCACCTTAGGGATATCAAAAGAAACAATGCATTTAAGTTGAAGGATTATAGAACTAATAGACAAGAGACCGACTGAAAACGATGGAGCATGTAAAACATTGGATAATTTCACTGGACCTGTACAATTAACAGTACCCTTACCGACCACTAGCTGAAAAATGCCATCAGATGTCTGAATGTTGTCTGCTGATGCTAGGTGAGTGTACGAGGAGAACTCACTAGCATTCGTTGGGGTATACGGAACAAATCAGGAAGACAAATCTCATAAGGACCATTTCAGGGCCTTTAAGGCTATGACTGATGAGATCGACCGCATATTATCTCTAACAGCAGATATCAATGAAGCAAAGGCTCAACGTGAGCAGCTTCATGTCATGGCATATCTTGCCTCTCCGTCCTGATGCAGACTCTGTTGGCTCTCAGATCATTGTTGGATCTGATGTTCCGTCTCTAATGGAAACCCACTATCATGTTAGACCACACACCCGCGTGCGCACAATACAACGAACCTGGCTAGGAACGGGATCGAGTTCTCAGGAATAGTTGTGTTGTGTCTTTTCGATCCGAGCCCAATTGGCCTTTTTGACTTGGCTAATACTTTTAAAATTTTCCTCCTTACTTAGTCTATTCAGTTGTACCCACTTTCCGGAAGACACGATCCTTCTATAAGACATGGGTCACTACCCTCTGGATTACAAAGTCTCTCCGACTCCATCAGTTGCCTGATGGAAATGGAAACAATTACCAAATTCCTACACTCAAATCTTTTTCTTAGATACATTATGTTGTTCTTACTGCTACGATTTCTTATTTCTATTATAAAGCTTTGTCCAAATTTGTATTGCATGGGTGTGTGCAACTCCGGTGGCCAGACACTTCAGAGATAAGGATCAACCTAGTGTCGGACCTTGGAGGAACAAGAACCTTTAGGACAGCCTTATCGCACTTCATATAGGTCAGCTTCTTTTAATTTTTCTAGCATAACCAAAACCCAAATAACTACAAGAGTAATTTGGAGAAGCGCTATGATCTCCCCTAACTTGTAATAATTAGAGAAGCTTTGAATTGTTATTTCATTCTTCTTTGAATTATTTTATGTCTCAAAATCTGCATTTTGTTTGAATTCAAATTATAATCATAGTGTGTTCAGTTTACAGAAAGTTTATTTTATATTTTAATCCCAACTTTTCATTATTTTAAAAAAAAATCATTTCTACAACTTGTTACTTATTGCACAATTCTTTTGTGAAAACTATATTTGCAATATAATCTTTTCAAAAACCAATTCTTTTGCAATATTTAGAATTCAAAATATTTAAAATTTAATATTTATTCAAAGGTTGTTTTTTGAAAACATTTGTTAGCTTTTTTAAATTTCAAAGAGTTAAATATACATATTAGATTTTTAAGAACTTAATTTGAGAAAAGTTTTTCAAAATTTCTTTCTTTTAGAAAACAACTTATTTTGTATTTGGAATAATTTTTTTAACAATCTAAAGTAACTAATAGGTTTTAAATTTATTTTTCGAAGAATATTATATTTTGCAACCTACTTCTTAGTACCAAAACTTCAATTTGTTCGAACACCACCTGTTTAAAATAAAAAATGAACATGTTTTATTCTTTGATTTTTGTTGTCGTTAGTTTTCCTAAATATAACAACTTGGTTGCTTGGTTGCTAATATGTTTGAATGACTTACTTGACATTGGTTATAATAGTAGTTATTGTTAATTTGGTTAGCATAAATCTATATTATTTAAACTGAACATGTAGTTTACTAGAACTTTTTCATAGCTCCTAAGGCCAACGATGAATCCTTTGGAATCAAACTTCAGAAATTTGACGGCACTGGTTTTAGATGTTAGCAAAGCCAAGTCGAGTATTGGTTGAATACCTAGGATTTTCGTCAGCAATCTTAGATCCCAATACCGTCAAAGCAAGGCAGGCTTCTACTTCTGTCATTTCTGCATCTTTATCTTCTAGAACTAGCGCCTTCATTAGAAGACCAATAAATAGAAACCAGACTGAAACTGAATATTATTGTAGCAATAGAATCCTTAGTGCATAATCTGATAACCTATATACAGTTTTTCTAGATTAGCACAATAACATGTTGAGGAGTTATGAAATGCACTTGAAGCACACAATAACCTAGATAATGTTGGAATTGAGTACTTACCTTTAAACTAGATGCTTTTAAACCTATGAACCTTCAATTGCATCATTTAGATGAAATGTTGATAAGATAATGGTTAATGGTTTAGCCCTTTCTGGAAAGTATTTAATATTTGTTCTAGTAGATGGCATTCATGAATTATAGTTAGTGTTTCGATACGCGTACCTATACGGCCCATTTATGTTTACCTATTTAGAAGTCCAAAACTCTATTTGGAAGAACAAAGAAACAATTCAATAAGATCTCTACAGGGCCAACTGCGACATTGGGCAGGTAGAGCAGCCGTTCGGGGCAGCAACATTTTAGGGGGTAACAAAAAAATTAGGTTTATTTTTTATATAATATGACCTTTGGTACTATTTTAAAATATTAGTACCCAGTACCCACACAATATAATAGAATGACTCACTTAGCAAAGTTTCCTTACACCTCCTCTATAAAAGGACACGAGTTCGAGGCCTAGTAGCCATATTCTTTTTTCGAATTTAACAGCTTTCAGTTTTTTTAGAAAAAAATGGCACAATTTTGATCTTTGTCATGGGCACCCAAAAACTCAGGGTCGGCCCTAATCTCTAAAGACTTCATCTCTAGAACAAACCTTACTGAAACAAAAAATTGTAACCCTCTGGCAAACCTTTTAAGAAAACCTACCATTAGGGTTGCCTAGGTCAATTCCCAAACAAATACCAACCATTGCCCAAACCATTTCCACAACCATTCCTTAAACCAATACCCCAACCAACATCACCCTAACCACCCACCTAGTTGTCCCAAGTCTAATTATGAGAAGGAAAGCTTTTCTATGTTTGTAATCGTACTAATCATATGGCGACCGAGTGCAAGAAGACAGAGTCAATCAGAGATGGATAGTCGTCTAGACATCCACAAGTTAATATGATTCAAGCACCCTCTCCTCTATCTTCGGGTTAGACTTTAACCCTAGGATCCTTTTAACGGGTTCTTTTGACTAGTGGCTTGATTTTGGAATAAATGTCTACATTTGTTTGGACCGCTCCTTTTTGCCACCTTTCAGGACCTTAGTAGAGGAAGGGATCATTGGGGAGACATCTATTGTGCAAATACAATGTCGAGGACGTGTTGACCTCGGAATGATATCACAGAAGACACTCGCGTTGCATGATGTATTGTTCACGTCGGACATTCCCAGGAATCTCATTAGTAGATCATTTTGGTGCAAAAAGGCTTTAAGATAGTGTTGAAATCTAATAAGATTGTAATTACCAAAAACGATGTATTTGTTGGTAAAAGCTATGTTTTGAAGGGTTGTTTAAGCTTAACTCGTTGATTTTGAAGTAGTGAAATTTTTCTTCTCATGTCTCTTCTTTAATTGTATTTAGTAACATTTGACATCATCGACCAAACCATGTGACTTTTGATTTCATGAAGAGAATGATGAGTTTGAATCTTATACTTAAGATACATCTACCTCCTAGTTCTAGATGTGAGATGTATCCAATCCAAGTCCACTAGAAAACTCTTTAATAGGTAGGACTACCTCCCCTTGCAGTTTGTTTTCTGATGTATATGATTTCAACCATCAACCTGCTAAAGGTGGGAACATATATTTTGTGACCTTTATAGATGATTTCTGCAAATTTTGCTATGTATATTTCATAAAACCAAGGATGAAGTGATTGAGGTAGAAAACTAATTAGGGACCACCATCAAGACCCTTAGACCTGACCGAGGTGGGGAGTACACATTGAATAAACTTACCGAATTTTGTCAAGAACACGAAATACGTCATCAAGTTATTTCCCCTCATTCATCTCAATCAAATGGTGTTGTTGTACGTAAAAACCAGACCTTGATGAACGTGGTCAATGGCATACTTGCAGAATCTGGTACCCCTGAAAATTTATGGGAAGAATCATTATTGACCTCTTGCAAAATCTTGAATAAGGTTTTCCCTCTAAACATAGTGAAGAGACACCCTTTGTACTATTCCTCGGTGTGTGGGGATGTTTAGCTAAGATAGGTATCAGAACTCAAAAGAAAGAAGACAGGCCCAATACCAAAGATACCATTTTTATCGGATATGTCGTTGAAAGCAATGCAAATAGGTTTCTTGTGGTGAATTCTCAAGTTAATCTCAAACAACACAATCATTAAGGCTAGAGATGTCGTCTACTTTGAGAACAGCATTCCATCCAAATGCAAGACCTCTTCTCAACCTTCTAGTTGCTTTGTTCCACTTGCAACTAGTGCCGAACCTAAAACCATTCCTGAAGCTAGGAGTAAAAGAGCCAGGACTGAGAAAATCTACTACTTCACCTATTTAGTAGAAGGAAACCCTAATACCTTTGAGGAATGTCTTCATTTGATGTTCCTTTCTAGAAAGAAGCTAATGGTATTGAAATGCACAGTACAAAACCAAACCTAGATTTTGGCTAACCTACCTCCTGGGTACAAGACCATAGAGTGTAGATGGATATTTAAGGAGGAGGTTAAACTTGATTCATCTATTTGAGAAATACAAAGCAAGACTAGTAGCAAGGTGTCACGCCCAAAAGTTTGCGTCTCATTGAGACGGATTTGCATAACTCCCCACGGACCGGGATTATGATGGAAGCTTTCGTAATTCTCTAGACGATGGTGGAATCCTCTGGAAGGTCCATGATCTTTCTAGAAGATGATGGAATCCTCTTGAATACCTAGGATCTTTCTAAGATCTAGATGACTCATGATCTTCCTAGATATACTAGAAACTTCCTTAGAAATATCTAGGCTCTAAAATAATCCCTGGAATATGCCGGTTCCAGAAGCTTCATGTAAGCTTTTTGGGGCCTTATAAATAAGTGGGAGGCTCATTTGTTCCTCACCACCCAAAAGTTGTAATCTCTTTCTAGTATAGTGAAGCTTTCAAGCTTCCAATCTCTCTTTTTTGCTCCACAAGTTTCTCATTATCGCCTTAGCGATCTAGCTAAGCATTTGGGAAAGGTTGACACAGGACTTCGAGTAGAAAGCTTAAGCGCCACACGGGTCGAAGTGTATTCTAAAACACTAAGTCCGTACCAAGTGGTATTAGAGCGAAAGTCAGTTGGTGCCATATAGACATCCGAGAATGTCCAAGAGGGACCCGTGTCGCTTAAGGAAGGGTACGCCAAGACTCACAGGAGGGACAAGAGCAAGGAGTCTACAACGGAACATAGCCTTGCCAATCTTACAGAGCGTCTCGAGGTCTTGGATACGGGTTCGAGGGACATAGAGATACGCATGGGCTCTGTGGAGCAAAGCAACACGAAGCTAGAAGAGTTCTATGATGGACTGGAGAGCAGCGTCGCTTCGTCTATGGCAATCTTTCGGAAGCAATTTCAAGAGATCCGATCCGCACTTGAGGAGGAGCTCAAGGGACATCATGGAGAGATTGAAAACTTGCATAGGAAGGTCCGAGACTACGAGGAGCTATAGACCGTGGTTGACAGTTACAGAGAAATCAAGACCAAAGTTGATATCTTGGAGAAGGCCGTTGCAAATGGTGGACCTTCGAGTAGGGAGGCACCGAGACGGAAGATCCCCAAGCCAAAATCCTCCAACGGGGTACAATATGACAAAGAAGTTGAGAGCTTTTTGTGGAACGTAGAGCGATACTTCAAGGCGTTGTACATCAAAGATGACGTCGAGAAGGTGGATATTGTTTCACTCTACTTCACCGACGATGCTATATTATAGTAGCGTCGGAAGGTGCATGAAAGCCGAGAAGGGTTTGTGCTCGATAGAGACTTGAGAGAGATCAAGTCTCAGTTCTATCCGGAGAATATTAAGTTTGCAACGAGGTGGAGCTTGCAACTCAAGCACACTGGACGATCAAGGAGTACATTACGGAGTTCACACGCTTGATACTCGCGATATCTAGTATGGGCGAGTAGGATCGCTTGTTCTTCTTCCTCGATGGACTTCAACTGTGGGCGGCTCAAGAATTGCAGCGATAGAGGGTGCAAGACTTAAAACCGCCGTGTCAGCAGCCGAGAGGCTCGTCGAGTAAATATGGGACGACAACAATGCCAAGGACAAGCCAAAGACCACTAAGGAGAATGGTTGGAGAGAGCGGAAGAGCTCTCCTAAGAAGAGTCCGTCCGAGGAAAAAACACGAGAAGGCATATCCCGAGCGAGTAGTTTCGTACTTTATATATGAAGAAAATCACTTTCCTCAAAAATGTCCGAAGAGGAGCATGCGTGTGAATATCGTCCGAAGTGAGGAGGCAGAGGACGAGGAGTGAAGTAGGAGCGCACATGGGAGCGTTGCTCTTTCTCAACGCTGTCAAGACCAAGTTCGTGTGTCGAAGACTTCGAGTAGGGAGCACTCCGAGTAGAGAGCTCATGTACATTGATGTGAGGATCAATGGCATGAGCACACGGGCGTTGATTAACACGGACGACACTCACAACTTCATCGCGGACGCGGAGGTCTGTCGCTTGGGTTTAGCCTTGGAGGAAGATTCGAGCAATATAGAGGCGGTCAATGCGGAGGCGCGCCCTGTGCAAGGGATAGCCAAGGGAGTTTGCATAGCGGTGGAAAATTGGTCAGACGTTGCCAATTTCACTACTACGTCGCTGGACGACTTTAAGATGATACTGGACATAGATTTTCTTATCGCGGCAAAGGCAATTTCGATGCCATATTTGGGAGTCATCGGCTTCATGGAGGAAGGCTCATCGTGCATAGTGAAAGTTGCACGAGGCAAGCCATCGAAAGGGAAAGCTATTTCTGCCATTCAGCTTAAAAAGAGTAGCCAAAGGAAGACAGCATACCTAGCGGTGCTCGAGACAAATGAGGGCTTCAAGGAGGAAGCCCTTCCATGCGAGACCAAGGGTATTGCAAATGGGCGTCCCGATGAGTCACTTCCGTAGAGGGAAGTGGATCCAACTACCAAAATGGGCACGGGTAAGGAGAAACACCGTGTGGACTGCAAGGAGGTAGAGGCGACAAAGTGGAGTGGCTCGTACAAGGAGACGCTTAATATTCATGGTGGACACGAGTCGACAGACTTGCAATGGGTCTCACATGCACAGAGGTGTGCAGAACTATGTGCAGTCATGATATGAGGTGGATCGACGACCCCACAACCCGCATGAGTCTCTTCATGTGCCGAGGAGGGCACGGACCAAGGCCAAAGTTGGTGCGCCGAAACAATTGCTTTCGATATTGAGGAGAAAATAGACAAATCTGGAAAGTGTTGCATGAGACGCACAAAGACAGGACGACGCGTAGCGACCATGCCTACGAGAATGGACGTCGTTTCGAGACTTGCTACACCCGTCGACGAGGGTGTCAATGAGACAAGTGGGGGAGAGTGTCACGCCCAAAAGTTTGAGCCCCACAAAGACGGACTTGCATAACTCTCCATGTACATGGGTTATGCTGGAAGCTTCCGAAATTTTCTAAAAGATTGTGGAATCCTCTGGAAGGCTCAGGATCTTTCTAGAAGATGGTGGAATCCTCTTGAAGACCCAGGATCTTTCTATATGACTCATGATCTTTCTAGATATACTAGAAGCTTCCTTTGAATCTAGGCTCTAGAATAATTCCTGGAATATGTCGATTCCAGAAGCTTCAGGTAAGTCCTTTGAGGTCTTATAAATAAGTGGGAGGCTCATTTGTTCATCACCACCCAAAAATTGTAATCTCTTTTTAGTATAGTGAAGTTTTCAAGCTTCCAATCTCTCTCTTTTTCTCCACAAGTTTCTCATTAGCGCCTTAGCGATCTAGCTAAACGTTTGGGGAAGACTGGCACGGGACTTCAAGTAGGAAGCTTGCGCTCCGCACGGGTCGAAGTGTAGCCTAAAACACTAAGTCCATGACAGCGGGCTTTACCCATAAACAAGGAATATATATTACTTGGACACCTATGCACCAGTAGCAAGGATTACTTCCCTTCTTGTGTTAATTGCATTAGCTTCCATCCACGAAGGGAAGTAATGCAAACAACACTGGAATAAGTACCATATTCTTTGTTAAACAGCTTATGGATGGAGTTACGGACTTCTAAATAGGTAAAGTTGAATGGGTTGTGTATGTACTTGTTACGAAACACCATCAAGATTCAGGAATGGCATCTACTAGGACATATATATATACTAGATAGTTTTCAGGAAAAAAAAATGAAATATCAATCATAATCTTACAAACCTTTTATCTAAATGATGCAATAGTTTTCATAAAGATAGAACCATCATCCATATTCTTAGCAAGCATTTTATCTAAATGACTCAATTGAGGGTATTCATAGGTTTAGAAGCATCTAGTTTGAATTTCAGGAGATTAGATTCAGTAACCAATTCCAGTATTACCCAAGTTATAGTGTGCTAGTAGTGCATGTCATAACTCATTAGCAGTAGGATATTCTAGAAACACTTCATAAAGGTTCTCAGACAATGCATAAGGATTATATTTCTGAAATGATATTCTATATCAACCTGGTTTCTATTTGTAAGTCTTCTAATGAAGGCTCTAGTTCAATAAGTTACAGTTACAGGAGTGCAGAAAGAGGAAGTCAATGCTTGACTTGCTTCGACGATACTGGAATCCGAGTCAATAGTCCCACGGTATTCACGGTATTCAAACAATACTCAACTTGGACTTGCCATAGTCTAAAATCAGTATCGACGAATTTCTCAAATTTGATTTCAGAGGATCGTTGATAGGAGTCATCAAAAAAAAAAAAAATTAATCACATGTTAAAATAATATAGGTTTAAGCTAACCAAATTAACAACAACTAGTATTGGAACCAAAGTTTTGTAACAACTAAGCCATTCATGCATATTTAGCAACAAAGTTGTTGTCGCAATTAGGAAAGCTAGCAACCAACAAGTCAAAGAAGATAACATAATCATTTTTTTTTCTAATTTAAACAAATAGTTTTTCGAAGTAATAGAAGTTTTGGAAAAAAAAATTGTAACAAGTAGGTTGTAAAATATAATATTCTTAGGACAAGTAATTTTAAACCTATCAATTCCTTTAGATTGTTAGAAATTTTCTTCAAAAATACAAAATAATTCGGTTGCTAAAAGAGAAAATCTGAAAAACTGTTCTCAAATTAAGAAGTTCTCAAAAATTGTATATTCAATTCTTTGAAATTTAAAAAACTAACATTTATTTTCAAAAAATGACCTTTATAAAATGTAAAATATTTTGATTGCTAAATATATCAAGAGTTGCAAAAAGAATTGGTTTTGAAAAGATTTAGATTGCAAATATAGTTTTTCGCAAAAGAAAGGTGCAATAAGTAACGTGTTCTGTAGAAATGTTTTTTATGAAAAACAGGGATCAAAATGCAAAAAAAAACTGTAAATATAACACAATACGAATACAATTTGATTTCAAGCATAACAGAAATTTTAGACATGATTTTAAGAACAACAAAATGATTCAGACAAAAATGTAATAACAATTCAAATATTTTCTAATTATTATAAATTGCGAGAGATCAGTCCAAATTACTATTGTAGTTATTTGGTTTTGGTTATGATAGCTAGGTGATGTAGCAGTTGTCCTAATTACTATTGTAGTTATGGCTTTGGTTATTATGATTTTGAACATAAACATCTATAGGTGAGAGATGTAAGCACCGCAAGGTGTGAAGTTATCTCGTACTAAAACAATTTCAGTTTCCAACCAGAAATGAAGTAGTCGAAATTCCTACAATTGTGGTCGGTCAGCTCTCTCTCTCTCTCTCTCTCTCTCTCTCTCTCTCTCTCTCTCTCTCTCTCTCTGGGTCTCGAAGACTGAATAACATTGCTAGCCTATAGCGGTAGCAACCAGGGTTTGACTGTAATATGAAATCAAAAAATAAAGGAACTTGGACTGTAGATAAGGCGTTAACGTTGTAAACTACACCGCCCTTCCTGCAGGGCGCCAATGGGTGCCCGTTCCTCCAAGGTCCGACACTAGGTTGTTCCTCGTCTCTAATTTGTCCGATCACATGAGTTGCTTAGGCACCCAGACAACGCAAATTTGGACGAGATTTTGTAATAGCAGCAAGAAACCACACGAGTAAGAACAACATAATATACGTAAGAAGAAATTTGAATGTAGAGATTTTGTTACTAGACACTCAACTTTTATAACTGAGTTCTGGATAACTGTTCCCGTTTTTTGTCGGACAACTGACAGAGTGGGGGAGACCTTGTGGACCTGCCCTTGCGGAAGGACCAAGTCTTTGGGAAGTGGGTATAACTGAATACACCAAGTCGAGGAAAGTTTGAAAAGTATATGCCAAGTCAAAAAGGTCAATTGGGCTCGGATCCAAAAAGACAACACAACACATCTATTCCTGAGAACTCGATACCCGAGCCCGTGCCCAAGCCTGGTCCGGTGCACGTGGTCCATTGGCCTGGCTTGGCTTGAGGGGAACAAATGATATGAATTAAATACTAATACATACATATGGAAAGTTTGACAATTTTTCCGATGTAGGACTAAACATGGAAATAGTTTTTTTATTTTGTTTTGTTTTTCCATAAAAGGATTTGAAATGTAGCCCATTCAAAACTCTACGAAAAATATATTTTATTTTTTCAAATCATTTTTCCAACTCCCCAAAAATATAAGCCTTTTTCATACATACGTTTATTCCTGGAGATGTGTGTCCATATTGGAAAACATCCAGAGAAACATTGCTTGTAGAGATTTTCTGCTTAAGCATAACCTAATGCCATTTGCTTCAACATGTGATGCACCAAATTTTGTCATTATAGGAGATGGTCCAAGAACATAGCAAGAGATATTGTTGTTAATATTATAGCCTATTAAATTGGCTGTTAATATAGTTAAATGGAAGGAATGAATTCATGTAACTTACACCAGAAACTTAGGTCAAAAGGCTTCACTGTTGTTGATGTTGTTGCTGTTGTTGTTACCTATTAAGCAAACTTCTTTGAAATAGTGTTATCAACTTATCATTGTATGCTACAACATCAAATGTTCAATATTAATGTATTCAAGAAAAAATGAGCAGTAGGCTCACTAGATAGGAAGTCGGTCACTACATCTTTGCCAACACATAACTTAGAAATATTAAAAACTGCATCACAAGTGAAACCAGAATATTGGAAACCTGATCTACTTTAAGAAAACAAGAACAACTTAAAGATCGTTCTAGCTAGAGTTAGCATGCTAAATGATATTGATCTATTTTATATAACAAAATTTATTACTGCTGTACTGATGGAACCACGTTTCAATGTTTGCATACAGTGGAAAGGATTCCAAGAAGAGAATAAAGCATGCTAGATGGGATTGACAACAGATCATATAGCTGAATGGTTTTTATAAGAGCCTGTGCGATATTTAACTGGCAGACCTAGAAACGAAAATTGATCAAGATATTCCGCTAGCAGTAACAAATAATACATGACAGCAACAATAAAGCCATTATTCCAAACTTATGGGCTCTGGTAGACGAATGTTTTCTTCCATTCAGCTCTATAATGGTCATAAAACATATATTTGTTATAAAATATACTAATAAAACAATAAACTAAGAGTAACAAACATCTCCTACAGAACATACCCAAGTTTACGAGCAAATGGCAACACAAAGCCACCGAGGCACAAATCGACATGGAAGCAAACCCCATAATTTGATGCCAATTGCCCAAGCTCCTGTGTCAAATTAGTGAATGTTAAAGAATATATATAACAACTCAAACATAGTAAAAATCATAACCAATGAGAAAAACATATAAAAGTTGACAAAATGTTAATATCTGAATATAAGAGTGATACATACTTCAATAGGATCAATTACACCATGTGGGAAACCTGGTGCAGAACCAATAATCTGACAAAAGATAACAAGTTAGTTTAAAATGCAACAAGAAATTGCGTTGTAAAAGAATGTGTTGCAGCCAAATATTCCTATCCCTCATTAACATTGTACTCCAAATTCCCATCCTTTCTTAAAAGAATCATAATCATGTCCCAGCTAATAATACTATTCTGACGCAATATTTTTCTGGTATAAGATTTCATATTATTAGTCTGTTACAAAAAGTTTTTGGTTTTCCAGATTGGTTATACTAAACAGTTTTAGTATTATGCCGTGATTACAATCGTTGCGTCTAAAATAAGGTTCGCAGTATCAGAATAGGTTCCGAAGCCTTCTTATGAGTTTTTGTAGTTTCAGTAGTTTCGCATTTCTTAATTCAGAAAGCCAAATAGCAATAAAAAATATTTAAAACAAAAAAATTATATGCATTTTGGCATAATTTGATGTTGTGAATCCTTATTTACTTGTCTTTATACAAAGGACACCCATAATATAGTTTTGAGCATAATTTTATATATATATATATATATAGCGAACCCTAGAGGAGGAAACCGGGCGAATCCTAGGGGATCTCTCCCCTGGGATCCATGCGCAGCCGGAAACGGGTCAGCTCGTGGTGGCGCGGCCACGGGCGGTGGTGGACCGAACAGGGGCGCGGCCTCCGGCAGAAGCACAGGTACTGGCAAGGCCCGGGGGGCACGGGCCCAGGAGAGGCACGGGGTGGCGGCGGGACGCGGCCTCAGGCGGAGGCGCGAGCCCAGGCAGGGCGCGGGGCAGCGACGGGGGCGGAGCCTCCGGTGGAGGCGGTGGCTCAGGTGGGGCCCGAGGGGACGTGGCTATGGGAGGTGCGGCCACCGGTGGAGGTAGATCAACCGGGAGAGGAGCGGCCAGGGGAGGGGGGCAGCGTAGGTAGCGCCAGACATGGTGATCGACAGGACCAGAGCAATAAGGTCATAGAGGAGGATGCAGGATGGACAACGGTGGTTAGGAGACGTAACCCCAAAGGGGATGGCGAGGCACACCGGCTAGGTGGGGCCTCGGGTGGTGATCAACCTACGGGTGGCACACAACGACAGGTGACCTAGAGGCCTGTTGTCTGAGCAGGGTCTGGGGTGGCTAGGAGTCAAGATGGGTGTTTCGCCCAACGCCGCATAACGTTTTCATACCACCTGTGCCTCAACCACAAAGATGGTCGGCCGCTGATAAGGGCAAGCAGAGTGCTGGAGAACAACGCAAATTTGGTGTCCTGAAATCCTACGCTGATATGCTGAGTGGTAGGATGAATAGCTTGACGAAACAAATGTCCTACGTCCAGCCAAAGATGGTGGGCACAACACTGCGAGCGATCCTGACGGAGGAAGATCTTGTTGAAACCGCGGACTGCTGGTGCAACTCAGTCATTCTGTTCGTACTTGGCCCAAGACCGTTCTTTGTGTAGATTCGCACGTATGCAGCGTGGGTATGGAGGCCGGGAGGTGGCAAATGTCACGTCCCGATTCGGAAAATCGTTCGTCCTCGCTAGATTTCACCCGAATCATCGTCCTCGCTGGGACGTGATGCCGCACGAGCCTGGAGTTGCGCTCGTGCAAGGCAAGATAACAGGTTCACATAGTGTTTATCTCAAACTGATAACATAAGCAGCGGAAGGAAACAGAGTATACAATAAGAATCTCTTTTACTAATAATGAACTGAAGGTTACAAAGGCATGAATAGCCCAACTGGCTACAATGCTCATGATCTCTCTAGCTCACAAAGGATTACATTGTTCCATACATTATGTCTCCTTATAGCCAACAAGTAGTCTTCGGCCGAACATCTCCATGTTGCAAGTCCGAACGTCTATGCGGTAGCTGCTCTTGAAACGCTAAGAACTCCATGCTTTGGCGCATCCAAGCCAAGCCCCGCCCCGAGCCGATCATGACCTGAATCTGCCAGCAAACTAGTGGGAGATTAGTGCTTTCTTCCTCGCTGCACTGATCAAGACCTACTCGCACCCAAACCAAACACTAAGTATATTTAGTGAAACATGCAACATTAATTGGTAATCTTTCTATTTAGCCTTAGGGTCAATTTCATGCATTATTCAACATAACAACTTAATATAAATGTGTCCCATATCGTGTCCCTGCGGCAAATACAGTTAGACATAATATGAACATAATATAGTAATCGTGCTCATCTTCGTCCCATTTGCCTAGCCTGCAATGGTTAGAACTTTACATAAGAATTCATACAATTCACGCAACCAACCAACCATAAACTTAGACATATGCATAAGGGTGGCAGGCCCTGCGCCTGCACCCAACTCTAATCTCAGCCCACCGGTCCTATCTATATGAAGGTCACGGTGTTTCGCGTCGTAATGGACTTGACATCCTTATGTGTAAGCCTATGATCGCTCCAATACGGGTTGCTAGCCAAGTATCTGAATGATCCCAAACTTACTGATATCATAGCTTATCACAACATTGGCCGGTCGCAATCCGTCCTAATGATGTGCACCATAAATCCCATACATAATTCCCTCTTAGGCCGAACTGTCCCGGTGTCCCGGTCGTAACCGTAGCCGCACCCGTGCACGGGCCATCCGAGTCCATTGACCATGCAATACGCGCCATAGTAAACGAGTCATATCATTACAACCAATCTCACGTTCCATAAACATAATCCCGCTCCATAAACATATTCACGTTCCATAAACATATTTCGTTATCTGTATCTCAAGTTCCATCGGCATTATGTCCCAATACGTCCGTATTAATGCACGACGCCCAACGGCTTAGACTTCTCGTACTTATACTCGACGCGTTCCATTCATAAGTTATTCGCATAACCACAGTTCCGTAGCTACTTAGTCATTACGTAGCTTCCGTGCACGAGGACACGCTTAACGCCATAATCAATGTTCTAGACCTAGTGTTCAATGTTCTCAGAGTCGTACACGCGATGCACATCCCGATATTGTCTTTCAATGTGCTACCGCCACCGCCCTACCGCGACTCGTACACTTGATGTACGTCGCTTTAATTGTTCAATGTTCAATGTTCTATCTTAATGTTCAACACATACTAAGACCTTAAATCGCCCGAGCCACGCTTGCTAACTCAATAGCAACTTACTCATACAAGGATATGTTTTATTAGACGTGAAGGAGTAGGGAGAGAGAGTCAAGAACCCGCCCACCTTAAGCCGATACGCCTTGACGTTCCGCCGAGCTGAAGCGGCTCGATTCCATAACTTGGTTGCACGGCCAACTCTCCTGACTTAGCCATTCCGTTGAGCTACTTGATTGATTCGGCCTATGTACCCATGCCACAATCCGTTGCAAGGCGACAATTTGGTTTTGCAGACATCATTTCGAACAAGGCAAAATGTCGACCCTTTACAATCCAGCGCAGAAGCATAGCCTGCACACCAGATCAACCGAAATCAATACTTTGTTCCAACCGGACTTAGGCTTTGCATCGATTCACATCGATACTTCATCGGGTCAACGCAACTCTTCGAGTCAACGACTCATCGTAATGCACCGTGTGGAATGGGACATTACATAATATACCACTCAAAAGAAGGTTCGTTCTCGAACCGAAACCAACACTTAATCCAAGTGTCTCGCTAGATCGTTTCACGATCTCATGCTACTATCGTTGGAATCATACAACTTAGTTTGGATCATTCACATATTTTAGGCGTTCCACCAATATATGTATTTCAGCCTAGCTCAGTTGTAGGATATCGGAACAAGCTAACATGCTCAACTTAAATCCTCAAACACCAATCATTATGTACTCGACTTAGTCAAATCTTAGCATATATTCCCAAAATACTTCTCATATGCATTATTCCATAACATGTGATCATCCTTCCAAACATTTCTGCATATAACTTAACTCAAAAACCGTTACTCTGATCCCATAAGTTTCTCGACGGCCATCTAACCATACATTGCATTAAGTCGTTGCGCATCTGATCACAACTATTCTCCGCAATGCCTATTTACCCAACCGTTTTCTATTTCTCACATAACTCAAGTCTTTCATCTAGTCGTTCATAACATTTGGTCTCAATGATATGGACTAAGTCCAACATGTCCCAAACTTTCTTCGCCTACCATCCGTACTATGAATCGCACGCAACTATTCCAACACGATCCATGTTCTCGAACTACCTACGCATCGGGTCTGAGGCTACCCCCGCTAGGTAACTTATCCAGACATCATGCTCGCGCTCTCCCGACACGAGAGGTCAACTTGAGTCTACGATGCTCAAAGGCAACAATCTTTTCGACCCAAGGTCTCTTACGATATGCTCATCTCTGATTCTCGACCGAGTACGAATCCTTTACTCAATCTTCGATTAATTCCGACTAGTTCATTTCGTAACATAGATCGCGCGCCCAAACACACATACCCTAACCGTTACTCAAATCGATCTACGACACAACTCTTAGGGTCATTCTACTATTCGTTGCTCTCGCGCATTGCAGAATTCTTGCAATCGCCTTACCGCATCGCTATGCTAAGTACGTTCCTCAACATCTATTTGATCATCGACCAATCAAGTCTACTTACGTACTCATTCGATTGAAAAATTTTCGGACCGTATCGATCTAGTCGAGGACTACTCGCTAACTTTCCGAAACACGATACTCAATCGCTTAGACTTATCCTCAACATGCACTACATCATCCTTCATCCTCGACGAACTTTCTTATGCGACTTCATTGGGTCATCCTATGGGACTTCAACATTCATTTGATTTGGCGGTCAAGTCTTCTAAGGTCATCTGCCCCGAAACTACGCTCGATAATTGGAGATCATCAACGAGGGACAATTTACTACGAACCATGCCCTATCCTATCGCGGAGCCAAATCAATTCCCGACAATTCCTATGAGACTTCATCCAATCCGACATAATTACCAATCCATAATTCATCACCCCCGCGCAACTGACGCGCCGTTAACTACTCAAATCACTTATGCACATTACATGTCGTTACTACTCGAATCACTCATATATTACCGTCGACTATTTTTGCTAGTCGTATGACATTACTCGCCTCAAGTCCGAGTTTGCCTATTCGTGATCATAGTTCGACACATCCCGTACTCATCAAAACTATCCTCGAACAACTTTCGCATCAAACCACAAGTCTAAATCCAATTTGCCATGCCATGTAAGTTCGATCATTCCCGCTGGATGAATCACCATACCAGCGCTCACGCAGAATGATCGTCCTAATTCGACGTAACGCATGTGCAAGGCTGGTGTTGCGCTCGCGCAAGACAAGAACGTCAACGTAGTGGTTCTCCACGAAGCAATCCAAAGCACTTTCTTTTTCATCCAAGTAATATCCATCCACTCTCAAACTCTCCGAAGCATTCCTACCGTTATCATCCAAACTGACATCAACTTAACTTGTATATCCATCCAACAACAATGCTCAACATAATTTGTGTTCATTCGATCAGAGTATCCCCGAGTTATTGCATATCGTCTTTGATACGCCTCAATACCATCGTCGATATGCATAACTTGAACATCTTCCTCTCTCATAAGCTCCAATTCGTTTGCAATCACTGCCATTATCCGAACTCGAATACGAATCAAGTTTTGCACACATCAAGATCCATTCGGTTGTAACTAACTATCATCATGACGACACAATTTCTAATTCACATATCCATTCTCATATCCCTAACTCGCACTTCCAAATCGTGCTACCGACTCATCGCACTAACTCAACTCGTTCCGAACAGTTTTCATACCGACTTAGCTCAATTCCGTCTGAGTCAACCATTTTCCCAACACAACATTCCCTCGCTGTGCTCAGCCTATCGTTCGACTTATACTTAACGACTCCTTGTTCGACGTATCATCCATAGGTACGACTTCGCACATAATTGTTCAACTCAATTCATCGAAGCATACTTGCATCGACTTCTATCGAGTCATTCTTATTCGAGTCTCGACACTATTCCGTCCGTTGAGGACAAACATATCGTAACAACACAATCGTCTCGACGCAATCTATTGCAAGTCACCAAATGGCTTAACATAGCTATCGCTAAGTGGTATTGCATATACCACTCAAAATCGAGTCATTACTCGACATCACATTCCGTATGGGTCCGACATCTATTTTCCAATCAACTATCCCGTGTGGCGATCTTTCTCGATCCCAGCTCTAGCGTTCTTCTTACTCGAGTTGGCACAACAACTGAACCAACATGATAGTCGTTCGTCCAAGTTTGACTTATATTCAATTCTAACCGTACCTTGGCGATCATATCGATCACACCCGCAACATTCGCTCATTCAAAGCTCAATGCGACATACGGCCAACATAAACGTTCGCCTACTCCGAAACTCGATTCACTGTGGCCAACTTACATGTTCGCCTACTTAAACTCGACTTAGCGACCAACTCGACTCGTTCAAACCGCATCCGCGATTTTCCAATCTCACTCATTACGACTCGTGTAACGATTTATTACTCAATCTCGTTTAACATATCGCTATCCATCCGCATAGCCATACAACACGTATCATACCATGTCGACTCGTTGCACCGATGCAACGAACGATTCACGACTTGCTGCACTCCGTGCAACCAATAATACACAACCGTTCGCATAGCCACAACATGCATCGCCTCATATATCGACTCGTTACACTTCGTGCAACCAACAACACATATCTCTTCGCACTTCGTGCGACCAACAACACATAACTCCTCGCACTTCGTGCGATCAACAATACGTATATCATTGCACTTCATGCAACCAACGACTCACCACTTCGTTGCACTCCAAAAAGCCAACATATCATAACTCGTTGCACTTGGTGCAACCAACATTCTCCGATGGCACTCGGAGAGAGTGAGATAGTCACGACATACAATGTAGCGTCGAGTAGATCCATGAGCCATGCGGTTGCGGAAACAACTTAGAGTCAACTGATTTCGATATCGAAGCAACTAAGGGTCAAAGAGATTCGCTTACGGTCCAAAGGATGGAACCGCTCTGATACCAACTTGTCACGCCCCGATCCGAGAAATCGCTCGTCCACGCTAGATTTCACCCGAATCATCGTCCTCGCTGGGACGTGATGCCGTACGAGCCTGGAGTTGCGCTCGTGCAAGGCAAGATAACATGTTCACATAGTGTTTATCTCAAATTGATAACATAAGCAGCAGAAGGAAACAAAGTATACAATAAGAATCTCTTTTATTAATAATGAACTGAAGGATACAAAAGCTTGAATAGCCCAACTGAATATGCCAACTGGCTACAACGCTCATGATCTCTCTAGCTCACAAAGGATTACATTGTTCCATACATTATGTCTCCTTATAGCCAACAAGTAGTCTTCAGCCGAACATCTCCATGTTGTAAGTCCGAACGCCTATGCGGTAGCTCCTCTTGAAACGCTAAGGACTCCATGCCTCGGCACGTCCAAGCCAAGCCCCGTCCCGAGCCGATCATAACCTGAATCTGCCAGCAAACTAGTGGGAGATTAGTGCTTTCGTCCTCGCTGCACTGATCAAGACCCACTCTCACCCAAACCAAACACTAAGTATATTTAGTGAAACATGCAACATTAATTGGTGATCTTTCTATTTAGCCTTAGGGTCAATTTCATGCATTATTCAACATAACAACTTAATATAAATGTGTCCCATATCGTGTCCCTGTGGCAGATACAGTTAGACATAATATGAACATAACATAGTGATTGTGCTCATCTCCGTCCCATTTGCCTAGCCTGCAATGGTTAGAACTTTACATAAGAATTCATACAATTCACGCAACCAACCAACCATAAACTTAGACATATGCATAAGGGTGGCAGACCCTGCGCCTGCACCCAACTCTAATCTCAGCCCACCGGTCCCATCTATATGAAGGTCACGGTGTTTCGAACCGTAATGGAATTGGCATCCTTATGTGTAAGCCTATGATCGCTCCAATACGGGTTGCTAGCCCAGTATCTAAAGGATCCCAAACTTACTGATATCATAGCTTATCACAACACTGGCCGGTCGCAACCCGTCCTAATGATGTATACCATAAATACCATACATAATTCCCTCCTAGGCTGAACGGTCCCGGTTCCCCGGTCGTAACCGTCCGAGGGAAGCCGCACCCGTGCACGGGCCATCCGAGCCCATTGACCATGCAATACGCGCCATAGCAAACCAGTCATATCATTACAACCAATTTCACGTTCCATAAACATAATCCCGCTCCATAAACATATTCACGTTCCATAAACATATTTCGTTATCTCTATCTCAAGTTCCATCGGTATTATACCCCAACACGTCCGTATTGATGCACGACGTCCAACGGCTTAGACTTCTCGTACTTATACTCGACACGTTCCATTCATAAGTTATTTGCATAACTACAGTTCCGTAGCTACTTAGTCATTACGTAGCTTCCGTGCACGAGGACACGCTTAACGCCATAATCAATATTCTAGACCTAGCGTTCAATGTTCTCAGAGTCGTACACGCGATGCACATCCCGATATTGTCTTTCAATGTTCTACCGCCACCGCCCTACCGCGACTCGTACACTTGATGTACGTCGCTTCAATTGTTCAATGTTCAATGTTCTATCTTAATGTTCAACACATACTAAGACCTTAAATCGCCCGAGCCACGCTCGCTAACTCAATAGCAACTTACTCATACAAGGATATGTTTTATTAGACGTGAAGGAGTAGGGAGAGAGAGTCAAGAACCCGCCCACCTTAAGCCGATACGCCTTGACGTTCCGCCGAGCTGAAGCGGCTCGATTCCATAACTTGGTTGCACGGCCAACTCTCCTGACTTAGCCATTCCGTTGAGCTACTCGATTGATTCGGCCTATGTACCCATGCCACAATCCGTTGCAAGGCGACAATTTGGTTTTGCGGACATCATTTCGAACAAGGCAAAATGTCGACCCTTTACAATCCAGCGCAGAAGCATAGCCTGTACATCAGATCAACCGAAATCAATACTTTGTTCCAACCGAACTTAGGCTTTGCATCGATTCACATCGATACTTCATCGGATCAACGCAACTCTTCGAGTCAACGACTCATCGTAATGCACCGTACGGAACGGGGCATTACAGCAAAGAGTTTTTCTAACAAGAAAACGGCTTCTATCTCGTGCGTTTCTGCTTTGCAGAAGGACATGGAGCGTGTTTTACAGGGAGGGCGTCGACTTTCGATGGCAGACTTATCACTATGAAAGCATGGTCACCCGAATCAACCTATGAACGTGAAATACTTCTTACCGTTCCTAGGTTTACCGGCTTCACTGGAGTATCTCTATGATGATGAAGATTGCTAGTGCCATTGGCAAACCAATCAAGGCTGGTGAACCTACTACGTACAGAACCCGTATGGGTTTTTGCTCGATCTTTGTAGAAGTAGAAGCGAGCGCTGATCTCCCTCCTTTCGTTGAGTATGAGATGCCTTCATGTGGGATCTTCCATCAAACGGAACAATATGAGTTTGTGCCACCTGTTTGTTGCCATTGTAAATGCTTTAGTCATCCTTCGAAGGGATGTCCGATCGGGAAGGCCGAGGGGCATCGTTGATAGGGGTGGGTACGGGGAGATTGATACTAATGGTGATAGAGGGCCATGTGATGGTGTTGGGGAACCTTGTCTTCAGGAGTGGGACACCTCAATGATGGAGGGGCTGCAATCCAATGAGGAAGTGGTCATTGTTGATCATGTAAACCCATTCTCTCAGTAGGCGGTGGTGCAGAAGCATAGAGGAGCAGGTAATCTCGAAGGCCAGCCTGCCATTGGTACGGGAGTCGGAACTGGAATGGAGATGGATATGGACGGACAGACAACAGGGGGGCAGCGACTAATTTCGTGAAAGGGTTTACCCACCTATGCAGACCATTGTTTTCCAGTCCAGGCGACACAAGTCTTTAGGCCATCGTAATGACAGCCAGAGTCGTAAAGGAGGGAGCTCAGGAAAGAAGGTGATAGAAAATAGCAGCAAACCGCCTAAGGAGAGCACAAGCAGGAAGCGCCGAACAATCATTTCTAAAGAGGATGGGGGCAGGCCACGTTGGGAGTTTCGACTATCGGCACATTTAATCTATGTGTGGACAATTCCATGTCGAAGGACCAATTGTGAGAGTGGTGGAGGACTCAGCGGGACTGTTCTGTCACTTGATGTGGATACGGAGATTGTGGAGGTTAAAGGCCAGATGGAGCACACTATTTTCCCTAATAGAGGCTCTGGAGATATTGAGGGGCCATCCTCTGGATCTTAAATGTCTATTTTAGCTTGGAATGCCCGAGGTGCGTGTGCGATTGGAAGATTGAGGGAGATCAGAGATGTTTTGAAGCGGGAAGCTTATTCTATTGTAGCGTTATTAGAGACTAAAATTAAGTCTCCTAGACTGCTACAACACAGGACCCAACATTAGTGGAGTCAGGTGCACAACTTGGAGGTAGGAGGGGTGGCACGCATATGGGTGAGTTGGGACGGCAAAAGCTGAGCTGGATAGGTACTTCATTTGTCAGAACAACTGATAGTTGTCGTATTCACGAATAAGGGGGATGGCTTTCATCTTAGGAGCGGTGTATGGCAACAACGACAGGCGGCTTCGAGAGGCCTTATGGAAGGAAATCATTCATGTCAGTATTGTAGCTGAACACCAGTACAAATTGTCGATGTTGTTTATGGGGGACTTCAACGCCATCCTTTTCAGACATGAGAAAGTGGGAGGCCGACTTGTACCAGATGGAGTGCTACAGGACTTTCAATATTACCCTCTGCGATCTGGTCTGCAGGTGTTGGAGAGGACGGGTCACATTTGGTCATGGCATAACAAAGCTACCCACAAACGAGTTGCTTGCCAACTTGATCGTGCCTTAGGGAATAGGGAGTGGTTAGCTATGTTCCCTGATGTGGTTGTTGAGTGTCTTCCGGTAGGCACGAGTGATCATTCGCATGCCCGTGTCAATCTGACGGCAATAACGCCCTAAAAGGCGTGTCCTTTCAGGAACAACAACAAGTGGAGTGGCATAGACGGCCACGTTGAGGTTTTCTAGGCAGGTTGGGGTGCTCATATTCAGGGAAAACCCCAATTCCACATGGTTTAGCTACTGAAGCGGGTGAAGGCTGGTTTCAAGCGTTGGGTGAGAGGGACATGCTATACTCAACTCATTGACAAGGAGGACCAGCTCCGGACGGCACATGAGGCTTTATAGGAGGATATCCTTAATAGTGACGTTGCAGCTGGAGCAGGATCTTTGCCAGGAGGTGGGGGCTCTACACACACTGGAAGAGATTGACCTGGCTCAACGAGCCAAATATAGATGGTTGCGTGATGGTGACAAATGCTTTAAGTTCTTCTACGACATTATTCGGGCTCGTCAGTATCGGAATCACATTTCAAAACTCTATAGAGCAGATGGCAAGGAGGTGGTTAATGCTAATGCACTGCAGGAGGAAGCGGTCAGGTATTATACTGAGTTATATAATCAAAATTTCTATTTATCTGACTTTCCGAATATTGTATGCAAGAGACTAGTTACTCTGTTGGATAACAATGTACTGCGTGCACCTGTGACGATGGAGGAGATTGAAGCTATTGTGCATCATGCGGACTCCAATAAATCCCCTGGCCCGGATGGTTTTGGGTGTCACTTCTATAAAGTCCACTGGATTCTGAAGGAGGAGGTCCTGGTGATCATCAGACTTCTTTGACAACGGCAAACTGCTTAGGGAGCTCAATCATACCTTTCTGACTCTGATTCCGAAGAAGAAAAGAGCGACGTCTCTCAGCGATTTTCGGCCTATCGCCTGCTGCAATTTTTTATATAAAATTATCACTTACTTGTTATGCAGACATATGGAGCAGATTATGCAAGACTTGGTGTCTAGCAACCAAGCGACTTTTATGAAGGGGCGATCTATTGCTGATAATAGTATGCTTGCTCATGAGTTGCTCTGGGACTTCAACAAACATCGAGGGTATAAAGTATGCGTCAAGCTCGATCTGCGGAAGGCATACGACTGTCAATAGAGAGTTCGTGTGCCATATTATAATTGCTATGGGCTTCGACCGTACTTGGGTGGATAGGGTCTGTGTCTGCATATCCACTCCCTTATTCTCAGTACTAGTGAGGGGCCAACCGTACATCTTTTTCCGCAGTTCAAAAGGGGTTCGGCAAGGGAATCGGTTGTCGTCATATCTCTTTACCTTGGTTATGGAGTTTTTCACATCTCTCATGGATGCGGCAGTCCATAGACGTCAGATTATCCCGTTATACAAACAAGTTCAATCGCAAGTATCCCATCTCATCTATGTGGACGACTGTTAGTCTGTATGGTTCCTTCGCGACGTGGGATAAAGGCTTTGACTTCGATTACGGAGCAATTTGGCTTACTGACTGGCCTCCAGCTGAACAAGGACAAAAGCATGGCGTAATTCAACAGACTTTGTCAGCAGAAAGAATAGCGGGCTCTACTTCTTGGTGTTGATAAGGGTAATCTACCAATCAAATATTTGGGAATTACATTGTCTATCAATTATGCCAAAGAGGTTGGATGTCAAAGTCTGGTGGACTATGCACAGCGCAAATTGGAGGGATGGCATGCCCAGAGTCAATCCTTTGGAGGTCGCATTGAGCTGGTACGTTCCGTTATATATGCCATTGCCTAATTTTGGTTGCAGACCCTCATGCTCCCGACTGCGACCATTAGTAAAATCGAAAAATTATGTGCTGACTTTATATGGAGAGGGGGCTTACATTCTATTGGATGGACGACTCTCTGCAGACCTCGAGAGGGAAGTATAGGTTTGCAGTCCTTACGGACCCTGCGTGACACTGCAAGCCTGAGGCAAGCTTGGCAATTTCTTGCCCAGGATTCCTTGTGGACGGTTTGGATGAAGGGGAGGTATTTGAAGGACTAGCCCTTATGGGAGATCCAAGCCAATAGCAACGACTATGTTACATGGAAGAACTTGCTATCTCACCGCACTGAATTGAATGGCCTTATTTCCAGAGTGATGAAGGACGGAGAAACTACCGATCTGTGGTTTGATCCTTGGATCAAGCATCAAAGCTTGGTGGAGCGAGCAGGATGGCAAGCGTTGCCAGCGACGGGAATGAGACACGGGTTAGTGCTATTCTGCAGGATGGAGCGTGGAGGCCGGATCTTCTCCCTACGACACGGCAGTTTCGTCAGGAGATTGACGAGATCAAGATGGATCCTCAGAGTTTGGAAGGGGATCATTGGGGTGGACTGACACGGGACAGCAGTTTTTTCCTCACTCTGTTATCTACGCATCTATTAGGGAGGTTCACCCTCCTATGGAGCTGGCACAGGTGGTATGGACCAAGGAGTGGCCTCCAAAATTCAATTTTGCTTGTACAAACTATGCCTTGAGAGGTTGCTTACTCAAGATCGTCTTGCAAGGTTTGGTGTTCAGGTTCCGTCGTTTCTTTGTGAGCTGTGTAAGCAAGATTGTGAATCTATGGATCACCTATTTTTTAGATGTTCGTTCGCATCCTCTGTTTGGCAACATTAATGTTTTCACCTCAACATGTAGACTCATGGCTCTCGCAATTGGAGGAAGGAGGTGGCAGATATCATGGCTGGAAGGAGTCTGGGCCCCTGTGGTACAATACAGCTAGGATTCGGTTGGCGGCTGTTGTCTGGCATATATGGAAAGAAAGGAATCATAGAGTTTTTAAGTTGGTAACTACGTCCGTTATTGGGGTAATTCACGACAAATTCAATAAATTGCTTAGTTATCGATAATGAATATTATTAACAGAATATAGCTGCCGATCTTGGACAACGACCAAATTATCATGTCGACATGGACCTTTTTCCGTACCTATTTCTTTTCATTTTTCTTTGCAAAATTGACCTGGAAAGAGAGCCCCAGATGGTCGACATTATTGGAGGTTAGTATCAGATTGGGACATGCCAAAATGATGCAATATAGCTGATACGTAGTATCGTCCGCCTGTGACGTTTAAAGTTTTTTATTTTTCTTTGCCGAATTGACCAGGAAGGAGAGCCACAAATGGTCGGCAGCATTGGAGGTTAGTATCGGATTGGGACATGCCAAAATGATACAATACGGCTGATATGTAGTATTGTCCGCCTGTGAATGTTGGTTTAAAGTTGGACATGCCAGATGCAGACTGTGCCAGACATGACAGTCTACAGTCATGCTCAGTAAGCAGCAAATAAAAGTAAAAATGGGATGATTGAAGAAAAAGATCTATTTATCGGCTTAAGCTGCTATGCTCGATTGGTCAAGCTGCAAAAGTAGCTGGCCACATACTCATTCAAGCTATGGGTTAATAAGCATGAGACAACAAGATGGAGCAAATAGAACTTTTATAAGATATGGCTGCCATCCTTCCCTTATACCAAGTTCTTCCATAAATGATTTTTTCTTCGTACCATTAGTTACAATATTGGCAGATTTTTCAAATATACGCGAATAATTCATGCACATGAACAGGAAACATGTATTCTTGAATTAATTGTTAGGGCAAATTAACATACAATTCGTAAATCACTCGTCAAAATGTGCGAATAATATGTGTATCCACCAATAAATGGCGGACATAACTCCTTCGTTCTTTTTTCCTCTAGCGATCTGGTTGTGGCTTCAACGACCCATTTCTACTCCTCTTCCCTTATCCCTTCTCTCTTCTCCCTTCACGGTTCTCTCTTCTCCCTTCACAGTAATCCAGTATCCATGCAGGGGACTACGACGATCGAGATCATGGAGTGCTAGACGGTGATCGATTGCGTATAGTAAGTTACCCTATAGCCGGCAGTGTACCTATGAGCGACTCCATTGCGAGTATTGTGCAAGCTTTGCTAGCAAATGGTGTGGTGACTTCCCTTTGTGCAGCAAAGAGGAGAAGAAGAATGGGTTCCAAAGTTTCTAAAAATAGAGGAGAGTTTGGAGTGGGATTTGAGTAGTATTATCTGTGGACTATGGTGAAGAAGAGAGTGTATTTTCTAATTTTCAGGATTTTATTCTTAAGTTTGACTTATTGGTAAAGGAAGTCAGTATATTTTTCTTTCCCAAAATATCATGTATTAATATACTTTTAGTATTCAGATTGTTATCAGTAATTTCTTAGAAATTGTTGAGGATTCTGTTATAATTATACAATTTTCTTATAAAGCTATTTTCAGGTTTCTAGCATAGCTTTTTTTGGGTTTCTAGCAAATCCTAAATTAGACCACTTTTCAATCTCAAATTATTTACCAATTTATGTCGTGTTATAATGATAACGCTGATTTAGTTTAGAAAATATTAATCTACCTTGTTTTGGTGTTCTATTATAATATAATTTATATGTGGACTGATGAAGAAGATAGTAGTATCTTTTTATTGTAATTTTATTTTCTAATGAATTCCAAGTTTGATATGTTGGTAAACGGGACTAACGTATATTTTTATTTCCTCAAAAAATATGTATTAACATAGTTTAATATTTAGATTTTTTTAGGATACTAGGTACACCTCTAAAGCCTCATCGAACTCGTTTCACTTAGGAGTCATTCTAGTTCATAATAAATTTTCGATCTTGATTGTTATGGTACTCAATTCGGATCGCTAAATTTGGAAATCCAAATCAATAGCTAAAATCTCACAATAAATTTGGTTCTGCAAGAGATTCTTTCAATGCAAAGAAAGTTGGAAAAATCTTGAGTGTTCTTGTTAACTAGGATTCATAGCTACATATTTCTTATAAAATTTGACTTTGTAGTACGTACCATTGTTGTTTGTTCATTGCTTATGAGCATCACTATGTTTTGCGAGTTGCTCGGCAAAGAAGAGAATGAGCTTATGAGATTTTTGTGATACTTTTATTATTTCGTATGAAGGTTCTATGCCATTCATCATTTTATTTTGTTTATGGCTTATGTACATTTTGATTTGATACCAGAATGTTACGTTCGAAATTAATGTATGACTAAGGGCAGTCAAATTTTACATCTTACTGAATGAAGTAATGAGTTTAAATTTTTCTGTATTATATATATTAGATTTTTATGTAACACAATTGTCTAGTCAAATTTGAACAAGTAACTAATATTGTCCCAATTCGGAATTTAAATCGCACTGTGAGCCGAATAGACGAACCAGCTCACCCTACCTCTTCCGTACCGAAAAGAAAGAGTAGTGTACCCCGCTCCTGAACTCGTACTATAACCTAGGACGTAATGCATTCGAGGCAAAACTATTTTTATGTTTCTATATCAAATTCTTATTATTTAGCATTGTTACTGATTTTGAGAAGAAATATATATGGTTTGGGTATCCAAGACTGAAAAATCGGTCCAAGAAATATATCGGCCAATTTGACCGGTATACTGACCGATATTTGACTGATATAACAGCAGATTTGACCAGTATACCAACCAATTTGACTGGTACAAAGGTTAAGATTGTGTGTTTAAGTTTGTGGATTCAAACCCGGTAGAACTATCCATTTTTCCTTATTTGCAGGTTCAAAAATTAAAAATTTAAAACCAAAAAAGAAATATATTTTTCTCAGCCCTAAAACCAATTGTCTCTCTCTTGAAGTCAATCGAAAAATAGAGAAAAGGGAAGAAGAAGAAGAAGAAGAGTTGAAGCAGACTAACCTCTCATAGCAAAAAGGAATAAACTTAGCTTTAGTGAATAAAGAGATGACAAATTATATATTTATTAGCTTACTAGCTTATGTTTTGTGTTTTTCTTTTAGAGATCCTTCTAAAAATTACGTTCGCTGAATTTTATAAAGAATAATTTTTCTTAGTTATTAGTTTGAAATTTGAAGGATAATTTCGGGTTGTATATTATTAAAATTATTTAAGGATACTTGTTAGATTTATATTAGTGATTTAATTATGTTATGCATGTCATATATGAAGTAAATTATTATTTTATACACTATGGGTATATATCATCCGATATGTCCAATATATCACTCGGTTTCCGACTTCCTGTATGACAAACCCCCAATTGGTATGGGACCGACATCCAATATCATGAACCTTGTTCTTTACCAATTTTCATGTCCTATTATAATGACAATGTAGTACGTGGTTTAGAAGATATTAATCTGCCATGTTATAAACCTTTAATATGCTATTCCAAAAACCGAATGTTTCAACCTCGTCAAATTATTCCTCAATGCTAAACTTGTGACTATGCCATAAGACTACATAATAGGGATTCTGTTTTTGCTTTATCCCTCTCACAAGTGTGGAAAGCTATATACTCAGTCTAGTATGTGTTGAGTATTATCGTTTAGTCCCACATCGGGGTAGAGAATAGTAAAGAAGGCTATTCCCCTACTATATATATGTAACCCCTCATATCAATAAAGTAATCCAATTATTTCATCTTACATGGTATCATACTCATACCTATAAAAAAAATCCCTCCCCCCACCCCGAGAGCAGCCCCCCTAACCGAGCGGAACCCCCCCCCCCCACCACCACCACCACGACGTCGGAGTTGAGATATTTAGAGGATAAACAATGATTGTTTGCATGCACCTTGGAACCTCGACAACGATATCAGGAGATATCAGGAAACAAACTTGCTAGTTTGCGTGAATCTCTGTTCCTGGTCCGGTATCCACATCAGGATCCAACAGAGAGCAACCTGGGTTGTGTGAATCTCTGGCCTGACTTGTGTGATCCACATTCAAATCTCTGCCAGCATTGCGCACGTCAGATCTGGCGATGTTGATTGCGTATTAGCAAGGTAGATGTGAATATCGGGTTGAAACAATTATTGACAGTCAAATCAAGAACCTGAAGATGTCGAACAATGCGGCAGATACCAGTGCTGGTAGCACCAATATCGAGAACACAAGTAGGAACGTCGATCACTGGTATAACGGTTTTTTTATTTGACTGATCGATCGGAGGCTACATGGTCCCGACAGCTACTCTACATGGCGCAAAAAGGTTGAAAAACGCTTCAAAGAATATGGTTGTCTAACAACCCTCTGAAGGAGACTGATCCCACATTTGAGCAGTGGAAGGCTGATAATAGTCGACTATTTACACAGTTAATTAATTCGATGGAACCATCCGTTGAGGACACGATTCAGAACACGAATTCGGTAAAGGAGTTACAGAAGTTCCTTGCGGCTGCATACGATGGCAAACGTGATATGTCTCGCATCAATGACTCGGTTGTTGGCATATACCGAGCTGATCAGGGAGACAAGTCCTATAAGGATCACTTTCATACCTTTAAGGCTCTCATGGATGAGGTGGGTCATGAGCTACCCTTAACAACGGATATCAATGAGGCTAGAACACAAAGCCAGCAATTCTATGTCATGGCATATCTTGCCTCCCTTCGTCCTAATGCAGACTTTGCGAGATCTCAGAGTATTACTGGGGTCGAGGTTCCATCTCTGATGGAACATTTTCGTTTCCTACGGACAGCAAAAGTAGTTAGGACTGATACGAGTGATGCACATGCTGATCGGCCTTGGGTACTGAACATGGTGGATTCCGTGGTGTTCGACGTGGTGGCCGGAATGCTTGCCGAAATGGTGGTCACAGTGATGGTAGCTGTGATGGAGGCCAACGACAGACATGTTTCAACTGTGGTCAACAAGGACACTTTCAGTGACGGTATCCCATAGTACCTATTGCCAACGTTGCTTTCAATGATCCTGACAATGACAGGCCAAGGTAGTCAAAGACGCAAGGCGCACTCAAGGTGCAAAGGATCCATATCGCCCGAGGCGCAAGGCGCGCCCGAGTGAAGTGAGGCGCAAAATAAAATATATATAAATATATATAAATAAATTAGTAACATAAGAAATAGAACCAAATAACATATTAAAATCAACAAAAACATGTTAACATAACCAAGTGAACTAGCATAGCAACAATAACACTCAACAAAACTAATAAGAATTGTATTTTTCCTACTACGCTCTTAGTAAATTTTAGTTTTTCAAGTTCAATTGTAGCCAACTTTGGCAATCGTGGAAAGGCTACCTCCCTACCACTTATATGAGGTAATGGTTATCTTTATGTCTTCTTTTTGGGTAAAAAACAAAAAAAAATACATAAGGCGCACCTAGGCGCGCCTTTTCGTTGTTGCACCTTGCTGAAAGGTGCGCCTTGGGTGCACCCAGAGAAATGCGTCTCGCCTAAAGAAGTGCGAGGCGCAGATGTTGTGCCTTGCTCCGAGGCGCCCCTTTGACTACCATGTGACAGGCTATCTGTGCAGATGACAGCAGATACCTATGCAAAATTTGCTAAATTCCAAACTCAGTGTCGTAGTGAAGCTTCTACATCTGGATCCACAGCCAGATATTCAGTAGCATGTGTGGTAAGGTCGAGGCAGTGAACGATTGACTCTGGTGCATTTGATTACATGACAGGCGACGCAGGTATGTTACACAATTATGCATCTATAGCTAAGCAGTTAAAAACCATTATATATCGGTTATATAACCGATATATAACGGTATCGGTTCGACACCGATTTTTCTTTGAAAAAAATCGGTTAAATATCGGTACCGATATTATCGACCGATATGATCGATATATACTGATATATCGGTTAGGTTCAGTGTTCTAAAAGGCGGAATTAGGCGGCGCTGGGCGGCTAGGTGCCGCCCAAGATTCCACCGAAATCGAATCCCAGGCGGTCCGACAAGAAAAGCGGCCTTAGGCGGCTCGAGGCGGTGGGACGACCGCCTAGGCATTTTGCAATTTTTTTAGTCAAGGATCCGACCCGAAACCCAATAACCCTTACATACCTAAATGAGAAGAATGATGCAGCAGCAGCCGCATCCCCCAAATTTTAGAAGAAGAAGAAGAAGAAGAAGACGCAGTAGCAGCAGAAGAAGAAGAAGAAGACGCAGCAGCAGAAGAAGACGACGCATCAGTGTCACGCCCCGATTCCGTAGAATCGATAGTCGTCCCCCGGGCGTGATGTCGTGCGAACCTAAGTTGCGATCGCACAAGGCGTAGTCATAAGATTATCCGAAATACAACATCAAATTAGAGTACGCAGAGAAATTGATTGACACATTTGAAATAGAAGTAAACTTTTTCATTGATAATAAAACTTCATTTACATTGACTTCATTACAATTATTGCCGCGCGGGCTACAACATGACTCGACTTACAAAATGAACGCCGATGAGATGGTCGTTCCATACATTACATCCCTTTTTACAAGCAAAAACCATTACACACTTCCACCTGCTATCGTGGAAAGTCGAGTCGCCATCTTTTCTTTTGGATTGAGTGCGGGTCTTCTTCAAAAGGAATCCAGAAACAAGCCTTTACACGCGGACGAGGCTTCAAAAGGGTTTACTTCGCCTTGAGCTTTTAGGTGGCACGTCCTTCGTGGTTCGGGGTACCTGCGTGGAGAGCGAGGATCAGTACATTACACTTTGTACTGGTGCGTGGCAAGTTAAATTCCAAGCTCTCATTTGGTTGATGAGTTTATATGTCTTAGTTCATGAATGTTTCTAACCATCCTAATGAATTTCAAGCGAGCAATGACAAGCATAATCTAATTTATGTTGAAACTTACCCACGACGGGCCGTGCCGCGTCTTTTGAAACTTACCATGTTCTTCCCTGTCAATTGTTATCATTTACATTCCAAGTGCAACATTACGTGTCACTGACATCACAAGCCATTCTGGACTATAGCTTTGTTAGCCGGGACCCTTGCAGCGCAAGTAGCGAGCCCCGCTGCAAGTCCTCGCTTAACCCGTGCTATCATCCAGCACAGCTATACCGTGTTTCCTCCTAGGCCGAGTCGGTCCCGTGGCCCCGGGTAGTCGCTCGAGCAAACTCTCTCCTTGTCGACAAATTGTCCAATGACCGAGTTAAGACAACATTTAGTTATTAAGGCCTAGCCTACTTTCTCTTTGAAACTTGATCATTTTACCGTGTCCGTGCCCTTGCTTTCATTCTTTCATCCGCAACAACACTATCGATTTACTTAAGAAGGGGTCGAGAAGAGAAGGGTCAGCCACTCACCTTGAGTTTATTTCGGCGAGAGAACTTGTTGGTCGCGCTAGACGTCGCCTACGCGATTACCTGAAATCGCATAAGCAACCGATTAGAACACTGCATTATTCAAGGAGTTCGATAGGAAATGCGAGTTCGAAATGCAAGCCATGAAAACCATCGAAAACATTCACGAAAATGCATTCAGAAAACAAAGCCAAAACCAACGCAAGCGGCATAAAAAGCAGAGCAACGGGAGCTCTCTCCCGACTCAGCCGCAGAGTCAATCCTCGAGGCGCAATCCCGCTGAATATGGGACTTGGTTCCGAAGAAGACATTCCATAATGAGGAATGGATCTTAATTCAACCGTTCCCGTTCGATCGATTCGGTCGATCCCGACCTATCGGTCCCGACCGAATTGATAGCAACAATGTTCCTTTCTCGCGCACCCCGTAGACAGAGTACGGGGCACGATGTAGGGACGGGGCACTACACCATAACCAACTAAGAAAAAGTTTCGTCCTCGAAACTTAAAATAGAACCTACCTCTACGAGAACAATGAAGGGAACTTTTCCTTCATTTCTGACTCAAGCCCCCACGTCGACTCTTTCGACCGAATGGTTCCTCCAGAGGACGCGGACGAGGGGAATAGCACGGTTGCGGAGAAGTTTATCCTTGCGCTCCAAGATTTACACCGGCTCTTCGACATATGACAAGTCCGCCTTCAGGTCCAGCTTACCCAAATCCACAATATGGCTCGAATCATGCAAGTACTTCCGCAATTGTGATACGTGGAAGACGTCATGTACCTCTGACAACGCAGGCGGCAAGGCGATTTGGTAAGCTACCGGGGCGACTCGCTTCAATATTTCGAATGGCCAACAAATCTTGGGCTCAACTTTCCTTTCGCACCGAACCGGAAAACTCCACGCATGGGCATGACTTTCAAGAATACATGGTCGCCTTCCGAGAACTCGAGGGGGCGTCGGTGCGTATCGGCATAGCTCTTTTGTCGGCTTTGTGCTATCTTCAATCTCTCCCGTATTAACTTGACCTTCTGCACGGTCTGCTCTACCAGCTCCGGACCAAGTATCTGCCGTTCTCCGGCTTCATCCCAGCAAATGGGCGATCTGCACTTCCGGCCGTACAAAGCTTCATACGGCGCCATTTGGATGCTGGACTGATAGCTGTTGTTGTATGCAAACTCGGCCAGCGGTAGATGGACGTCCCAACTTGACTTCAAGTCGATCGCATAGAGTCGTAACATGTCTTCGAGGATTTGGTTTACCCGCTCTGTTTGGCCGTCAGTCTGAGGATGATAAGCTGAGCTAAACTTCAACTTGGTCCCCAACGCTGAATGTAGACTACTCCAGAAGCGCGCTACGAACCGTCCATCCCGATCAGCGACGATAGAAACTGGGACCCCGTGCGGCCGAGCTATTTCATCAAGGTATATCTGAGCAAGGCGGTCGACGCTCCAAGTAACTTTGATGGCGATAAAGTGCGCTGACTTGGTTAGTCGATCGACGATGACCCAGACGGCGTCGTTTCCCCGCGGCGTCCTCGGCAAGCCAACAACGAAGTCCATAGTGATGTGATCCCATTTCCACTCTGGAATGGCGAGGTTCTGCATCTCCCCGCCCGGTCGCTGGTGCTCGCTTTGACTTGCTGACAGGCCATACATTTTGACACAGAGCGCTACGTCCCTCTTCATGTCGTGCCACCAAAAGACAATGCGGAGGTCCTTATACATCTTGGTGCTGCCAGGATGCAAGGAATATTTTGCATAGTGCGCCTCCGTCATTATCTCCTTTCTAAGTTCTGCGTCGTCCGGTACGCATAGCCGTCCCTTCACGCGCAACACTCTCGACTCGTCCTCTGCAAACTCGGACGCTTTCCCTGTCGATATCAGCTTCCGCATCTTCTCCAGGTAGGGGTCGTCCTTCTGTGCAGACTTGATCCTCTCCAGTAGGCTCGGTTCCACCCGTAGTTGTGCCAGTTTCACGTCTCTGAAACGAACTCGGAGTTCAATGCCCATTCCTTCCAAGTCACGCAGCAGCCGATCGTTGATGCATAACGAAGCTAAGTACTTCTGGCTCAGCGCATCCGCTACCATATTTTCCTTGCCCGGCGTGTAGTCGATTGACAAGTCATAGTCTTTGATCAGCTCGAGCCATCGCCTCTGCCGCAAATTCAATTCTTTCTGGGTAAAGAGATACTTGAGGCTTTTGTGGTCCGTATAAATCCTGCACGCCACGCCAAAGAGATAGTGACGCCACAGCTTTAACGCAAACACAATCGCCGCTAATTCTAGGTCGTGCGTGGAGTAGTTCTTCTCGTGCGGCTTCAACTGCCGGGAAGCAAAAGATATCACCTTATCCCGCTGCATGAGCACACACCCCAAGCCCTGGCCAGAAGCATCGCTGAAGATTTGAAATTCCTCCGTCCCTTCAGGAAAAGCAAGTATCGGGGCCGAAACGAGCCGTTGTTTGAGCTCCTGGAAGGAAGCTTCACAGTCGTCTGACCACTTGAATGCGACTCCTTTCTGGGTGAGACGAGTCAACGGCGATGCAATCTTCGCGAAGTCCTTCACGAAGCGTCGGTAGTATCCCGCCAAGCCTAGGAAGCTTCGAATTTCGCTAACTGATGCGGGCCGTTTCCAATCAGCAACTGCTTCGACTTTCTTCGGATCGACTGCGATGCCCGTGGCGGAGATGATGTGCCCAAGGAACGAGACGCTGTCCAGCCAGAATTCGCACTTGCTCATCTTCGCGTACAACTGATTCTCTCGAAGGGTTTGGAGTACCGTCCGCAGATGCTCTGCATGTTGCGCTCGATCCTTCGAGTAGACGAGGATGTCGTCGATGAAGACTACTACGAACTTGTCAACGAACGGACGGAACACCCGATTCATTAGATCCATGAAGACGGCAGGGGCGTTTGTCAGACCGAACGGCATTACCAAGAACTCGTAGTGGCCATAGCGTGTGCGGAAGGCAGACTTCGGCACGTCATCTGGCTTGACTTTAAGTTGGTGATAACCCGGTCGCAGATCAATCTTCGAAAACACCGTTGCACCTTGGAGCTGGTCGAACAAGTCGTCGATGCGGGACAAAGGGTATTTGTTCCGGACGGTGGCTTTATTCAATTCTCGATAGTCGATGCAGAGCCGCATCGATCCATCCTTCTTCTTCACAAATAGCACGGGCGCACCCTCGGACAGATAAACCCTCTGTCGAGTAATTCTTGTAGTTGTGCCTTTAGTTCCTTCAGTTCTGTAGGGGCCATTCTGTACGGAGCCTTCGAGATCGGTTGGGTGTCGGGGAATGTGTCGATGGTGAACTCTATTTCTCGATCGGGCGACATGCCGAGTAGCTCGTCCGGAAACACGTCTGGGAATTCTGCCACAACATCGGTCTGACCCGCGTTTGCACCATCCTGTCGCATGTCTCGAACGGAAGCTAGATAGCCTTCGCACCCGGAATGCAGCATCCGTCGAGCAGATATTGCGGAGATCACCATGCAGGTCGGCGACGTCTCACCACACGAGTAGAAGAATTCAGGCACTCCGGGTATGCGGAATGTGACCTTCTTTTCAGCGCAGTCTATGGTTGCGTTGCACGGCTCGAGCCAATCCATTCCCAGAATGATGTCAAAGTCCTTCATGTCTAGAACTATCACATCCAGACCAATCTTTTGACCGCCGATACAGATAATCCCGCCGGCGCAGGCTAAGTTTGTGAGAATTTGTGTGCCCGAAGGTGTGCTTACGCTAAGGTCGCGATCTAATGATATTACATGAAATTTGTTCTCGGCGGCAAAGTCCGCCGATATAAAACTATGCGAAGCGCCTGAATCAAATAACACACGAGCAGGCACATTATTGAATTTTAGTATACCTGACACTACTGTATCTGATGCTAGCGCTTCGTCTCGAGTCATGGCGTAGACGCGGCCCTAAGTGTTGGGGCGACGGTCTCGGCCATTTTGCGGTGCAGGTTGAGTGGGCGGAGGAGGTCGAGGCGCTTGTCCTCGATTCTCTTGACGGTGTTGTTGTGGCGGGGCATTACGATTCCATTTCCGGGGGCAATCTCGTGCTTGGTGGTTCCTTGCTCCGCAGTTGAAACATCCACCTTCAAGGACATGACAATCGTTGGCATGGTGACCGAAGTTTTGACATTTGGCACAAGGAAATGGTAGGGTTCGTCCCTGGTTGCCGCCATGGTTTGGACGCTTTGATGTGTAATTGTTGCCTCCCGTATAGCCAGGACGTTTGTGATTGGAGTGGCGCACAACGTCGTCAGCACCGGAAGGATGCAGGTTCTCAAGACGGAGAGCGTGATTCAGAGCCTCGCCCACGGTCTTGTACTCCGGAACCCCGATATGCGCACCGATAGAGTGTCGCAGACCCACTTCGAACCGTCGCACACGGCACTCTTCAGTAGGCAGAAACTGACTAACAAACTTAGACAACTTGTTGAATTCTGCGGCATACTGTTCCACTGTCCGGCTCCCTTGCTTCAACTGCATGAATTCATTTTCCTTCGCTTGACGAACGGCTGACGGAATGTACTGGACTACAAAAGCTTTGCGGAACGTGGCCCAAGAGATCGGCACGGTGGTGTTGTCCGGTCGGATCGCTCGCTTGCGCACGGCCCACCAGTCGTGCGCTTTCAACCGTAGTTGAAGTTGTGCGCAGGCGACTTTCTTTGATTCTTCAATGCCGAGAAGCTCGAAGTGATCTTCCAGCTCTTCCAACCAGTCGATCGCCATGGAAGGGCCTTCGGTACCGCTGAAGGAAGTGCGGCACGCCTTCTTGAATTCTGACACTTCAAAGTTGTACTTTTTCGGTGCCACTGGTTGATGCTTGTGCTCCTCCGTATCGACTTCAATGGGTTGGATCGTCGGCACGGTGGCAGCAGGTGCGGTGACGGTAGGCGCAGTCGCAGAATTTCCGTTGGCCGCCATTGTCTGTACAATCTGCTGCAGGATATCCAGCTGCTTTTGTTGAAGTTTTGCATGTGCGTCGAAGCTAGCTTCGAACTGGGCCTGTCGTTCCTCTGTCTGTTGATGTCGGTTCTCGGACTGGTTCCGCTGCGCCTCCATCATGCGCAGCATCCTTTCGATGGTATCGTTAGAAGGTCCGGCCCGCGAACTACTAGAGCCGCTAGAAGCGCTCTGTTCTTGCTCGGCCGTGGGTTCCGTCACTTCTGCGATACGAAGGCAAACGCATCAGTCACAAATTATTACGGACTCATTGTACGGAACAACTTATCTCATCGATGCGAGGTCAAAGGTTTGGAACTCTAGACGCGATGCCAAAGGATGTAAAGCCGTACTCTGATACCATTATGTCACACTCCGATTCCGTATAATCGATAGTCGTCCCCCGGGCGTGATGCCGTGCGAACCTAAGTTGCGATCGCACAAGGCGTAGTCATAAGGTTATCCGAAACACAACATCAAATTAGAGTACGCAGAGAAATTGATTGACACATTTGAAATAGAAGTAAACTTTTTCATTGATAATAAAACTTCATTTACATTGACTTCATTACAATCATTGCCGCGCGGGCTACAACATGACTCGACTTACAAAATGAACGCCGATGAGATAGTCGTTCCATACATTACATCCCTTTTTACAAGCAAAAACCATTACACACTTCCACCTGCTATCGTGGAAAGTCGAGTCGCCATCTTTTCTTTTGGACTGAGTGCGGGTCTTCTTCAAAAGAAATCCAGAAACAAGCCTTTACATGCGGACGAGGCTTCAAAGGGGTTCACTTCGCCTTGAGCTTTTAGGTGGCACGTCCTTCGTGGTTCGGGGTACCTGCGTGGAGAGCGAGGATCAGTACATTACACTTTGTACTGGTGCGTGGCAAGTTAAATTCCAAGCTCTCATTTGGTTGATGAGTTTATGTCTTAGTTCATGAATGTTTCTAACCATCCTAATGAATTTCAAGCGAGCAATGACAAGCATAATGTAATTTACGTTGAAACTTACCCACGGCGGGCCGCGCCGCGCCTTTTGAAACTTACCATGTTCTTCCCTGTCAATTGTTATCATTTACATTCCAAGTGCAACATTACGTGTGTTTGGTCAGTGACATCACAAGCCATCCTGGACTATAGCTTTGTTAGCCGGGACCCTTGCAGCGCAAGTAGCGAGCCCCGCTGCAAGTCCTCGCTTAACCCGTGCTATCATCCAGCACAGCTATACCGTGTTTCCTCCTAGGCCGAGTCGGTCCCGTGGCCCCGGGTAGTCGCTCGAGGAAACTCTCTCCTTGTCGACAAGTTGTCCAATGACCGAGTTAAGACAACATTTAGTTATTAAGGCCTAGCCTACTTTCTCTTTGAAACTTGATCATTTTACCGTGTCCGTGCCCTTGCTTTCATTCTTTCATCCGCAACAACACTATCGATTTACTTAAAAAGGGGTCGAGAAGAGAAGGGTCAGCCACTCACCTTGAGTTTACTTCGGCGAGAGAACTTGTTGGTCGCGCTAGACGTCGCATACGCGATTACCTGAAATCGCACAAGCAACCGATTAGAACACTGCATTATTCAAGGAGTTCGATAGGAAATGCGAGTTCGAAATGCAAGCCATGAAAACCATCGAAAACATTCACGAAAACGCATTCAGAAAACAAAGCCAAAACCAACGCAAGCGGCGTGAAAAGCAGAGCAACGGGAGGTCTCTCCCGACTCAGCCGCAGAGTAAATCCTCGAGGCGCAATCCCGCTGAATAGGACTTGGTTCCGAAGAAGACATTCCATAACGAGGAATGGATCTTAATTCAACCGTTCACGTTCGATCGACTCGGTCGATCCCGACCTATCGGTCCCGACCGATTGATAGCAACAGTGTTCCTTTCTCGCGCATCCCGTGGACAGAGTACGGGGCACGATGTAGGGACGGGGCACTACAATCAGCAGCCGGCAGAAGAAGACGACACATCAGCAGCCGGCAGAAGAAGAGGACGCAGCAGCAGGAGCAGCCAGGTTAGGGCTTCTTCTCACTCTTTTTCTTTTTCTTTTTCAGTCTTCCTTTTCTTTCTTCAGTTCTTGTTCTTCTGATTTCTGACTTTGCTTTTCCTTTTTCTTCTTCTTAAATGTTCACTTGAAGTGAACAAAAAACTCGTGAGGTGAGGTCCGAGTCCATGGAAGAAAAAAATGAGTCTGAGTCAGTGAAATTTTATTTTGTACACAGTAACAGTGAGTAAAAACGTGAGTCCGTGCATTTTTTTGTGCACAGTAACAGTGAGTAAAAACGTGAGTCAATAAAATTTTATTTTGTGCACAGTAACAGTGAGTAAAACGTGAGTTAATGGTAAAATTTTATTTTGTGCACAGTAACAGTAACATTTTTATTATGTTTTATATAATATATTTTTGTTATGTGAAATAAAAAAATGTCTGAAAGTGGATCTAATACGGCAACCTCTGACAACGTCAACGTTTCAAGTTCATCGGTGCTTAGGCGTTCCTCTACTGATATTGGATGGGATTATGGTGCATTGGTTGATCCTGCAAATCTAGACAAATTAAAATGCAAATAATGTGGCAAAATTTGTTCTTGAGGGATTTATAGGATCAAACAACATCTAGGACATATTAAGGGGAATGTGGCTTCATGTCCGAGATCTACAAAAGAAGATCAAGATAAATGTAAGGCAGCTATTGAAGCTAGCAAAGTCAAGAAGAAGAAAAAACAAGAGGAAATGATAAGGGAAGAGGTACAAATTGACGAGAAAGATGAAGAAGAAATTGAAATTGTGGGATCAAAGAAAAGACCACATTTTTTTAGAGCTATGGACAAATGGGCTACATCCATCAACCCCGATAGTGGTGCAAATCCGGCAAAGATGCTAAGACAACAAAATATGAATAAGGCATTATTCAAGGAAAAGATGGAAGCTGTGCATCAATATTTGGCTAAGTGGGTGTATGAGGCCGGCATACCTTTCCATGCTATTACCCTTGATAGCTTCGACCGGTTCATTGAAGCTGTTGGTCAATTCGGTCCAGGTTATCGGAAGCCAAGCCAATATATGTTGAGGGAACCACTTTTGAAGAAAGAGATGAAGAAAACTAAAGAGTCACTCAAAAAGCACGAAGAAGGATGGGCTAAAAGTGGTTGTTCAGTTAAGACCGATGCTTGGACCGACCGTAAGAGGAGTATCATGAACATGTGCATCAATTGTATTGAAGGTATGATATTTTTTTGCTTAATGGTAGAATTTATATATTTTTTGCTTAATGGTAAAATTAATATATATTTTTTCTTAAGGTACAAGTTTCCATTCTTCACAAGAAGTTTCAACAGATGCACACACTGGGAAATATATATATATTCCATTATGTTGACAAGTGCATTAAAGAAATTGGACCCAAAAGTGTAGTTCAAGTTGTGACGGATAATACGTCGAATAACATGGCGACCGCCAAGTTATTGAAGGAGAAAAGGCCTACTATTTTCTGGACCTCGTGTGCCACTCACACCATAGATCTTATGCTTGAAGGGATTGCTAAAATTTCTAAGATCAGAGATGTGATCGACAAAGCAAAGTCATTCACAGTGTTCATTTATTTCCATCATAGGACATTGGCTATGATGAGAAAATATACAAAAAGACGTGACATAGTGAGACCGGATGTGACTCGATTTGCAATGGCATTCTTGACTTTGCAAAATATGTTTGAGAAGAAGCATCAATTAATGCAATGATGGGTTCTTCTGATTGGGAAGCAAGCAAATTGTGTCATGGTACCGCAAAAGGAAAGAAAGCCTATGCCCTTGTGGTAAGTGCAAACTTTTGGTCTGGTATAGCACTATGCTTACGATTGTTTGCTCCATTAGTCAAGTTACTTAGATTGACCGATGGAGATAAGAAGCCATCAATGGGTTTTATTTACGGGGAGCTCAAGCAAGTAAGAGAACAAGTAAAGACGGTGTTTCAAAACAATGAGATGAGTTATAGGCCGATCATTGAAATCATTGATTCGAAAGATGCGGGTCGCCTTGATAGCCCATTGCATTTGGCGGGCTACTTGTTGAATCCTTATTATGTATATAAGGATACTAGTAGCTTTGATGATCCAACACTCAATGATGGCCTTATACTATGTGTTGAGACTTTCTTTCCCGATGATTTGGACATGCACGATCAAATCATGAATAAGGAGTTGGGCAAATACAAGATGGAGGGTTCATTTGGAAGACCTTTGGCATTGAAAGGATATATGAACAATAATGACAAGTATAATCCAGGTATAACTATATAATTATTTAATAATGTTTGACTTATGTTTCATTGAAATTGAATTTCTATTTGCTAATAATTGTAATTTATTTTGATCAATAGTACTTTGGTGGTCAAACTATGGAGGTTCTACCCCCAATTTGTTGAGAATTGCAAAAAAAAAAAAATCTAGCTTTAACTACAAGTTCTTCCGGATGTGAGAAAAATTGGAGCACATTTGAGGGGGTAAGTATCTAACTTTGTATAATTTTTTTCAAGTTACTACTTCGTTATTAATTTCAATAATAGAATACATATCTAACTTTGTATGGTTTCTTTCATGTAGATACATACAAAGAAAAGAAATAGGCTAGATGTGGAAAGGTTGAACAATCTAGTATATGTGCAATTCAATGCAAAACTCATAAACAAGAAGAAAAAAGAGGTGACTAATGATGTGCTACATTCTAGTGTGCCAACACATGCTCAAGGGTGGGTGGTAGAGAGTGGTGATGATGAAGATGATAGTGGACCGCACCCGGGACTTTCTTGGACAACGGTTGCACAAGCATCGGGTGCGGACGACTACTTACAACCTAGAAGAAGTAGCAGAATTGTCGTGCCAGAACAAAAAGTTGAATCGGATGATGGCACCGAAGGTGGAGGAAATGAGGATATTGAGTGTGAATTTGATGATCCTTCTACACCTTTTGTTGACTATGAAAATGAATAAGTAGGGTCCGTGCCGACGGACACTTAAAGGAAAGAGATGGAATGTTGTTATTTTGTATTGTTATTGCTATATTTTGTTAGTATTAACTATTTGAATTATGTTTGAACTTGTAGTCTTGTACTATGAATTTGACTATGTTTAGTTATTATGAGAGGCTTTGAATTTGGGGTACATTTTTTTACTTAAGCATACTTTCAATTCTTTTTTTTATATGCAGCGGCCGCCTAATATTAGAAGGCCGCCTAGGCGGCCTAGGCGCTAGACGGTGGGTGGCCGCCCGCCTGACGCCTAGCGCCTTTTACAACCTTGGTTAGGTTTAGTTAAAATCAAAAGGGGGTCGGAGGAGGGGGGAAAAATGGCTGCTTCTGCGCGAGAAAGGGGGAGAAAAGAAAGGGGAAAGGAAAAAAAAAACTTACGCTGCTGCAGCAGCTGCCTTCTTCTTCTTCTTTACTTCTTCTTTACTTCTTTTATTGCTTCGTTTTCTGTTGCATTTTTTTCTTCTTTTATTCTGCTGCTGCTGCGTCTTTTATTCTTCTTCTTTTTATTTTGTTGTTGCTGCTGTGTAACCTGCTGGCTGCTGCGTTTTCTTCTTCTTCCTTCTTCTTCTAGACCTACTTTTTATATTGTAATGTTGGTTTGGGTATGAACATTTTATTTTTAATGCTTTAAGAAACTTTTCTTTCATATTTTATAATAGATAACTATTAAGTGTGTTGTTCATATATAAAAATTGTGTTAAAATTGCAAACCGATATTTACCGTTATAAATCCGATATATCAGTGATATATCAATAACTCTACTGGACAGTTATCATGAAAAAAACCGTTTTTAACTGCATAGATCTATGGGTCATGGGACCGATATTAGTGTTGCGAATGGCAGTTCACTGAAAGTTCGTGGAAAATGATATACACGTCTTTCTTTCGGTATGTCACTTCAGTATTACATACACATGGAAATCCATTCAGTTTATTATCAATTAGTCATATTACTCGTGACTTGCGATGCTCAGTAATACTTTTTCCTGATGGTTGTATTTTTCAGGACTGGAGACTGGAAAAACTACCGGTAGGAGGCATGTGGCTGGAGGCTCGTATCTGTTTGACATAAATTCTTCTGTTAAATGTGTCGGCGTGTCACTCGATCCGTTTGAGTTGCATTGTTGGTTAGGTCACCATCTACCCAAGCTTTCCAGAAAATGTGTACATCTTTAGATTCTCAAGTTTTTTTCATTGTGAGTCATGTAGTTTGGCCAAACATCACCGAATACCCTATCCAGTGAGTATAAATAAAGTTGTGTCAGCTCCTTTGAGTTAGTACATTCTAATGTATGGGAGCCTTGCCTCATTACATCTGTGATAGGTTTTAAGTATTTTGTTTCCTTTGTTGATGACTACTCACGAGTCACCTTTGTCTATTTGATGAAAAATCGCTCTGAGTTATTTGATATTGGGTACAATTTTTATGCGGAAATCAAAACCCAATTTGGGGTTCCTATTAAGTGTTTTCGGAGTAACAATGATCGTGAGTATTTGTCTCGTGAGTTCAATTCTCATATGTCTAAACATGACATCATCCACCAAACTTTGTCCTTACACACCACAACAAAATGGTGTAATTAAACGCAAAAATCACCACATTTTGGAAACAACATGTGCCATTATGTTTTATGCACATCTCCCAAGAAATTTTGGTTGGATGTTACAACCTACTATATGACCAATCACATGACATCTTCTGTTTTTTAATGATGATACTCTATTTTCTCGGTTATATCTCAATCGTATGCCATTTTCTCTTCCACTTAAAATTTTTAGATCTTTGTGTTATGTTCGGAATACTAGACCTACCCGTTCTAAATTGGAATCGAATGCAATTAAGTGTATTTTTCTTGGGTACCCAATGGAACAGAAAGGCTATCGTTGTTTTTCCCTAATCTTGAAAAGGTATTTTATATCTCGGGATGTTACCTTTGTTGAATCTGAGTTTCCTCCACTCCCACCAACTACAGATTTTGTTTTCATAGTTTTTTCGGAAGAGAATTTTTTGTTGTATCCAGTTCAAACACAGCAGCCCCCGTAAGAGTGCCCTCCCCTGCCGAGCCAGAGTCCCAGACTCCCGATCTGACGGTCCGCAAATACCAGCACAAGCTTCACCAATGGTGCCCACAACCGACGAGTCAGTATTGTCATCATAATCCTCCACCAGTTCCTTACATTCGAATATACCGACTCGACCTCGTCGTGTATGTCGCGACCATCCTTTGTATGTTGACAACTATAAAGGACTCGCGAGCCACACTCAGTCCTTGGTGGCTTCTATTGATGGGATTCAGATTCCCAATACTACATAGGAGGGACTTCGACATCCTAGATGGCACACTACTAAAAAATAAGAGATAAAAGCACTTCAGAAGAATCATACATGGGACTTGGTAGATTTACCTACTGGTAAGAAGGCGGTACGCTACAAGTGGGTGTTCATTTTCAAGGTGAAACCAGATAGCATCCTTGATCGTCTGAAAGCTCGTCTTGTAGCAAAAGGGTATTCACAAGCTTACACTGAAGATTATTTCAAGACCTTATCCCAGATGCCAGGATAACCTATGTGCCTGTTCTCCTGGCCTTAGTCATTCGCTATGACTGGCCTTTACTTCAGCTGGAAGTAAAGAATGCATTTCTCCATGGGGACCTTGACGAAGAAGTGTATGTGATGCAACCTCCTGGATTTGTTGCAAGGGAGAGTAAAGTATGTCATCTATGGAAGGACCTCTACAGTCTCAAACAATTATCCCGTGCTGGGTTTGGTCGATTTACACATTCTTAGTCAGCTTGGCATGTGTCAATCGAAGAAAGATCATTCGGTATTTTACCAACAGACATCAATTGGAAGGATACTACTTGGTGTCTACGTTGTTGATATTGTGATTACGTGACATGACAACCAGAGTATTGTAGGGATGAAGAAATTTCTAGATGAACAGTTTTAGACCAAGGATATGGGATAGTTGAAGTATTTCTTAGACATTGAAGTTACAAGGGGAAAGCGGGACATTGTAATGTCTCAGCGAAAGTATGTGCTTGACATTCTAACTGTAGCAGGAATGATGCAAACTAAGGGAGCAACTTCACCCATAGATCCAAGTGTAAAGTTAGTCCCACATCGGGTAGAGAATATTAAAGAAGCTATTCCTCTACTATATATATGTAATCCCTCATATCAATAAAGTAATCCAATTATTTCATCTTACAGTATGTAACTACTATTTAATCTACGTTTGAGCACATATCCCATAAACTTGTGATTCCTTTGGTCAACTCTTTTATGGAGCTTCTCGACTTTGATTCGAGTATGGAAAAAGGTTTAGACATGAGAAGGTACAGACATATCATTGATATTGGCATCTATGTGATCTTTTGGGGCTCCACACAGACAATCTAGACACAGATAGCACTGGTTTTGGTATTCTTGCTTCGGACCTTCTAATTGTTGGTGCCATACTACCATGTCATCCTTTATTTATATTAGTCTGTGGATTTCTCCACAACTAGTTTAATTGATCTATTTTATCTAGTAGACCTATATGTATCACGCACCATAAGGTGTGTGCCTCTTGTGTGACATAAAGCACCTAGAATAAGAGTGATACTAGTGACACCTTCTAGTACATACTATATATTTATAGTCCAAGGGGTGCGGAATATTCCTCCACTTCTACCTCTTCAATGATCCTTTGTCTTTCTCTTCAAACAGTGTTTAACCAACCTAATGTATTTGAAGCTCGAACTTGGAAATTTTTCATGACAGATACATGGAACCTGTTCAACATACAGGAACGAACAGCAAAACTGAATGGGGATGAGTCACAACTTCATGATTTTACCTATGATAAACAATGACCTTTAATTTGAGCATAATTCCAAAACAAAAATTTGTGCATTCTCGGAAAAACTATCATTAGGCAGTGACTTGATTTATATGAATGAAGCAACTAAGATTTTCTTGCTGATTGACGGCAAAGAGGCTATCAATATTATATATATATATTCCTAGGTTGACTACTGTTATGCATCTCATATATGGAGTCAATTAGAGAAATGAAAGTACCAATTACCATGTGAACTAAAACTTCTGAACGCTAATCAGTTAAACGGAAAAAGCAATTATTCTACTACATCCTTGGAACTATTAATAGGAAAGTAGAACAGTATGACAGATCCCCTACATAAAAGCATTTGTATATTTTAAAATAATCTCATGTGTAAGAAAATAAAAATATGAATGTGTACCAATATTGTGTTCCTGTTGATGACTCGTTTGATCCCTTTCACATCTGCAACAAATTCTTTAGTTACAGGAACACGTCGGATCTTTATGTTAAAATAATGAGCAGCCTTGTCATATGCAGAATGTGCAGATTCAGGAATTATCCTATAATCAAAGAAAACCATGTATTAACTAACGTATAACCAAAATAAAAGGGACAATAGACCAAACTTCAGCACAATGCGCACATTTCGGGATTTGTGATACCCTTGTTCACTTTCATATAGTCACGTGATGTTTTAACAGCTAACAGTATGCTTTCAGTTCCTCCAGATGTCATGTTGCCACAAATTTGTCCTCCAGATGCTTTTTCTTTACTACCAAGGAGTGCTGCTGTCATGGCAACAACTTCAGCCTCAAACCTTGCCACACTCTGGAATACATCCTGGTGCAGTGGGTTAGTGTGAGAAAACCTGAGAAGATATTAATACAAGACCATCAGATGACACATAAATATCAGTAAGATAAGAAATTAGTAAGGGGATGGTAACCGACCAGAGTGCTAAAAGAAACACATAAGCAAAAGCCATAAGTAACTATGATACTTCGCCACTCAGCCTACACATCTATTTTTTGCCAACTATTTCAGTAAAATGCACATCCAGTGCCAATAAGCAAAACCCACAAGCTATGTTGCACGAATCAGGATACTGATGAAGAGACAATACCGACGCAGGATACTGACATTTTCAAATAGGTACACAAGTACTCACCTATGTTGCACAAAGTAGTCACCTATGTTGCGCAAACGCTGACATACGGACACGATATGGATGTGGACATCATTTCCCCGTGCTTGTGCCTTTGCCCGTGCCCGTGCAACATAGCCCACAAGTAACTGAGATTTATATGTATGCTTCCAATGGTAGACTACAGATGGTAATTAGCTATCAAAAAATAAACCACCACCCAAGAAGCCCAGAATCTAGTACTTGATGTACTTGATTGACACATGGTTCAAAACAACAAACAAGAGAAAAGAAGATCACATATTTCTGCTATATGAAAGCTTGTCAATCCAGATATGGGGTTCCAATATTTCATTCAGCTACAGGTTCAGTGTGATGTTAAAGAAACCAAGATAGCAGTGTCTGCATGTCAGAGATCTCATTGCAACCTCAGAAACCTTCTCCCTATCTACTCAACTTTGTCCAGTTTTACCTTCAGTCAGCAACTAAAATGGTACTCTGAAGGAAGACTTCATTTTTAGAACAAAAAGGTTCTTCTAACAACGTTCAAATAGAAATAACGAGTAGCAAAACATGAGACGCCTTAGCACAGCATAGGCTATGGCAAGAATAGCATGAGGTAACACTTGAATTTATGATTAAATAAATTATAAGTACTACTTTTTTATGAAATACCTATAACAAAAGAGTGAGCTGTAAACATATTACAAGTACAACATAGGGTCTTTAACTGGGCACTAGTTTTCTCTAATGTCCCTGATTTTTCACTCATTTTATTCAGCTTTATAGCATGTAACCATAATAGAGACATCCTCTTCAATTCTTTTCAGAACTATTCTTTTGTCTAACTTTCCATCTTCAAACTGTCTTCTATTCCCCTCCTTCCAAATGTGCCACACCGGAGCTGGTAAGACTAATCTAGATATCACATATCCCATATCTCTGTTCTTGAATCTTCTATGCACTTGTCTTATCTCCTCCTGTATATCTCTTGCTTGGCATTAGTAGTTTCAGACTACAAACTGACCATATATATGCTGAACATGGACAGTTAAGAATAGATGATCAATATCTCCCTCCCTTTGTGCTAAGTAGGCAGTGTGTATCAATATTCATACCATGCACTAGCAGTCTCTTTTTAGTAAACAGTCTGTCCTATGCAGTTTTGTAGAGGCAGAAGCTCATTGTTTTGCACTCTCCTTTAAATCAAACTTCTTTATGCCATTCTACTATATAAGCTTTCTAGGCTCGGGTATTTTATGACATGAATCTCATAAGACTGTCGCAGTCTGGCACTCTACACGTCATTCCTCGATTTTTGCATCGATTGAATTCTTAATCTACCGCTCGTGTCGATCTAAATTTGCATGCGCTACTCAGGCTGAACGTCACTATCACGATCCTATCTGCGCAGTCATGTCCTGTCCTCAATGAGCCACTACCTAAATATCCCTATCTTTTAGTTAAGCACATAAGGCACCCAGAGGAGTTGAACCTCGACTAGGTTTTTCAGGTCCTTATGTCTCAAAACTTGACGACTTCGGTGCCGGTCCTTGTTGAACAAATTCCTTAAAAACATGAAACTTGTAATGGTCTAGCAAATACAATAATACAATGATATACATCTAACTTTGTTGTCAATGATTGGTCAGGGATGGGTTGGGATAGGATTAGGGAAAACCATAATTCATCGAGAGATGCCAAAGAGGAACAGAGTTGGAGGAAATTGGTCAGGAAGAATGGTGCAACAACCTAAACTACAATGCTGGAGGTGGTCGAAGAAGAGTTGAAGATGGTCATAGACAGCCATAGCTTTTTCGAGGTGGCCGGTGGTGGGTTTGGGGGATGTTTTTACCGGAGTGACGAAAGGGAAATGGCCATAGTTCATTGGAGAAGATTGGATCTTGTTGGAGGTGGTCCAAACATGTCGTTGAAGAAACCTAGTCTTTCTCCTAGCTCTGACAAGAGAAGACACAAGAAAAAGAAATGGGAGAATAGTAAGCGTCAGGGGTTAGAGACTAGCATAAGCTTGCTATAGGTTTGGTTTACAAAGCATAAGCCACGGACCAAATACCAGAGGCTTCTCATAGAGTGGGATTCACAGACCTGGTCCGTAGTAAACTTGACATCTACACTATAAACCCTAGTGACGGAGGCTTTTAAGCCCGCTATTTCAAATACTGGCTCTTCTCCCCATAGAATACTAACCCATAATTCAGCAATGAGATCCCAAAATGTAAAGATTCTAGTTCAGGGAGATCTCCTATTTCCTTACAATTCCGTCCCTTTAGTATCAGATTCATAAAGCCAGCATTGAAGACAAATGAAAAACTTATTGGTAAATACCTCAATGAAAAAGAAGAAATGTCATGTACATCACCTCTTTCAACTACAAGGCTGTAGCAAAAAACTACATACTTGCTCTTAAGTAAATTGCAAACATCGTGATTATTTATAGATGGGTCATAGTATGTTTAAACCTTCACATTTTCACATTTGGTTGCAGTCATCTCAAATTTACATATTTTGATGACAATTTGAGAAAACAGGATCCAAAAGATAGAGCACTTCCTTAAGAAGCAGTAGAACTTTGGCACCATAGGTTAGTTAAGAAGAATTCTGACCAACTAGAATTATAAAACCATATAGCATGATCTCTTCTACCAGCATTCTAAAAGGTATCCATAATCCTTCTTTATTATAGTGTAATTATGTGCAACATACACTTTCCGTCTGAATTACCCAACCAGAAATGGTCTTATAAATTATGGTCATGTTTTTTCTTGTAGGCAAGATTGGGAATAGAAAGGTTAGCAGAATACAAAACAAATGCCTATAAGTTATCCTGTACAGACATCTGACAACCTGTATCAAAGAACTATACAGGACAAGAAAAGTTGAAAAACAAAATGTGTCATAAAGATTTGGTTGAATATTATACCATTGTAGTTATATACCAACGAGAGGACCCGAAATAAGCTTAAAGTGACATATCTCAGACTTGCTAGTACCTAGACAAATATTTTTGTATGTTACATGTATGTGTTACTGTTGTGAGAAGAACTACATGTTTCCGTTGACAAGATCAACACTTAGTAGCTATATTGCATGAAAAAGGACACGAATACAGATAAGAACCCCACACAAGATACTGGATAGAAACATTATAAGATAGGTACGATAAGAAGTCACTTACATTGAAGGAATACTGACAAGGATATGGGTACGGACAGGATACGGGTACAATAACATATTCCCATGTCCATGCAACATAGTGAGTAGTAAGTAGTTCAACTTGTTAAATTAAGGGCTAATTTGCAACTAAATATCTTGATATTCCAGATTTGCAACTTGCAACCCTTAACTATTTTAATAGACAAGTTGATATCCTGAACTTTTAAGGTTTTGCAAGTTAATACCCTCCATTAGAATGTCATCCAACCTAACGGCCATCTGCAAATCACATGACCATATCGGACAATTTGGCCATTCAATTAAAAAGAAAATCCAACCTTATTCCTTATTTCTCATACTTGACCGTAACCATAAATCTAAATTTAAACCTAAATCTAACCTAATTCAGAATGAAGATGCTCAAAAGCGTGTCGGGAGAGGGGTGAGGGGGTCGCCTAGAAGGTGAGTCGGCGAGGATGGGGGTCATAAGGGGGACTGGAGGCCATTGGGTTTTCTAGATGTTTGAAAAAAGGCGAGGAAAGGGGTCAACAAGGGTGGAGGTAGGAGGAGGCTATCGGCCTAGAGGGAATCATCCAAGGAGGGATGGTGGAACCTCCAAAAGGAGAGGGGAGTTGGTTGTTAGGTTTAGTATTAAGGTTTTTAGGCAATGCTCTAAATGGCGGCCGCCAAGGCGGTAGGCGGTCTCTCTCCCCACCGTTTTTCCGTAGGCAGTGGAGTAGGCGGCCAATAGAGGTTGGCGGCATAGGCGGAGGTGAGGCGGCGTAGGCGGACGCCTAGGCGGAGCAATACCTAACAAGATATTTTGGCCAAAAAGATTTTGTAAGCATTATGGGGCCTATGGTTCACTTTTACAAAACTAAAAGTTTATAAATCTTCGTTCTACAATTTAGTTATGCATGAAACACCATTAAAATATGCATATTATGCAAAAAAAAAAAACAGTGGTAAAATAGTAAAAAATGTTCAAAATGTATCGACCGCCTAGGCGGTAGGCGGAAGAACATCGTTTTTAGGGATATGGTGCATGAGGAAGAAGATACAGATAGAATGGTAATTTTATTTATTATTTTTACAATGTAGGGTAGCAAGTTGCAACCTGGAAAATTCAGGGTATTTAAATATCAATTTTAAATTTTAAGGTAACAAGTTGTCAATTTTGATATTTTAGGGTATCAAGTTGCAACTTGGGGATAGTCCAGGGTATTAGTTGCAAATTAGCCTAAAATAAGACATACATATTACAACAAGAAACAACTAGACTGATTATCGCATATATTGCATGAACACGGACACAACATGGTAACGACATGGGGCAACACTGACACGACACTTATTTTGGTGTGCCTTAGTGCATTTTGGAACGTCCGGATTGTGTCCAATACATGTCCGACATGACACGGCCCACATGTTTGGAGTGTTTGTGCTTCTTAGATGATCACGACAAACATATCATATTGTATATTACTCACATGGAATATGCCTCATTTATCAAAGAGAAGTGGCTATCAGTCTCCTTCCCACCAATATAACTGCAAAAAACATTATGATCAAAATCAATATACACGGAGAGATGAATAAACACTTGCATTCACTCCAATCTGATCTCAATAAGGTCAGGCATACACTGTGCCAGAGCATTTGCCTTGCCAAGTTACGTCTTTACTTTTCACATCTTCCATCTTATCTATAACTTCTTTCCCAAGTCCAACACTTGGTAACTCAGACATCCAGCCATCTCTCTTTGATTTATCACCAGATTGTAACTTATCCACAACCTGAAAAAAAGAGTTGGTATTAACTTTAAACGAAAACACTGTCCCTCAATACAAAACTATAAATGCTAAATGAATTATAACAAAATCCATGAAAATCTTCATCAATTACAAGCCATAAAATATACAGAACATGCAAAATACAGGAAATTGTTACATTAATAATCGAAAACCAACATTGTCACACAATTTACAGCTCCAATTAAGGTCTCACTTTCTTTTTGAAGGAAGTCCAATCCACTTTCCATTAATGAGAGAATAAGAGAAACATATAATCATATTTTCAATTGGTCAGTGAATTATTTATCCTCCTATTACATAAAACAATATAGAGAAGACAATTTCCCTCCCTTCCTTTCTGATAGCAACCTAAACAGGTCCTACTACATAAATGGAGGCCTTCTACAGAAAAATGCACTGAACTCAATAAAACAAACTTTAAATAACAACAAAAATGAAATGTTATCTTCTTTAATATCAAAACCAAAGAACAACAAACGAATTCAACAGTTCAGAACTTGAATTATCATTAAGAGTTCCATTTGATTGCTCCACAAGTTTATGTTGAGAGTATTAATAGGCCTTTACTCCCACATCGGGTAGAATAATATGGAGAGGGGTTAGCCCCTCCTATATATATGTAGCTTCACCACAATAATAAACAAGTCAAACTTTCTACTAAATATCTATTTGGTATCAGAGCTAAACCCTAGCCACCACCTCTCTCCACCAAACCCTAACCGCCACCACTCTCCACAAAACCCTAACTCTACTTCGCAGCCCCCCTTCCCGCCGCCTCTCCCCTTCTCCACGGCCAGCAACCGACCCCCCCCCCCCCCCCCGCCGCCTTTTCTCCACCAGCAGCCCCCCCTTTTCCCACTGTCAGCACCGCCCCCCCCCCCCCCTTTTTTTCCTGCCCTCCTCCACCAACAGTCGCCGCCCCCTCCTTCCCCAGCAACTTCGCCCCCTTTCCTCCACCAGCACCGCCCCCCAACCGCTACCCCCTTCCTCTCAATGTCAGCCCCCACTCCTTCTCCTCTTTCTCGTCAGACTATACGACCTCCAGTAGCAACCATGCATGAGACATGAGGAGCGGCTCTCGGAGGCGCCGCTATTGCTGAAAGGAGGAACAGTAGACGCGAAGAGGACGGTGACCAATGGTAGAGACGGTCTAGATCTACCATCACCTTGCTGATGGAAGAGGAGAAGAAGAAGATGATGGAGACGATCTACAACAAGCTGACAGCCCAAGAGATGAGGGCTTTGGTGGACGATCTTTTCTCCAGGCTAATCGAGACTAGTTTTCGTCCTGCACACGCAGATGTGGATCCTTCACCATACAAGATGGTGAAGTTGGAGAAACCGAAAGTAAAGATGGAGGGTACTTCCAACTACTTGAAGTGGTCGCGTCAGGCGATGCGGACTCTGAAGGCAAGAAGCTTGGTAGGCTATGTTAATGACCAAACCAAGGTACCTGAAGATCACTTCTCACAGAAGTTTGCTGTGTGGAAAATCGTCAACAATGTTGTAACTGGATGGTTGACAGCCTCATTGACCGACCAAGTGTTGGACAACATAGAAGTAATGGAGGGTGCTGGTGACATTTGGATGACGCTAAGAGACATGTACTCAAGGACGGATAACCCTATGAGGGTCTTCGAACTACAGGATGAACTTGATAAGGTGGTCCAAGAAGATCATACCATCTCTGAGTATGCGGCTCTGCTGAAGAAGTATTGGTCAGATCTCGACCACTATGATCCCATTGGTGTGGAAGATGAGCAAGTGGAACCGACATTTGCAAAACATTACCAGAAGTTCATAGAGTATATCTCGCGACAGAGGATGATGAAGTTCCTGAAGGAGCTCAACATAGCATTCGAGCAAAAGAGGAATGTGCTACTTGCACAACCCGGACTGCTATCACTAGAGGAGGCCATTGCTGCTATGGCACAAGAAGAAACACGATTGAAGCTGATGCCTAGCACCACTAGCTCTCCGGGAAAAAAAATTAGCTCTAACAGTTTTTAACCCAAACCCTTCAGGAGGGGGAGGGTGATACAACTGTAGAGACCCAGGACACTTCATCAGATTCTGTACGAAGCTTATGAGAGGCCAGTCCAGCGGCTGTGGAGCAGTCGTGGAGGGCGTAGGGGTAGCAAAGGAGGCTATGCCGGTGGCAAAGGTCATTATTCTGGAGGACAGTCGAGCCAACACGTTGGGACATCGACTCCAACCACCTCCGGGGGTAACATCACCTACTATGCTCATACAAGCACAGGTACACTTGCTCATGCTCTTGCATCAATCCACAAATCAGAAAGTCTAAATTGGATAATTGACACTGGGACATCCTGCCATGTCATGGGTTCCCATGATGAGTTCCAAGATTACACTCACCTGATGACGCCTGAAAGCATTCAAACTGATGATGGTACTGCTAGATCCATCATGGGTAAAGGCACAGTTGAATGTACCCCTTCCACGACTCTAACCAATGTCTTGCATGCTCCATCTTTTTCTGTTAATCTAATGTCCATTAGTGCCATTGTTCTTCAGCTTAATTGTGTTGTTTTCTTTGACATTCCGAAGGTGATTTTTCAGGAGATGGGAATGGGGAGACAGTTGGGGACTGGCACTTGGCATAAAGCGCTATGGTACTTGGACAGGGGTAGGCTGGATACAGCACTTGCAGCACCGGTTGATAAAGCACAACTGGAGGAGCCGCGAAGTACCGTGGAAGCAGAATTATTACTCCAACATCAGCGCATGGGACACTCTTCATTCAGTCTACTAAGTCGGATGTATTCCTCTATATATCAAAAAGCTAGTAAGCAAAAGTTGGTTTGTGATGCTTGTGAACTTGGAAAACATATCAGAAGCTCTTATGTGAATTCTGGAAGTAAAAGTTTAGCTGATTTTGATATGACACATTCTGATGTGTGGGGACCATGTCCTACAACTATTGTTAATGGTTTCAGGTGGTTTGTCACCTTTATTGGCTGCCACACTCGTGTTGCCTGGATATACCTAATGAAGAGTAAGACTGATGTCTTTGCATGCTTTCAAGATTTTCATCGCAGGATTACAACACAATACGGTGCTAAAGTGAAGATTTTGAGGTCTGATAATGGGACAGAATACACCAACAAGACTATTGAAGAATACTTATCAGCCAATGAGATACATCATCAGACTTCATGTGCCTATACACCAGCATAGAATGGCGTGACGGAGTGGAAGAACAGGCACATATTGGAAGTGCCACGGTCAATGATATTTGCTATGAATGTTCCTAAACACTTATGGGGGCATGTCGTGTTTACTATTGCATATCTTATCAACAGGATGCTCTTTCAGGTGTTAGGATGGAAGACACCGTTTGAGATGCTTATAGGTGAGAACAAGTACATTGTTCCCCCAAAGGTATTTGGATGAGTATGCTTCGTGAAGGATAATAGGCCTACAATGGAAAACTTGGACCCTCGAGCAGTGAAGTGTGTCTTCGTTGGCTACTCAGGGACTCAGAAGGGATATTCTTACTGGAGTCCTGTAGAGCGAAGGCACTTTGTGAGCATGGATGTTACATTCAGAGAGATGGAACCATAGTACTACAATGGTTCAGGTGAAGGCTCCGCATTTGGTGACACACCTAATACATGAGATGTTAGGAGTGAGAGGGAGATTGTCCCAAGCGTGATTGTCGGGTCAGTTCCATGTCCAATGATGGAAGTTGGTCCAAGGGAACAAGGGAGAGATAGCGAGGGTGAGGAAAGCGATGAGGATACACACAATTATGAGGAAGAAAGTGATGCTCCAGTACAGGAGGGGGAACAGACTGCCGAACAATCTACATCTATAGAGCTCTAAGTCTACAGAAGAAGAAAGCAGCAGTCCACTAGTGTGCCTATTGCCCCAATTGTGCCATGTCGCTCGCTTAACCCTGTCCCAACTCCTGAAGATGCACCTCCCGCATCGGATCAGAGTGATTCGGATGCGGATTCCTCTGATTCGGATGGTATGATCTCTCCTCCACTATCTCATATTCCCTTAAGAAGATCATCTCGTAGTAATGCGGGAAGATCCCCTAATCATTATGGTTATGAACATGACACTGCCCATTTTTTATCCTACTCTAATATATCCCCTACTTATGGAGCATTCATTGCATCGTTAGACACCACCTCTTTGCCTAAGTGTTGGCAGAAAGCGAAGGAAGATCCAAGGTGAAAAGCTGCAATGTTGGAGGAACTTTGGGCACTTGAAAGAAATAGGACATGGGAATTTGTTCCATTACCTGAAGGAAAGAGAGCAGTTGGATGCAAATGGATCTTCACAGTAAAGGAGACGCCAGAAGGAAAGGTGGAGCGATACAAGGCAAGATTGGTTGCAAAGGGATTCACTCAGTCTTATGGCATCGACTATGATGAGATATTTGCTCCAGTAGCAAAGATGAGCACTGTGAGAACCATGATCTCTCTTGCAGCAAATCATGGGTGGCAACTTCATCAATTAAGTGAAGAATGCATTTCTTCATGGAGATCTACAAGAGGAAATATACATGGAGATGCCCCCGAGTTTGCACGAAGCAGTCGACAGGAAAGGTGTGCAAGATGAAGAAATCACTGTATGGACTCAAACAATCTCCTCGAACATGGTTTAAAAGATTCAGAAAAGCTGTCACAGGCATAGGATACAGTCAGACCAATGCAGATCACATGGTTTCTTTAGACATGCTAAAGGCCACGTCACCATACTTGCAGTATATGTAGATGATATAGTGATCACAGGTGATAAGGAGGAGGAAATTATCCAGTTGAAGTCAAAACTTGCCAAGAAATTTGAAGTAAGGACTTGGGAATAATGAGATATTTTCTCGAGATCGAGGTAGCTCGAGGAAGAGATGGCATCCTCCTTTCTCAGAGGAAGTATGTATTAGACCTGCTCACAGAGACTGGTATGCTGGGATGTCGTCCGGCAGTCACTCCAATTAATCAGGAAAAAAAAGTTAGGGGCAGAGGCAGGAGAGCCAGTTGATCGTGAGTGATATCAGAGACTTGTAGACAGATTGATTTATCTAGGCCACACTCGTCCTGATATCTCATTTGTTGTGAGTGTAGTGAGTCGCTACATGCACGATCCAAGTAAGGGCCACATGGATGCAGTTTTCCATATTATGAGATATCTTAAGGGGACCCCTGGAAAAGGGATATGGTTCAAGAACAATAGATACCTGGATGTTGAGGGATATTGCGATGCAGATTGGACAAACTGCGTGGATTACAGAAGGTCTACCTCAGGATACTGTGTCTTTGTGGGAAGTAACCTAGTCTCATGGAGAAGCAAGAAACAGTATGTGGTAGCACGATCGACCGCTGAAGCAGAATACAGAGCTATGGCTCTGGGAGTGTCATAGTTATTGCGGGTAAAAGCACTACTGACAGAGTTGAAGCTGGACCAGGAAAACCATTGCGCCTTCTGAGTGACAGTCAAGCTGCACTAAGTATAGCTAACAATCCAGTTCAGCATGACAGAACGAAGCACATCGAAATCGATCGGTTCTTCATCAAAGAGAAGTTAGAGAAAGGGATATTAAAGCTCGATCATGTTCGCTCAGAAAAACAAGTCACAGATTGTCTTACTAAGGGCCTTAATTCATTGAATCTTTCTAAACTATATAACAATATGGGGATGATTGATATATATCGCCCATCTTGAGGGGAAGTGCTGAGAGTATTAGTAGGCCTTTAGTCCCACATCGGGTAGAATAATATCGAGAGGGGTTAGTCTCTATATATGTAGCTTCAC
>JANAVB010007596.1:17018846-17143816 GCA_029216955.1 Iris pallida
ATGACGAACCCTAGAATCGACGCTTTGATCCCTTGTTCGTGGACCGAGGAGAGGACCGAGTGGATGGAGCGGGCGACGAACAGCGCGAGTATCGGGGCCAACACGAGAAGTATCGGCTCGTATCGGGAGAGGAAGGAGTTCGCGGAGGATCGATATGAGTTCAACAAGTCCTCCATTGTTGTCTCGATGGGGAGGAGGGAGGAAGGAGCTCTTTGTTTATATATATGGGATTTGGAGTTGGGTTAGAAAGTGGGTGCGGAGGAACGGGTCCGGTTTTTCATTCTGGGGTTTTCGTATTTTGGACGGCATTGGAAAGTTAGCGGGTACTCTCAATGGACCCCGATAACCCGGTAATTTCGGTAATTTTATATTGAATTCAAAGGTTTGCTAAACAAACGGTTGGGTTTCTGTGGACTCAACTCCATATTTGGAGTTAAAATAGAATTTTATAGAACTTTTTTTTGAAACAATTTGTTGGAGCACAACAGAAACAAATCCAAGAAATTCAGAGAAAATTCACAACCACAAAGACATTAATTTACGTGGTTCGGCCAAGATGTTTATGTTAGAACTTTATTATGCCATGTCGATTCATGAGATGAAAAACATAAATTAAATTGCGGAAGCGTACCTGAATCCATTGCTAGGCTTGATGGATCTTGAAGCGATCATTTCTTTATTGGGTTCGATCTTCCAACTTGCTACGACCCTTAATGACAAAGGTGAATCCGAATCCTTTGTCCCTCTCTTTCTGTTGATGGGGATGCAGAAGAGAAAAAGAGACAACCTTCTCTTTGGTGGCCGTATAAGTTGGGGACCATAACCCTAATGAATACACATATATATAGATATGTGTGTTGTGATATTTCTAATTTGGTCCCTCATCAAATTAGAATTATCTCCGGTATCTACACATTAATTCCATGACAATTATACCCTTAAGCCAATTTCCAAATAGACCACTTTAATTTGGCTTAATTATTTAGATAGCCCAAACCCAATTAATTTTACATGTGTGGCCCCTAATTATTGAATAAATCCAACAATCTTCCACTGGGCCACATATGTAACCTTATAATTGTGTTAACCTTAGTGAGCTCATAAATTGCTATCTTAATCCTTAGGGTATATCCGGACAATCTCGTCCATTAACCATATCAACATAGGATCAAAGTGACATTCGTCACATATAGCGTAACTAAACCATCAATGGTCACATATACCAATATAGCTAAACGACATAGATCAATCATAGATGCGTAGCATGAAAATTACACGTAATGTGATCAATACATGTCTATTTCCAGTTGGTCCTCCTTAACTCTAATGAGATCAATACTTTAACATAATGAAAACAGAATGAACTGAATTTTCATATATCTGATCAGATAAATATCCAAAATACTTTAATACATAAATGTGTCCAAAATCAAATAGCATCCAAATACATAAAATATAAAGTCCCACTATATTGCCATATTCTTAATTAACACCCAGATGAGCAGTATGCTCATGAAAGACCCTGGGTGATAATACTTTTGTGAGCGGATCCGCTAACATGGAGTTTGTCCTAATGTGCTATATGGACACTATAACCATTATGAATTCTTTCCTTTACAACCAGAAACTTTATGTCAATATCCTTTGACTTATACAAGTTTTTGTTGTTATTGGAATACAGTATTGCAGATTCATTGTCACACCGTAATTTGAGTGGTCTTTCAACACCCTTTCTTGTAGGCGCAACCTTATGACAAGATTTCGTAACTATATTACATGAATAGATGCCTCACAACATGCTATAAACTTTGCTGTCATTGTGAGAAAAAAATTATGAGTGCATGTTTGACACTCATCCAAAATATATCTCCACCAATCAACATAATCTTATGTGGATCTCCTGCTGTGTTGGCATCCAACAAAATCAGAGTCAGAATACCATATGATCTCCAGAATTATCCGATCTCCTACAAAGAGCATATAATTTCTTGTTCTCTATTAATTACTTAAGTAGTTTGGCTGCTACCCAATGATCCATCCATATTTGCTTAAATATCTGCCTAACATCCTAATATGTACGCAATATTCTGACGCGTACATACTTGAGAATACATTAGACTCCCTACAACTGATCATGAAGAAAAAATCTATTATATTTTCTTAATTTTAAGGCTAACCTTAGGGCACTTGTTTGAGACCGAATTTGTCTCCTTTAACGTGAGGTGTCACCTGGTTTGCATTGAATACTTTAATCAATATACAAAACCAGAAAATTATTCCTACTCCCACTGAACTTGTGATACACACAATCTTCAACAGTGTTCATCTCAAAACCAAACGAGATAATCACTTGACGTACCTTTGACGAGAAGCTTGCTTGAGTTCATAAATATATTTTGTCAATTTGCAAACCATATTCTTTGGGTCTTTCGACACAAAGTTTTCTGGTTGCACCATATACACTGTTTCATCAATGTTACCATTGAGAAATGTCGATTTGACATCCATTTAATGTAATTCAAGATCAAAATGTGCAACATGTGCTATGATTATTTTAAAGGAGTTTTTCAAAGATACCGAAGAGAAAAACTCTTTAAAATTAATTCCAAAATTTTGAGTAAAGTCACTAGCTACAAGACGTACTTTATACCTCTCCACATGACCTTTCGAATCCTTCTTGGTTCTAAATGTCCATTTGCAACCAATGGACTTCATAACTTTTGGTAATGGGACAAGTTCTTAAACTTTATTGTCTTGCATGGACTTATACTCTTTATTTATTGTATCAATCCACTTTGAGAACTGGAACTTTCCATGGCCTGACAGAAGTTAATTAAATCATCTTCCAGTATCCACAGTCTTCCTCACGTTCCTAGAGAAATATGACAATATTATCCGAAATTATATTTCTCCTTTCTCTGGTTGACCATCTTAATATTACCGGTTCTTGAGGTTGTTGAGTTTGTTCCTTAGGAATAATTACCTTATCTTGAATGAGGTGCCGCTACGTTGTCGTTGTTAAGGTATCTCAACAACGACTTATAGAGGTAATTCAATATTGTTTTATTGAGACTCCGAATTCACTTTTTGATCATGACATGTATAGAATCCTGCACATCGTCAAAAGTGATAGTAGGAATCGTAATTGATTTCTTCTCAAAGATAATGATCATGACTTTATTTCTCCCCCCAAACTCGTCTCAAAAAAAAAATTGTGTGAGATCATATAATTATTAACCCCTTGATTTGTCAGCATAGCCAATAAAGTAGCTGCTTACAGTTGAACTTTGGTCTGTATTTTTTTTACACATTAATTATATAGACATCAAAGTCTATAAAGTCAATGGAATCCAAATTTCATCAGACACAAGTTGTTCAACTCTATTTCTAGAGATGTGACCTAATCTCTTATGTCATAATGAGGCTAAAATTTTTTATTATTAATTTTGTGTTTAGTACCACATGACTTCACTTATAAGGTTCATTATAAGATGCAATAATTTCAACTAAATATAGGTTATTATAAACCTTAAGGGAACCGTTACCAATAATATTTGGATTTAAAGATAGACTAAACTTATTATTTCCAAATGAACAATGATAACCAGATTTGTCCATTAAGAAAACTGAATATGAATTTCGTCTAAAAGACGGTATAATAAAAGTGTCTATCAAATCCAAATAATAATCCGTTCCTAAAAATAACCTAAAATGTCCTATTGTTTTCACTTCTACCGAATTGCCGTCACCCACATAGATGTATCTTTCACCATCAATTGACTTTCGATAACTCAAGCAACCTTGCCTAGAACATTAATGTGGGTAGTCCCACCAGAATCTAACTACCATGAGTTTCTTGGTACTAAATCTAAATTAACCTCAGAACAGATCAAATTTAGAAATGTACTTTTCTTTATACGTCATGCGTAGTACTTTGTACATTTCTTCCTTATGTGTCATGTCTTATCACAAAAGAACAACCATTAGTTTTATATTGTTGTTTCTTTTGAGCCGGACCTTTAGCAGCTACTGTATTTATTTCTTTTTGTCCTTAAAGTTTATCCCATTAAACATGAAAATTAAAATCTTATTGGCAGATATTTTAACAACATTAACTGTAAAGAGAACAAAGTAACCAAAAATAAACATGCTCTAACAAATAACCAAAGCGTAAAATATAGTCAAACAAATTCAAATAATGGTGAACCCCATCTCAAGATACCTAGTACACCATTAATATCAAGTCTTTGGACAGTGATATTAACTGTAAGTGGTATTCTTGGTGTAATGATCAAACGTTGACAATAAGTCATGTCAAATAATAAGCCTATCTTTGGATCGGGTTATTATTCATATGTAAAGCGTATAATTGTCACACATTTATCACTACAAGTATGTGTGCAATTCGGCCAAGTATTAACCTTCCTTTGGGCCGGCTAATACTCGCATGAATTTACACACACAACATCTAACATCCCTCATAGACTATCTACGCAAGAGAGGTCACTTTGGCGACATCTTGTTTCAATTGGTCTATTTAGAATATTAGACGACTATTGCTAGTCACAAAAGGCACCAAAAAAATTTTGAATGTTGACTAAATTTTACAAAACTGAATCATATCCAAAACCTTATGTACATGCATATTTAAAATATTACAACTCAAATAAGATAATCATAAGCATGTGAATCTCTTTATATTACTTAAAGCATGAATTTATTATTTGACTAAACTAAACATTATCAACATAATAAAATTCATGCTAAAAATATGCATCCAAAAGACCAACAACAATATATAGGACATGATAATGATGCTCCAAACTGGACTCACAAATTCATGTCCTTTTCACATAACTTTGCACCCTAAAGTTCCAAAGAAGAAAGCATTACTTCACAAGGGCTTATTATAGACATAGTCCGCGAGATCCAACTAATCTATAACAGAAAGTAGATCATTTTTACAAAGATGCAATCAACAATTAAATTAAGTAAACAAATCCTTTATGTTGTTGGTGCATGAAAATTTTGGATCAGCATCTACTATACAATTAAATTTTCAAATTTACCCAATGATTATCTTTATCAAACCAATCACATTGAAATTTGTAAACATTATTGGATAACTCCAACACATTTAGCCATAATATATATAACGTGTATCAGTAAACTGGAGACGGAGATCAGTAAACTGGAGACAGAAAGAAATAGATGAAAGCATATACAAGTCTGTCAATGTGAACTAAATTAATATGTTACATGCATACAACTTTTCGCCTTAATTCTGACCCAACCATTAAAAAAAAAAAAAAAAAAAATGAGTGCACCATATATAAAGCAGGCTTCATAATAAGACTATTCACTCATAAAGGATTTATTACACGTGTCCACCATGGACACCTTATTCATAAGAGACATACAAGTCCATATACAATCTACGAACCAGTGTCATTTAATGTAGGTGCATACAGTAAAAAAAAAAACTTCTTTGATCGGATTATTAATATTAACAATCTAAAAATTCAACAGTATGCCTAAGGATGAATCTAAACAGGAGGATCACTAAAATTTTGATCCAACATTTGAAACCCTAAAATAAATTAGATGGAAAGATTTAGGATTTCTGAACAACACAACAAAAAATATATTCTGGAACTTTGACCTCATAAATCAAACAAGGAGGCTCTGATACCACTTGTTAGAACTTTATTATGCCATGTCGATTCATGAGATGAAAAACATAAATTAAATTGCGGAAGCGTACCTGAATCCATTGCTAGGCTTGATGGATCTTGAAGTGTAATGCCTGTAGTTCGTATTACGTATCTTGGAATACGTGTACGTATTTCATCTTGTATTACATATCTCTTGGCTTGGCTCGGTTTAGTTTAGGTTGGCTTGGTTCGGGTTGGGTTGCTTGGTTCATCATTGTCACCCCCAGTTTTCGAATTAGGAGTATTTTTGTCATTTTTCAAGTTTTACAATTTTTAGGAATTTTTATTTATTTTATGTGATTTTTTGGGATTTATTTGGGTTGGTTTGGATTTTATCCAATTCGGACTCAAATTGGAGACCCGGGTAGCCTGGACCCTAGTGGGACCCACATACTAGCTGGGCTTGGCCCACATACCACCATAATTAGGTTAGAAATCATAAACCCAACTTCCATGGCTTAATTAGTCATTTTAGAGATTTAATTAGTTCATTAGAAACAAACCGAACCAAACCTAAACAAACCGAACCCAAATTAAGTCTATTGGGTTTGGAGGGGCTATTGGATCCTACCCAAAACCCAATAACCCCTCCCCTTTTTGGCCGGCCATGAATAGAGCCCCCCCCCCCCCCCCCCCCCCTTTTTTTCTTCTCCATTAAGAAAACTCTCTTTCTCTTTCAAAAATCCATTCTTTCCTTCAAGCTTTCTTCCTCAAGCAAAACCTATCTAGGTATGCTTCTAATCCCACATTTATTACACTTGCATTTAATTCCTTCACCAATAATGGAGAGGAGAAGATTCTCCACCATTTGCCCATAAATTTGTAGGATTTCCCTAGAAAATCTAGGTTAAGGAATTATTAGGGGTTTTGTGTGTGTGTATATATATATATATATATATATATATATATATATATATATATATATATATATATATATATATATATATATAATTATAAGTATTTGTGTGTGTGTGGGGGGGGGGGGGAATGGAAGTGGTGGTGGTGTCATGAGAATGATGAGAGTGGTGGTGGTGGTATGTGAGGGTGTGTGTGTGTTGTGTTGTGTGAGGGTGTGTGTGTGTGTTTGTATTTATATATAGATATAGATATGTGTATGTATTTATATGTATATGGATATGGGTGTGTATGTATATATATATATAGATGTGTGTGTGTGTTTGGATATATATATATATATATATATATATATATATATATATATATATATATATATATATATATATATATGGTGAGGTAGATAGAGGGATATAAGAGTATATATATAGAGTAGGAGATGAAGAGGAGGAAGAACTAGAGAAGAAGAAGAAGAAAACAGCAGGAGCAGCAGCTCCAGCTGCTGTAACAGCAGCAAGAAGCTGCAGTGGCAGCAGTAGCACTGGCAGCAGTGCTGCCAGTTAAACCCCCCCATTCCAGCCCTTTAGCCTATGTATACCCCCCTATTTAGCCCCAATTTACCCCCATATATGTATATATATATATATATATATATATATATATATATATATATATATATATATATATTATATATATATATATATATATATATATATATATATAAGTATTTGTGTGTGGGGGGGGGGGGGGGGGGGGGGGGGAATGGAAGTGGTGGTGGTGTCATGAGAGTGATGAGAGTGGTGGTGGTGGTATGTGAGGGTGTGTGTGTATTGTGTTGTGTGAGGGTGTGTGTGTGTGTGTTTGTATTTATATATAGATATAGATATGTGTATGTATTTATATGTATATGGATATGGGTGTGTATGTATATATACATATATATGTGTGTGTGTGTGTGTTTGGGTATATATATATATATATATATATATATATATATATATATATATATATATATATATATATATATATGTAAGAAGATGGTTAGAATGAGAAGAGAATAGGAGAAGAAGATTAAGGAAAAGATAGGAAGAAATGGAAGAAGTTGAGAGGAGTTAGAAAAGGAGAAGGATTAGAAGAATAGGAAAGAGTAGGAAGAAAAATTAGAATAGGAAGGGATAAGCGAAAGAAGATTAGGAATTAGAAAGGGAAGAAAGAGAAGGAAATTAGAAGAAGAAGTTAGAGGAAGAGTTAAGAAGAAGAATTAGAATAGGAGATAGAAGGGAGTTTTGGAGGAAATCGAGTTAGAGGGTGAAACGGAGCTCGGAGTATCGGAACGCGACGAAACTTGGCGTGGAGTTAGAATATATGAATTAGATTTTGCGGGTAGGCTCCCGAGTGGAAATCGGGGTCGTAGGGCGCCGGTATCGCGCCGTATCAGTGCGTATCTTGAAATATTCAAGATATCGGCAATGGGCCGTATCATGTACTGGATGTCCACGTTACCTAGGTATTTTGGTAGGTAACATATGTATAGGTTAGTATCTTACTACCCTAGGGAGATCGGATCAAAATATCAAGCGTAGGTAGGCTAACTTGATAATCGCCTAAGGTAGAATTTTACCCTTTTTAAGGGTAAAATAGGATATTGGCCTACGGCCAAGATTTGAGTTTTCAAGTCCAAGATGGATTTGGATATGGGTTGTAGAGGTTGGTAATGATTAGAAATAGTCGCCTAGACCTAGTCTTGATCCCGGTTGACCACGGTTGACTTTTTAGACCAAAAGTCAACTATGGGTCAACACTTTACCAAATTTAGTCTCAAATTCTATTAGACTTGTGCAGTTGACCAAAAGTCAACTGTTAGTCACCAATGACCTAGAGTTGACCTAGGGTTGACCAGAGTTGACCACAGTTGACCAGAGTTGACCAGTTGACCAAAAGTCAACTGTAAGTCAACTGTTGACTCAAATCGACCTAGATTAATTCTGTTTGACTTGCATTGACCCTGTTTGACCTGGGTAGGCCTAATATGACTTAGGTTGACCTCGTACAGTCTAGTTTGATGTGTCTTGACCTAGAATGACTTAATAGGATTTAAATTGTCTTGACTTTACTTCCTAAACAGAGTATTGATACGTCTTGTTCTCTATAGGTCCTCGAGACGCAGCTTTTGATCCCGTTGACATATCATACCATACTACAGGCGAGTACATTCTCTGACACTTTTCCAATTTACGATAACTGTTATAATTCATGTAATTAGTGTAGATATGCTTGTTCTCGACACATTGGTCACACAGATTGGTATTCGTGGATTCCGACATGAGATGTTATTTTTCGTTATCTTGGTATATCTTGTGCAAGCACCCTTGTAGTTCTTGTGCAGAATATGGACACCGATTCTCGAGGAGACTTGCTCCCTTCTCGTAGAATCCCGTGTCGTAACGTGTCTTGCTTGGATTCTCTCTACCAGTCGGGGACGGGGAGTACTAGTGTAGATGTGTGGTCATACCCGCCTTGTATATATTGTGAACCTTGTGAATGCCAATCCTACACCACACGTATGATTGGCTAGATCATAACCTTGTGCAGACCCAATCCGGCCACATGTTGTAGCTAGTACTCACACACCTAGATGTATGATTCTTGATTCTTGTACATGCCATGATCAGTTTACTTGCCTTGTTCTAGCTCTAGTTTTACAGCTTACCTTGTCATGATACTCACATGTACATTCCACAATTTTCTTGTATATACTCTCTATTTACAGTCTTATAGCTTTTGTCATATCTTGTGAACTGTTGTTAGTAGATTGTACTTGTTCCATCCTGACAGGATATGTTGAAAATATTACAGATGCTGATGAGGGAGATTATTGTACCTACTACGGTCCGGATGACGTAGTGGGCGTAGACTTGGAGACTTTGGTCCAACAGGGCTTAGCTCCGCCTGACGAGACCTTACCACTTGCTTAGTTAGAGTAGGTCTTTATACTGGACTTTGTCTCCAGCTACTTTTGAGACTGTTATTACTATAGATTGTATTAGAGACTTGGACTTGTATATATTCTTGTGTTGGACTTGACAGGTTATTATTTTATTATCGTCTTGTTGTCTTTCTCTTTCAGTCTTTACTTTGTTATCTTAGAGTTGTGATTGAGTACTCATATATATTCATTGCTTGTCCTCCATTCGGAGTTGACCATATTCTTGACAGGTTTTTGATATATATATATATAAACTATTTAGAGTAGAAAAACCTACAGCGTTCCACGCCGTTTTTACGGTGAGGGCTGGGCGTTGTCACGTGCACGTGCCCTTATAGCGAGTGCGGGTCGTGACACGTTTTAGTGGTAGCCCACGCAGGTCCTGAAGTCGCAATTAGTGCGATGTCGTAGTGGCGCTCGACTTAGAGTGCTATTACGAGCCTGCGGTACGTATCTAGGATAGGCTATAGGCTAAGAGTACTCAATCGCAGTAGGATCTTTCCTTGCTTATCTTGCTTACCGTCTTTGATATTGATTTATGCATTCTAGCTGTCCTCCTTTCATATAATCTTTCTTGTGCCATATTGATATCTTTCTTTCAAATCTGTCTCCAGGATAGTTATGACTCACTCTCCTGGCGAGGAGCACGGGAAGACGGAGAGGTCTGCCACCTCTGGCGGACAGGCTCCGGTCACTTCCCCTGCAGTCGGGACGTCAGTTGGGATTCTCGGGGGTACTCCTCCAGCGCTCTCGCTGACCGTCCCTGGGGCAATTGCGGGTGCTCTTCCCGTAGTATCGGGAGCTGTCGGGGGCGCTCTTCCTCCTCCTGCGCAGGGGACTCCTCCGCCGGTGATGGGAGCTGTTCTTCCACCTCCACCTTCCCTGCCTACAGATATGGGGCAGATGCTTACTTTCCTCCAGCAGATACTGGAGACTCAGAGATCCCAGGCCGAGGCTCAGCAGAGACAGACAGACGCGATGCATCAGGGCATGGAGGATGTCCATCAGTTGGCCCTTGTAGCCGTGGAGCAGAGGGTTCCTCATCCGGGGATACGTACTAGGTACGGAGATATCCAGGACTTCAAGAAGCTCGGGCCCCGTGACTTTAGCGGGACCGAGGGTGTGGTCTATGCAGATGATTGGCTCGAGGATATCGAGCGGCAGATGAGGGCCTCCCGCCTGGCAGACGACCTGAAGGTCGAGGAGGTAGGTTTGCAGTTGCTAGACATTGCACGCACCTGGTTCAGGAACGAGCCAGCCCTAGCTGAAGAGGGCCGTACTTGGGCAGAGTTCACGCTCTTCTTCAAGGAGAAGTTCTTTTTTCCCACGGACAAGATTGACCTGGGGCGACAGTTCCAGGATCTGTAGCAGGGCAGTCTATCTGTGGAGGAGTACGCAGCGGAGTTCGGCCATCTGAGCCGATACGCAGAGTACATGGTTCGAGACCCGGAGATCAGGACGAGCCGTTTCAGGGAGGGGCTGACTTGGGATATCAAGATCCTCATTCCCTCCTTCTATGAGACTTATACCCAGATCTACGCGGAGGCCCGCAAGGTAGAGCGGGAGTGGGGCTTGAAGCCCAAGAGGGAGCGTGATCTTTTCTCGGGAGCTTCTAGCAGCGCGGGGGCTGCTAAGTGCCCTCAGCTTCAGCATCGTTCTTTCCAGCATCACCAGCCGCAGGTGCAGGCCAGAGCACCGGTTCAGCAGCAGGTGCAGCACCCTCAACAGAGGCAGGCACAGCATGGGGCTCCTTGTAACTTCTGCAAGAAGCACGGTCACATCTGGAAGGTCTGCCGAAAGAGACTGGGCTTGTGCCTCTATTGCGGGGAGTTTGGACATCAGTTGAGAGATTATCCTATGAACCATCGCCGTGCAGCTCAGGGAGCACAGGGTAGGCCACCTATGGCACCGCATCACGCCCTCCACCAGCAGCGGGATATACCCCACCAGGACAGGGCTTTTGCGATGACAGTTGAGGATCCTGCACGCATTGGACTAGGAGGTAGGGTCTTGCTCTTTCTTTTACCTGTTCTTTCCGTCCATTGATTGATGATTGCTTTCTTAGTACCTTTAGTTTGCATATGTGATGATCATGCTAGATTAAATAGAAAACCCCAATGAAGACTGCAATAACATGATATTGTAGAGATTTAAAACCATGCATGTGTTCTGATTTCCTGGGTTACATGTTATATAACTTAGGATAAAATTTAGTAAACCTTGATTGTTGGGTGCTTGACCTATAGAAGAGTACGACCGTTTGAATTTCGAGGACGAAATTTTTTTTAAGGAGGGTAGATTTGTCACCCCCAGTTTTTGAATTAAGGGTATTTTTGTCATTTTCAAGTTTTATAATTTTTAGGATTTTTTATTTATTTTATGTGATTTTTTGGGATTTATTTGGGTTGGTTTGGATTTTATCCAATTCGGACTCAAATTGGAGACCCGGGTAGCCTGGACCCTAGTGGGACCCACATACTAGCTGGGCTTGGCCCATATACCATCATAATTAGGTTAGAAATCATAAACCCAACTTCCATGGCTTAATTAGTCATTTTAGAGACTTAATTAGTTCATTAGAAACAAACCGAACCAAACCGAAACAAACCGAACCCAAATTAAGTCTATTGGGTTTGGAGGGGCTATTAGATCCTACCCAAAACCCAATAGCCCCTCCCCTTTTTGGCCGGCCATGAATAGAGCCCCCCCTTTTTCTTCTCCATTAAGAAAACTCTCTCTCTCTCTCTTTCAAAAATCCATTCTTTCCTTCAAGCTTTCTTCCTCAAGCAAAACCTATATAGGTATGCTTCTAATCCCACATTTATTACACTTTTGCATTTAATTCCTTCACCAATAATGGAGAGGAGAAGATTCTCCACCATTTGCCCATAAATTTGTAGGATTTCCCTAGAAAATCTAGGTTAAGGAATTATTAGGGGTTTTGTGTATAATGAATGATATATATATATATATATATATATATATATATATATATATGTATATATAAATATATATACATATATGTATATATATATATATATATATATATATATATATATATATATATATATAATTATTATATATATATATATATATATATATATATATATATATATATATATATATATATATATATATATATATATATATATATATATATAATTATAAGTATTTGTGTGTGTGGGGGGGGGGGGGGGGGGGGGGGGGGGGGAGAATGGAAGTGGTGGTGGTGTCATGAGAGTGATGAGAGTGGTGGTGGTGGTATGTGAGGGTGTGTGTGTGTTGTGTTGTGTGAGGGGGTGTGTGTGTGTTTGTATTTATATATAGATATAGATATGTGTATGTATTTATATGTATATGGATATGGGTGTGTATGTATATATATATAGATGTGTGTGTGTGTTTGGGTATATAGATATATATATAGTGAGGTAGATAGAGGGATATAAGAGTATATATATATATGTATATATGTGTATATTATATATATATATATATATATATATATATATATATATATATATATATATATATATATATAGTAGGAGATGAAGAGAAGGAAGAACTAGAGAAGAAGAAGAAGAAAACAGCAGGAGCAGCAGCTCCAGCTGCTGTAACAATAGCAAGAAGCTGCAGTGGCAAGCAGTAGCACTGGCAGCAGTGCTGCCAGTTAAAACCCCCCCATTCCAGCCCCTTTAGCCTATGTATACCCCCCCTATCTAGCCCCAATTTACCCCCATATATGTATATATATATATATATATATATATATATATATATATATATATATATATATATATATATATATATATATATATATATGTAAGAAGATGGTTAGAATGAGAAGAGAATAGGAGAAGAAGATTAAGGAAAAGATAGGAAGAAATGGAAGAAGTTGAGAGGAGTTAGAAAAGGAGAAGGATTAGAAGAATAGGAATGAGTAGGAAGAAAAATTAGAATAGGAAGGGATAAGAGAAAGGAGATTAGGAATTAGAAAGGGAAGAAAGAGAAGGAAATTAGAAGAAGAAGTTAGAGGAAGAGTTAAGAAGAAGAATTAGAATAGGAGCTAGAAGGGAGTTTTGGAGAAAATCGAGTTAGAGGGTGAAACGGAGCTCGGAGTATCGGAATGCGACAAAACTTGGCATGGAGTTAGAATATATGAATTAGATTTTGCGGGTAGGCTCCCGAGTGGAAATCGGGGTCGTAGGGCGCCGGTATCGTGCCGTATCAGTGCGTATTTTGAAATATTCAAGATATCGGCAATGGGCCGTATCATGGACTGGATGTCCATGTTACCTAGTTATTTTGGTAGGTAACATATGTATAGGTTAGTATCTTTCTACCCTAGGGAGATCGGGTCAATATATCAAGCGTAGGTAGGCTAACTTGATAATCGCCTAAGGTAGAATTTTACCCTTTTTAAGGGTAAAATAGGATATTGGCCTACGGCCAAGATTTGAGTTTCCAAGTCCCAGATGGACTTGGATATGGGTTGTAGAGGTTAGTAATGATTAGAAATAGTTGCCTAGACCTAGTCTTGACCTCGGTTGACCACGGTTGACTTTTTAGACCAAAAGTCAACTATGGGTCAACACTTTACCCAATTTAGTCCCAAATTCCATTAGACTTGTGCAGTTGACCAAAAGTCAACTGTTAGTCACCAATGACCTAGAGTTGACCTAAGGTTGACCAGAGTTGACCACAGTTGACCAGAGTTGATCAGTTGACCAAAAGTCAACTGTTGACTCAAATCGACTTAGATTAATTTTGTTTGACTTGTATTGACCCAGTTTGACCTGGGTTGGCCTAATATGACTTAGGTTGACCTCGTACAGTCTAGTTTGATGTGTCTTGACCTAGAATGACTTAATAGGATTTAAATTGTCTTGACTTTACTTCCTAAACAGAGTATTGATACGTCTTGTTCTCTATAGGTCCTCGAGACGCAGCTTTTGATCTCGTTGACATATCATACTATACTACAGGCGAGTACATTCTCTGACACTTTTCCAATTTATGATAACTATTATAATTCATGTAATTAGTGTAGATATGCTTGTTCTCGACACATTGGTCACACGGATTGGTATTCATGGATCCCGACATGAGATGTTATTTCTCGTTATCTTGGTATATCTTGTGCAAGCCCCCTTGTAGTTCTTGTGCAGAATATGGACACCGATTCTCGAGGAGACTTGTTCCCTTCTCGTAGAATCTCGTGTCGTAACGTGTCTAGCTTGGATCCTCTCTACCAGTCGGGGACGGGGAGTACTAGTGTAGATGTGTGGTCATACCCGCCTTGTATATATTGTGAACCTTGTGAATGCCAATCCTACACCACACGTATGATTGGCTAGATCATAACCTTGTGCAGACCCAATCCGGCCACATGTTGTAGCTAGTACTCACACACCTAGATGTATGATTCTTGATTCTTGTACATGCCATGATCAGTTTACTTGCCTTGTTCTAGCTCTAGTTTTACAGCTTACCTTGCCATGATACTCACATGTACATTCCATAATTTTCTTGTATATACTCTCTATTTACAGTCTTATAGCTTTTGTCATATCTTGTGAACTGTTGTTAGTAGATTGTACTCGTTCCATCCTGACAGGATATGTTGAAAAATATTACAGATGCTGACGAGGGAGATTATTGTACCTACTATGATCCAGATGACGTAGTGGGCGTAGACTTGGAGACTTTGGTCCAGCAGGGCTTAGCTCCGCCTGACGAGACCTTACCACTTGCTTAGTTAGAGTAGGTCTTTATACTGGACTTTGTCTCTAGCTACTTTTGAGACTGTTATTACTATGGATTGTATTAGAGACTTGGACTTGTATATATTCTTGTGTTGGACTTGACAGGTTATTATTTTATTAACGCCTTGTTGTCTTTCTCTTTCAGTCTTTACTTTGTTATCTTAGAGTTGTGATTGAGTACTCATATATATATTCATTGCTTGTCCTCCGTTCGGAGTTGACCATATTCTCGACAGGCTTTTGATATATATATATAAACTGTTTAGAGTATAAAAACCTACAGCGTTCCACGCCGTTTTTACGGTGAGGGCTGGGCGTTGTCACGTGCACGTGCCCTTATAGCGGGTGCGGGTCGTGACAATCATGGACCCAGATAAAACCCCTACCTACCACCCCCATCATCCTTTATTAACCCATTCCTTCATTCTCTCTTTTCATTATTCTTCATCTTCTCCACATTTACTCTTCCACCTACCAGGAAGAGAGAGAGAGCTTACGCAAGTGCAAACTTGCTTCATGATGGATCTCAAGTTTTATTGTTCCATTCTCTTCCTTACTTGATTCTAAGATACTTTAGAACTTGGCATTTTCCATTTTTATGGTCACATTTTTGTAGATCTAAGTTTTAAGTTCCTTATTGTTTAGTTTTCTTGGTTTTGATCTCTAAAAACTTGGTATTTCCATAAACTAATGGTTCTATGTTGTAGAGAATTCAATTTCCTTCAGTTTTGGCTTTTGTTTCGCTTGATTTCGACTCCGGATGAGTAAGTTATGGCCATTACAAGTTTTCGGAACTTTTATGGCTGAACTTGTTGTTTGGGGACGATGAACCCCATGCGCCGGGAACCTCATGCGCCCGAGAGGCCATACGCCGGGAGGCCATGTGCCGTGAAGTCCCGGCAACGCATCCCATGCGTCGATTTGCGCAGGAATCCCATGCGTCGATTTGTGCAGGAATTCCATGCGCCGATTTGTGCAGGAATCCCATGTGCCGATTTGTGCAGGAATCCCATGCGCCGATTTGTGCAGGAATCCCATGCACCGATTTGCGCAGGAATTCTATGCGCCGATTTGTGCAGGAATCCCATGCGTCGATTTATACAGGAATCCCATGCGCCGATTTGTGCAGGAATCCCATGCGCCGATTTGCGCAGGAATTCCATGCGCCAATTTGTGCAGGAATCCCATGCGCCGATTTATGCAGGAATCCCATGCGCCAATTTGTGCAGGAATCCCATGCGCCGATTTGTGCAGGAATCCCATACACCGATTTATGCAGGAATTCCATGCGCCGATTGCGCAGGAATCCCATGCGCCGATTTGTGCAGGAATCCCATGCGCCGATTTGTGCAGGAATCCCATGCACCGGAATTGCTCTATTTCGCTGTTTTTGCCTGTTTAAGTTGTTTTGTAGCTAGAATCTTGAAAAACTCAAAACATGAAAGTTGTAGATCTTTTCCTTGGCTTCAAGAATATGTCACTAGTTATTTTATGCAAGTTTTTCTCATTCATGATAATGTAAGAATAGAACACGATAGTGGTCCGCTGTGGCGCACTCTTGACAAGTAAATTGACATGATATATCTCGACATGCTGTTATGACAGCTAGCCTGACATGACAAGTATGAAGGACCTGGACACCATGGACGATTGTGTTTGTACAAATAAACTGGTACTGTCTTATATCATGTCTAGGATGGGGGTCCCTGAGTACCACGGTCAGGGATACCTACTGAAATTGACTAAGGCTAATCAACTAGAATGATTCAGTAGACATGAAGAGATTTCCAGCTACAAGCAATCACGTTATCTGGGCGCATTCAGAGGACTTGTAGCCTACCGACGAGTAGGGCACATTTCCAGCACGCATTCACGTGTTGCATTCTTCATAAACGTTCGACCTGGATAACCGGATGGTCTGCAGGGCTTGTGGCTGTTGGAATAATCTCATTGCATCTTGCTAGTAACTAGGCCCGTGATAACCCTAGTTAGTTAAAAGTATCAAGCCGTACTCTTGATTGGCCGTGATTGATTGGATGAAGTTTATTCCAGCATAGTCTTATCCTGATCCTGTACAAGATTGTAACATGACACGATTTCTTGTATCGATAAATGATGGGATACCAAGTTCTGTTCAGATGAAGGGTTACAACCCCGGTCCTTGTTTGGTTTAAGGGTTGTAACTTGGCTATCTGGATAGTTCCATGGTTACCCTATCATATATCGTCCTACTTATTGTGCTTACCTTAACAATAACGATCGGGGGTCTGGTTCTGTTCAGGCGAAGGGTTACAACCCCGATCCTTATTTGGTTTAAGGGTTGTAACCTGGCTCCCGAAGCAGTTCTGTGTCCTCTCTTCGTTTATTGTCTTATTTGTAACCCCTGTCATGCTCGTCATATTTTACCTTACTTCAATACCATGATTATCTATACTGGCCTTAACAATAAAGATCAGGGGTCCAGTTCTGTTCAGGCGAAGGGTTACAATCTCGGTCCTTATTTGGTTTAAGGGTTGTAACCTGGCTCCCGGAGCAGTTCTGTATCCTTTCTTTGTTTATTGTCTTGTTACCTTATCAATAGTAATTGAGGCGGGTTTCTATTCAGGCGAAGGATTGCAACCCTGGTCCTTGTTTGGTTTAAGGGTTGCAGTCTGGCTACTTGAATGGTTTCTCCGTGCTCAATATATTATTATTATCTGAGTTATTATCAGTATCTTTTAATTACCTTTACTATTATTTGTGATATGCTGGTTTTAGTTCCTAAGTGAAGTCTCCTTTGTGGCACTTGCTCTTTCTGGGGTCTGACCCAGCTAGTTTTGTATGGCCAGATATCGGAGCAGCACCAGAGGATCTACCGACCTTCCAGCCAGATGGTGACCACCAGACATAACCCTGGCAACAAGTGGGTTTCTTTTTGTTCTCCCACTTTATTGTAAAATTATTCTTTTGAGGCGTTTAGCCGGCAAGCACGTGTTAGCTCGTATTGCATCCTTATTTACTATCTGTCTACGGGCTGTAACATGATTGACAGATCCTAGGGTTAATCATCTATGACTGAAACTCTTGCTAGTCCTGACATTTTGTACGACTAGCTTCATGATCATCCGAATATATAATGTATGGGACGCCTTGCTATTATATATTTGGTGCTCTGACATCTTGTATACTGTTACTACTTGCTTGAGATTGAGACAATAGGCTTGTTCATGACCATAGGCGACTGATGGATTGTAGTTAAACCCTCATGTATCTAGACAGTCGTGACCGTATAGCGAGATAGATTCCATCTCTATATACGTAGCTGGCTATGTCTGCCCCCTCTCTCCAGTATTCTGGTTCTGGGGCGTGACATGGTTTAAGTGGTGGCCCATGCAGGTCTTGTAAATCAAGATATGTGAGGGTTTACCGAATAGATGTCTCAATCAATACTCGCCCTTGATCTCTGCTCGTATCTTCCGAATCCCTGTAATCTTGACCTGATCACATGTTTGTATCGTTGATCTGTCCTGGTCCTTCCTTATTATTCCCTATATCGTCTTCTTTAGCGGCATTGTTCCTGGACCTGCCGATCAGCAAGGCGAAGTACCTCCTGCGGACCAGCAGCAACCTGGAGATCAAGCCCAGCATTCAGGAGTAGCCTCCAGAGTCATGCCTACCGAAGGAGAACCACCAATTCAACCCGTCCAGCCTGCAGAGCCTGAGGATGGCACTTTGGTAGGTCTCATCAGGTCCCTATTAGCTTCCCAGGATCGTCGCGGAGATGCCTTGCACCAGGCGGTGGCAGATACTTTGACCAGAGGAGGTCATCAGGGTAATAGCGCGGCCAACAGCTTCAAGCGCTTGAACCCTCCCTTCTTCGATGGCAGTGAAGATGCGATCGCTGCAGATGCATGGCTTCAGGACACAGAGGTGATTCTAGAAGCAGCCAGGACTTAAGAGAACGAGAAGGTGGCCGTAGTGCGCCTGCAGTTACTAGATCTTGCCCGCAGCTGGTGGGCAGCGCAGGCCGATGGATTAGTGGCCCCTATTTCATGGGCAGTATTCAGGGAAAGATTCCAGACTAAGTATTTCGATGCTGTAGCTCGATACGATCTACAGACGATGTTCACCAATCTGAAGTAGATGGACAGGACGGTCGACGGATATGCGGCCGAGTTTTCGAGACTTAGTCGGTTTGCTCCCACCTTGGTGGCGACCGAGTTCGATAGAGCCCAACGGTTCCAGCAGAGACTTTATCTGGAGATTCTATTGGCAGTGGAGCAGTTTAAGCATCAGACTTTTGATGCAGTACTGAGGACAGCCCGGAGGCATGAATATACCTCCCAGAGGATCATGGATAGGACCGAAGGTCGGAAGCGATCCCACAGCCAGATGAATCAGTCTTCAGCACTAGCCCCGGCTGCCAGGGCTTTGACCATTGGAGCTCCGAGGCGGGCGGTCTCAGTAACGTCGGTTCAGCATTCCGCCCCGACGTACCCTCAGCAGCAGAAGCAGAAGCAGTCTTCCGCAGTGTGATGTTCACACTGTGGGAAGCCAGGGCATGTGGTATCAGAGTGTCGCAGAGAACATGGTTTGTGCTTGGTTTGTGGTGCCCCGGACCACAGGATTGGGAACTGCCCGAACAGGGGGAGTTCATCGGCCTTCTCTAGTCCTTCAGTTAGAGGACCAGCACCAGTCCAGCAGCAGCAACAGCTGCAGTACCCGTTCCCGAGGCCATTGCCGACGCAGGCCCAGGCATTCCAGCAGCAGAGACCGCAGCAGTATGCCCAAGCCCAAGCCCTGATCCAGAGCAGACAGAGGAATTTTCAGCAGAAGGGACCCGCACCCAGAGGACATGGTCAAGTGCTGGCTTTGACCATGGAAGAAGAAGGAATAGCACCAGGTGAGGTAGTGGCAGGTACTATTCTCGTCAACACCTTTCCAGCTTCAGTATTATTTGATTCTGGTGCCTCACATTTATTTATATCTGCACGATTTGCGACACGAATAGGATTGGAGCCCGAGTCATTATCAGTAAGGCTCAATATACTTACTGTAACGGACTTGTGGGAGTAGATAGAGTATTTTTCTCGTGTCGGATCGTAGTTAGCGGTAGAGAATTCCCCGCTAGATTGATAGAGTTCCCGATGGCCGATTATGATGTGGTCTTAGGGATGGATTGGTTGAGGGACCAGTATGCTAGGATAGACTGCCATATTGGCAGGGTTATTTTTAGCATTCCAGGCGAGCTGGAGTTTTCCTTCTCCCGAGACGAAGTTGAACCTTCTTTTCCAGTGTTGCGGATGGCAGTAGCAGTAGTGCAGTTACCTCGGATAGTCGAAGAGTTTCCAGATGTTTTCCCCGAAGAGCTTCCAGGGATGCCGCCAGAACGGGAGATCGAGTTCACCATCGACTTGATTCCCGGAATAGCCCCAGTGTCAGAGAGAGTCTACAGGATGGCACCGTCAGAGCTGGAGATATTGTACAAGATGATTGAAGAACTCAGAACCAAGGAGATATTATACGTGCTAGTGGATCGCCTTGGGGAGTCCCGATGCTTCTTGTGAAAAAAAGGATGGTACGTCCAGATTATGTGTTGACTATCGTACCTTGAACTCAGTGACAATCAAGAACAGATATCCTCTCCCGAGGATAGATGACTTGTTTGATCAACTCAAAGAGGCAGCAGTATTCTCGAAGATTGACTTGCGGTCGGGATACCATCAGATCAGAGTCAGAGAGCAGGACATCCCGAAGACAGCTTTCAGATCTAGGTATGGACATTGGGAGTTCCTTGTTATGCCATTTGGAGCAACCAATGCGCCGGCTGTATTCATGGACCTCATGAATCGCATCTTTATGCCCTATTTGGATCAGTTCGTGATTGTGTTCCTAGATGACATCCTGGTCTACAGCAAGAGTAAAGCGGAGCATGAGCAGCACCTCAGAGTTGTTCTTCAGATTCTTAGAGAGCACCAGTTGTATGTCAAGTTCAGTAAATGCGAGTTCTGGCTCGATCGCATTTCGTACTTGGGTCATATCATCACCCGAGGAGGAGTTGAAGTGGATCCCCAAAAGATCGTGGCTATTAAAATATGGCCAGTGCCTAGCATGGTTGCAGAAGTTCACAGTTTTCTTGGATTGGCCGGCTACTACCGTCGATTTGTTTCGGATTTTGCTCGAATTTCAGCGCCATTGACCCATTTGACCTGCAAGGATGTGCAGTTTGCTTGGACAGCAGAGTGCCAGGATTCTTTTGAGAAGTTGAAGCAAGGCTTGATGACGGCACCCATTCTCACACTTCCAGATGGAACTGGAGGATTCTCAGTATATTGCGATGCTTCAGGCAGAGGTCTAGGATGTGTTCTGATGCAGCATGGGAAGGTAATAGCTTATGCATCACGACAACTTCGTGATCATGAGAGGAATTACCCAACCCATGACTTGGAATTGGCAGCAGTAGTGTTTACACTTAAGTTGTGGAGGCACTATTTGTATGGAGACCGGGTAGAGATTTTTACTGACCATAAGAGCCTGAAGTATGTGTTCACCCAGAAGGATCTCAACATGCGTCAGAGGAGGTGGCTGGAGCTACTTGTGGATTATGATGTCAACTTGCAGTATCATCCTGGGAAGGCCAACGTCGTTGCAGATGCATTGAGCAGGAGAGCCGGAGTTTATTTCCTAACAGCACAACCAGAGCTGTTAGCCGATCTTCAGAAGATGGGTATAGAAGTTGTCCTTCCTACCAGTACGGCATTGATGGCCAGCATGCAAGTTCAGTCCACTATAGTCGAGAGGATCCGGATGGCGCAGTCAGCAGATTCCAAGCTTCAGCGACTCAGAACAGAGTGTGAGGCAGGACGAAGACCAGAGTTATGTATCTATGAAGACGGTACACTTCGACATGGTATGCGTCTTTGTGTACCCAGTGGAGATATCAGACAAGAGATCATGGCAGAGGCCCACAGTTCGCAGTATTCCATTCATCCTGGCGGTACGAAGATGTACCGTGATATTTGTCTGTCACACCCCAGAACCAGAATACTGGAGAGCGGGGGCAGACATAGCCAGCTACGTATATAGAGATGGAATCTATCTCGCTATACGGTCACGACTGTCTAGATACATGAGGGTTTAACTACAATCCATCAGTCGCCTATGGTCATGAACAAGCCTATTGTCTCAATCCCAAGCAAGTAGTAACAATATACAAGATGTCATAGAACCAAATATATAATAGCAAGGCGTCCCATACATTACATATTCGGATGATCATGAAGCTAGTCGTACAAAATGTCAGGACTAGCAAGAGTTTCAGTCATACATGATCAACCCTAGGATCTGTCAATCATGTTACAGCCCGTAGGCAGACAGTAAATAAGGATGCAATACGAGCTAACACGTGCTCGCCGGCAAAACGCCTCAAAAGAATAATTTTACAATAAAGTGGGAGAATAAAAGGAAACCCACTCGTTGCCAGGGTTACGCCTAGTGGTCACCATCTGGCTGGAAGGTCGGTAGATCCTCTGGTGCTGCTCTGATATCTGGCCATACAAAACCAGCTGGGTCAGACCCCAGAAAGAGCAAGTGCCACAAAGTAGGCTTCACTTAGGAACTAAAACCAGCATATCACAAATAATAGTAAAGGTAATTAAAAGATACTGATAATAACTAAGATAACAATAACATATTGAGCACGGAGAAACCATTCAAGTAGCCAGACTGTAACCCTTAAACCAAACAAGGACCGGGTTGCAATCCTTCGCCTGAATAGAAACCCGCCTCAATTACTATTGATAAGGTAACAAGACAATAAACAAAGAGAGGACACAGAACTGCTCCGGGAGCCAGGTTACAACCCTTAAACCAAACAAGGACCGGGGTTGTAATCCTTCGCCTGAACAGAACTGGACCCCTGATCTTTATTGTTAAGGCCAGTATAAATAATCATGGTATTGAAGTAAGGTAAAACATGACGAGCATGACACGGGTTGCAAATAAGATAATAAACGAAAAAAGAACACAAAACTGCTCCGGGAGCCAGGTTACAACCCTTAAACCAAACAAGGACCGAGGTTGTAACCCTTCGCCTGAACAGAACTGGACCCCGATCGTTATTGTTAAGGCAAGCACAATAAGCAGGACGATATATGATAAGGTAACCATGGAACTATTCAGATAGCCAAGTTACAACCCTTAAACCAAACAAGGATCGGGGTTGTAACCCTTCATCTGAACAGAACTTGGTATCCCATCATTTATCGATACAAAAAATTATGTCATGTTACAATCTTGTACATGATCAGGATAAGACTAAGCTGGAATAAACTTCATCCAATCAATCACGGCCAATCAAGAGTACGGCTTGATACCTTTAACTAACTAGGGTTATCACAGGCGTAGTTACTAGTAAGATGCAATAAGATTATCCCAACAGCCACAAGCCCTACAGACCATCCGGTTATCCAGGTCGAACGTTCATGAAGAATGCAATACGTGATTGTGTGCTGGAAATGTGCCCTACTCGTCGGTAGGCTACAAGTCCACTGAATGTGCCCAGATAACAGGATTTCCTGTAGCTGGGAATCTCTTCATGACTACTGAATCATTCTATTTAATTAGCCTTAGTCAATTTCAGTAGGTATCCCTGACCGTGGTACTCAGGGACCCCCATCCTAGACATGATGTAAGACAGTACCAGTTTATTTGTACAAACACAATCGTCCACGGTGTCCAGGTCCTTCATACTTGTCATGTCATGCTAGCTGTTATAACAGCATGTCGAGATATATCATGTCAATTTACTTGTCAAGAGTGTGTCACAGCGGGCCACTATCGTATTCTATTCTTACATTATCATGAATGAGAAAAACTTGCATAAAATAACTAGTGACATATTCTTGAAGCCAAGGAAAATATCTACAACTTTCATGTTTTGAGTTTTTCAAGATTCTAGCTACAAAACAGTCTTAAACAGGCAAAAACAGCAAAATAGAGCAATTCCGGCGCATGAAATTCTTGCACAAATTGGCGCATGGGATTCCTACGCAATCGGCGCATGGGATTCCTACACAAATCGACGCATGGGATTCCTGCACAAATCGGCGCATGGGATTCCTGCGCAATCGGCGCATGGGATTCCTGTACAAATCGGCGCATGGAATTCCTGCACAGATCGGCGTATGGGATTCCTGCTCAAATCGGAGCATGGGATTCCTGCGCAAATCAGCGCATGGGATTCATGCACAGATCGGTGTATGGGATTCCTGTACAAATCGGCGCATGGGATTCCTCCGCAAATCGACGTATGGGATTCCTGTGCAATTGGCGCATGGGATGCGTTGCCGGGACTTCACGGCACATGGCCTCCCGGCGTATGGCCTCTCGGGCGCATGAGGTTCCCGGCGCATGGGGTTCATCGTCCCCAAACAACAAGTTCAGCCAGAAAAGTTTTGAAAACTTGTAATGGCCATAACTTACTCATCCGGAGTCGAAATCAAGCGAAACAAAAGCCAAAACTGAAGGAAATTGAATTCTCTACAACATAGAACCATTAGTTTTTGGAAATACCAAGTTTTTAGAGATCAAAACCAAGAAAACTAAACAAAAAGGAGCTTAAAACTTAGATCTACAAAAATGTAACCATAAAAATGGAAAATGCCAAGTTCTAAAGTATCTTAGAATCAAGTAAGGAAGAGAATGGAACAATAAAACTTGAGATCCATCATAAAGCAAGTTTGCACTTGCCTAATGTAGGAACGATATAGTAAAGCGTAATACTCTAGAGGGGGGGTGAATAGAGTTGGCAGCAGGAATAATGCTAATTAAAAAAATTGTTAGCAACACAATCACAGTATATAATCACATTTGAAATAATGTAAAGGCAGAGTTCAGAAAGCAAACGCAAAGACAGCGATGTATACTGGTATCCCTCTGTTGAGGACTAATCCAGTCGGTAGAACTCTTGCTACCAGTTGAATCCACTATAGGAAAAACCGTAAGTTTTCTTACGAAGTCCTTGCAACTTCTACAACGCGAGCTTTGATACGAAGAACTCGTCCAACTTCAAAATGTGAAGAGGTATTCTTCAATCAAGCCTTCTGATTACAATCTCTTAGAAACTTCTAGACCGTACCGCACTGGCAAATCGACTAGAGGATTGTAACTGGCTTGGGATCTGAAATTGAAAGCTCTAGAAAACTCTTTGGAAGACTGAAAGCTTTAGATAGAGAGAAGATTGAAAGTGAATGAGTGAATTGAAATGATCGAAATCCTTCTCTATTTATAGGAATTCCAAAGGGAGAACTCTGTCAGAATTCGGGCAGAATTCGGGCAGAACTCTATGAGCAAATCTCGGTCAAATCTGCAACTGCAGGAGGACCAAGTTCTAGAGAATTCAAAAATCAAACGGCCACCAACCGAACTCTGGCCGAGTTTTGTCAGGGTTAGGTTAGGGTTTTAAAATAGGTTTTTGAAAACCTTTTTGAAAACCTTTTTGTAAACATTTTTGATAGGTCATTTTAAAAACATTTTGAACTAATTTGGGGATAGCCTATTTGCCAGTACGACTCGATGTACAACATATTCCTAGACTCAAATAAAGTGAAAATTATATTGCATAGGAAATACAGACTTAAGTAGGCAAACAGATCTTCAGTCTTGAACGGAGTGAATATCCAATCTTGCTTATGTCCAAGAAGCTGAGATGTCCCAACTAGCTTCGTATATCCAGACAGAGTTTTGATCAATTATTAAAATTAGGTTGACTATATGACCAATGGGCCAACACCTAAGCTCTCTCTCTCTTCATGGTAGGTAGAAGAGTAAATATGGAGAAGAAGAAGAACAATGAAGAGAGAGAATAAAGGAATGGGTTAATAAAGGATGATGGGGGTGGTAGGTAGGGGTTCTCCCCTTGGTTCATGTTGAACCAAGCAACCCAACCCGAACCAAGCCAACCCAAACTAAACCGAGCCAAGCCAAGAGATATGTAATACAAGATGAAATACGTACAACAATAGTTTCCAAGCTAGTACACTCGACTTCGGTGGTTCGTGGGAAGATCACCTGCACCTAGTGGAGTTCTCGTACAATAATAGTTTCCAAGCTAGTATCTAGATGGCACCGTTCGAGGCACTGTATGGTAGGAAGTGCCGATCCCCGCTAGCATGGGACGATGTCGGAGAGAGACAGATGCTTGGTCCGGAAATGATTGCTCAGACCGTTGAAGTAGTCAGGAGAGTCAGAGATCATCTTCGAGTTGCCCAAGATCGCCAGCGTCATTGGGCCGATTCTCATCGACGATTCCTTGAATTCTCGGTCGGCGACCATGTATTCCTGAAGATTTTGCCTAACTGTGGCGTCGTTCGTTTCGGCGTACGGGGAAAGCTTAGTCCTAGGTATATGGGTCGTTCGATATTCTGGAGCAAGTAGGTGATGTGTCCTATCGTTTTGCTCTTCTGCCGTCGCTAAGAGAGGTGCATGACGTGTTCCATATATCTCAACTACGACGGTATATCCCGGACCCGAGCTATATCCTAGATCATTCGGAATTGGTTGTTGGTACCAACCTTTCATATGAGGAGAGGCCCGTGTCTATATTGGACCGGAGAGAGAAGATACTCAAGAACAAGACTATTAGTTTAGTCTGGATTGCTTGGGGTCATCACTCTTTGGGTGAGTCAACGTGGAAGCGTGAGGATGATATCCGATCGCGATATCCCGACCTATTTGACTCGTAAGGTATAATGTCTTCCTTATGCCTTATGCTTTCAATTCCTTGCTTGAATAAATGACTGCATGATAGACTGCTTGTTATAGATTACGATTATTATAGCTTGTCCTTGCAATTCTAGCCTCTTGATTAAATTCTGAGGATAGAATTCTTTTAAGAAGGGTAGAGTTGTAATGCCTGTAGTTCGTATTACGTATCTTGGAATACGTGTACGTATTTTATCTTGTAATACATATCTCTTGGCTTGGCTCGGTTTAGTTTAGGTTGGCTTGGTTCGGGTTAGGTTGCTTGGTTCATCATGGACCAAGAGAAAACCCCTACCTACCACCCCCACCATCCTTTATTAACCCATTCCTTCATTCTATCTCTTCATTATTCTTCTTCTTCTCCATATTTACTCTTCCACCTACCAAGAAAAGAGAGAGCTTAGGCAAGTGCAAACTTGCTTCATGATGGATCTCAAGTTTTATTGTTCCATTCTCTTCCTTACTTGATTCTAAGATACTTTAGAACTTGGCATTTTCCGTTTTTATGGTCACATTTTTGTAGATCTAAGTTTTAAGTTCCTTCTTGTTTAGTTTTCTTAGTTTTGATCTCTAAAAACTTGGTATTTTCAAAAACTAATGGTTCTATGTTGTAGAGAATTCAATTTCCTTCAGTTTTGGCTTTTGTTTCGCTTGATTTCGACTCCGGATGAGTAAGTTATGGCCATTACAAGTTTTCGGAACTTTCATGGCTGAACTTGCTGTTTGGGGACGATGAATCCCATGCGCCGGGAACCTCATGCGCCCGAGAGGCCATGCGCCGGGAGGCCATGCGCCGTGAAGTCCCAGCAACGCATCCCATACGTCGATTTGCGCAGGAATCCCATGCGCCGATTTGTGCAGGAATTTCATGTGCCGATTTGTGCAGGAATCTCATGCGCCAATTTGTGCAGGAATCCCATGCGCCGATTTGCGTAGGAATCCCATGCGCCAATTTGTGCAGGAATCCCATGCGCCAATTTGTGTAGGAATCCTATGTGCCGATTTGTGCAGGAATCCCATGCGCCGATTTGTGCAGGAATCCCATGCGCCGATTTGTGCAGGAATCTCATGCGCCGATTTGTGCAGGAATCCCATCATCGATTTGTGCAGGAATCCCATGCGCCGATTTGTGCAGGAATCCCATACGCCGATTGTGCAGGAATCCCATGCACCGATTTGTGCAAAAATCCCATGCGCCGATTTGTGCAGGAATCCCATGCGCCGGAATTGCTCTATTTTGCTGTTTTTGCCTGTTTAAGTTATTTTGTAGCTAGAATCTTGAAAAACTCAAAACATAAAAATTGTAGATCTTTTCCTTGGCTTCAAGAATATAACACTAGTTATTTTATGCAAGTTTTTCTCATTCATGATAATGTAAGAATAGAACACGATAGTGGCCTGCTGTGGCGCACTCTTGACAAGTAAATTGACATAATATATCTCGACATGCTGTTATGACAGCTAGCCTGACATGACAAGTATGAAGGACCTGGACACTGTGGACGATTGTGTTTGTACAAATAAACTGGTACTGTCTTGCATCATGTCTAGGATGGGGGTCCCTGAGTACCACGGTAAGGGATACCTACTGAAATTGACTAAGGCTAATTAACTAGAATGATTCAGTAGACATGAAGAGATTCCCAGCTACAGGAAATCCTGTTATCTGGGCGCATTCAGAGGACTTGTAGCCTACCGACGAGTAGGGCACATTTCCAGCACAAGTCACGTGTTGCATTCTTCATAAACGTTCGACCTGGATAACCGGATGGTCTGCAGGGCTTGTGGCTGTTGGGATAATCTCATTGTATCTTGCTAGTAACTAGGCATGTGATAACCCTAGTTAGTTAAAAGTATCAAGCCGTACTCTTGATTGGCCGTGATTGATTGGATGAAGTTTATTCCAGCATAGTCTTATCCTGATCCTGTACAAGATTGTAACATGACACGATTTCTTGTATCGATAAATGATGGGATACCAAGTTCTGTTCAGATAAAGGGTTACAACCCCGGTCCTTGTTTGGTTTAAGGGTTGTAACTTGGCTATCTGAATAGTTCCATGGTTATCCTATCATATATCGTCCTGCTTATTGTGCTTGCCTTAACAATAACGATCGGGGGTCCGGTTCTGTTCAGGCGAAGGGTTACAACCCCGGTCCTTGTTTGGTTTAAGGGTTGTAACCTGGCTCCCGGAGCAGTTCTGTGTCCTTTCTTCGTTTATTGTCTTATTTGCAACCCCTGTCATGCTCGTCATGTTTTACCTTACTTCAATACCATGATTATCTATATTGGCCTTAACAATAAAGATCAGGGGTCCAGTTCTGTTCAGGCGAAGGGTTACAACCCCGGTCCTTGTTTGATTTAAGGGTTGTAACCTGGCTCCCGGAGCAGTTCTGTGTCCTCTCTTTGTTTATTGTCTTGTTACCTTATTAATAGTAATTGAAGCGGGTTTCTATTCAGGCGAAGGATTGCAACCCCGGTCCTTGTTTGGTTTAAGGGTTGCAGTCTGGCTACTTGAATGGTTTCTCCATGCTTAATATATTATTTTTATCTGAGTTATTATCGGTATCTTTTAATTACCTTTACTATTATTTGTGATAAGCTGGTTTTAGTTCCTAAGTGAAGTCTCCTTTGTGGCACTTGCTCTTTCTGGGGTCTGACCCAGCTGGTTTTGTATGGCCAGATATCGGAGCAGTACCAGAGGATCTACCGACCTTCCAGCCAGATGGTGACCACCAGGCGTAACCCTGGCAACGAGTGGGTTTCTTTTTGTTCTTCCACTTTATTGTAAAATTATTCTTTTGAGGCGTTTAGCCGACGAGCACGTGTTAGCTCGTATTGCATCCTTATTTACTGTCTGCCTACGGGCTGTAACATGATTGACAGATCCTAGGGTTGATCATGTATGACTGAAACTCTTGCTAGTCCTGACATTTTGTACGACTAGCTTCATGATCATCCGAATATGTAATGTATGGGACGCCTTGCTATTATATATTTGGTGCTCTGACATCTTATATACTGTTACTACTTACTTGAGATTGAGACAACATGCTTGTTCATGACCATAGGCGACTGATGGATTGTAGTTAAACCCTCATGTATCTAGACAGCCGTGACCGTATAGCGAGATAGATTCCATCTCTATATACGTAGTTGGCTATGTCTGCCCCCGCTCTCCAGTATTCTGGTTCTGGGGCGTGACATGAAGCGATCGTTTCTTTATTGGGTTCGATCTTCCAACTTGCTACGACCCTTAATGACAAAGGTGAATTCGAATCCTTTGTCCCTCTCTTTCTATTAATGGGGATGCAGAAGAGAAAAAGAGACAACCTTCTCTTTGGTGGCCGTATAAGTTGGGGACCATAACCCTAATGAATACACATATATATAGATATGTGTGTTGTGATATTTCTAATTTGGCCCCTCATCAAATTAGAATTATCTCCGATATCTACACATTAATTCTATGACAATTATACCCTTAAGCCAATTTTCAAATAGACCACTTTAATTTGGCTTAATTATTTAGATAGCCCAAACACAATTAATTTTACATGTGTGGCCCCTAATTATTTAATAATTCCAACATTCTACTTCCACAAACGAGGGTGTTTTAGTTCCACTATGAAGAAGAAAGGAATTACAATAGCTCTCAACACTTATTTCCATGCACTCAAGAACTCGATCTCTATCACAAATATAGAAGAAAAAATCTCTTAAATTTTTATGTTGAACTTATTCAACAACTTTAGCTCTCTTGTGTTGAACTTATTCAACAACTTGAGCACAATGAGATGTCTTGTGTTGAACTTATTCAACAACTTACATTGAGTACTCTTGGAGGGTTATCTTTTGTGGAGAACCTTTAGACCCCTTTTGTATACAAAAGAAATTCCATCCTATATAGGCTTAAAATCCAATCTAATGTAGGATTATATATTGGAAATCCAATCCTATATAGACTTACATATATTAGAAATCCAATCCTTATAGGATTACTATATATATGGTCAAATCCAATCTTATATAGGATTACCATATATATGGTCAAAAAAGGACATGGACCTATTTTTAGACACTTTCCTTCATATCTCCACCTCGGCAAGGTTTTCCCAAAAAACCGAGCCGTCACACTTCTCCATCGCATAGCTTCACTGTCACGCCCCAGAACCAGAATACTGGAGAGCGGGGGTAGACATAGCCAGCTACGTATATTAAAATGGGAACCACCTCGATATACGGTCACGGCTGTCTAGATATATGAGGGTTTACTACAAGCCAACAGTCTCTTATGGTCATGAACAAGCCTAATGTCTCAATCACAAGCAAGTAAGTAAGGTCGCAAGATGTATGATCATTAAATATACAATAATAAGGCGTCCCAAATATTACATATTCAGCTGATCATGAAGCTAGTCGTTACAAAATGTTAGGACTAGCCAGAGTTTAGTCGTACATGATCAACCCTAGGATTTGTTAATCATGTTTACAGCCCATAGGCAGACAGTAAGTAAAAGTGCATCGAGCTAACAGGTGCTCGTCGGCTAAACGCCTCAAAAGAATAGTTTTACAATAAAGTGGGCAAGGCAAAAAGGAAAACCCACTCTTGGCCCGGGTTCCGTCTAGTTGTCACCATTGGGCTGGAAGCTTGGTAGATCCTCGGGAGCTGCTCCAAAATCTGGCCATACAAAACCAGCTGGGTCAACCCCAGAAAGAGCAAGTGCCACAAAGGGGCCACGAAATAAGAACAAAAGCCAGCAATTAGCACAAGAAAACTAATATTAAAACTAGAATTTACGAAAACATGACAGGATGATATACGACGAGATAACCATGGAACTATTCCGATAGCCAGGTTACAACCCGTAAACCAAACAAGGACCGGGGTTGTAACCCTTCATCTGAACTGAACTTGGTTTTCCACCATTTATCGGCAAGATAATAATGTAAGAAATCAAAACAGGGAGCAATCTTGTACTGGATCAAGACATGACTAGACTGGTTATACCTCATTCAATCAATCACGGCCAAGCAGATACTACGGCTTACTACTTTAAATAACTAGGGTTATCACAGTCCTAATTACTAACAAGATGCAGTGAGATTGTTCTACAGCCACAAGCCCTGCAGACCATCCAGGCTACCTAGGACGAAAGATTAGGGTTAAATTCAGGTGGGTACATCGTCCAGGAGACACATGTACCCTTAGGTGACTTAGAGGGTGCAACACCTGACAGTGTGCTGGAAATGTGCCCTACTCGATGGCAGGCTACAGATCCCTGGAGCGCCCAGGTAACGGGATTGTCTGTAGCTGTGTCATCTCTTCATGACTAGTGTGTTATTCTAGTTATTAACCTTAATCCATTTTAGTAGGTACTCCTGACCGTGGTACTCAGGAGTCCTATCCTAGACATGATGCGAGACTGGACAAGTGGATTTAACAAGCAAGCAAGAAAGAACCACCCACAATGTCAAGGCAGGTCAAGCTAAGTTATCAAGTCAAGTCAAGTCAGGAGTGCGCCGCCACGGGCCACTATCAAGTTGTCAAGATAAATCATGTCAGAGAACTTGTCAGGAGTGCTCCACTACGGGTCTCTGTCGTGTTATGCTAGTTCCTTGTCATACCAAGCCATGTACAATGGTCATTCCAAACATGTTAAGTAAAATCAAGTTCATGACAAAAGGCGTAAGGATAGAAAATGGGCATAAAAATATCTAATAAAATATCAAAATACAGGGCTATAAAAGAGCCAAGCTTAAGGAAATAAAACCAGAACTCCAAGAGCTAATGGATTAAGCAAGGGGGTCAGGGGCAGCATACGTGCAAAAGTACGCACGTAGGGAAGCTGCGTACGCACAAAAACACGCATGCAAGGCTCGCTCAAGTCTGCGTTGTCACGACCCGCACCCGCTTTTCGGATACGAGACGTGTCCAAGCCAGCCTACGCCGCAGAGTCGGCGGTAGAACGCTGTCAAGCCCGCAAGAAATAAATGCTCAAAATAAACAATATTACTCATTCACATTTCTAGATTATTACAACATTTACAATTTAAAGGAAAGTACAAAGTTTTACATTTAATGAAATGATACAACTGCTTTCTATTTCTAGGTTGATCTCAGCATACCCAAGTTCTTCCAGTGCTAACAGTGATCGCGGCTAAACCTGAAAAATGTTGGTTATCCAGTCAGGATTGGAATAAGTACACAAACCGACGGCAGTGCAAAACACATTAGAATTAACAAGACATGAAAATAGCATATGGAATATGAAAACTGTAAGATAACTGATGTCATAGCACGATAGAGAAATAAACCAGGAAAAACTAATAAAAGATATCTATCTATGTGGTGTGAAATATCCTTTCAACATGTGAACGGCTAGGGGGTAAATACGGCACACTGCACGTGTCGTGTGCAGCTGCTATCATTCACGAAAGACACGGGGATAGTTCTGGGTAGTCCACATGTATACTAAAATATTTTCCCTCCCGACTACTCCGTGTGACGAGCGTGTCAACAAGTAGCAAGATATATGTATAGACATGAAATGAAAAGACTACTATGAATCAAAAAGCAATCAGAAAGTGCACTTGCCTGAGGTCCTTAGCTGGAGAAACCAATACTGTACCACACGATGAGCCACAATCAATCAACACATATAGAAGTCTCCGGATGCTGAAATAAATAGTACCAATGTTCTCAGAATAGTCAAATTAGCTAGGATTGCATGTCCTTAAGTTCAATTCTGGACACAGGGGCAAAACGGTAATTTCGGACAAAAACGATGTCCGCCGTTGGACCCGCTTTGCACCAAAAAGCGTGCCAAAGTCAACAATCTCTAAAATCGTCAAACTACATGTCTACGGATCCAGTTTTCCGATACGAACCCAACCGTATGTCCAAAGTTGGATTCCGGCGGGCCGTGCACAAAATCGCCCGTTGAGTGGGACCGTGGGGCCCACAAAACGATGTCGATTTCAACTGTCTCAGAATCGGACCAAACTTGGCATACAGGACCAGAAAAACGATACGGTTCTGTTGGCGCAAGTTTCGTCTCGATATGACGAGCGTGCACGAAGTTATGACTGAATTTGCATTGGACGGATACGGGGCGATTTCGACGGATACGCGTCGAATTCGTCGCGCACACGCGACCAATTTGAATTCCGTCAAAGCACACACGACCACGAAGCCGTTACGCAGCTTTCGATGTCTTCGGTGCACGACCACGTCGCCCGGAATGGCGGGACGGACGTCGTGTGGAGCGTTTTCGATATTTTGAAAATAGGTTTTTCGTCAACTTCAACCTAATTTTAAACAGAAACTAAATCACCAAAATTAAATCTAAAAACAGGGTTTTTATCTCCTACATGTTGTCTAAAAGTCCCTTTAAATGTTTTTCCTAAACAGTGGCTGGATCGGCAAATATCTGTCTTCTAAGATGGTGGTTTGGACTGGTTTTGAGCTCTGTTTGGGCAGAGTTTTTTTGCCGAAGTTTGGTTCAATATCTCATCTAGTACAGGCTGCTTCGATTCGAACTAATCAACTGAGATCAGAGATGGTTAGATGGTGATCATACCTGCGCAATCGGAACGAGATTTTGTCGATCGAGGAGGGAGAGCTGCGGTCTCAAACCTGGAGTTTGGGTCGGCTGCTGTTTCTGTTCACACGCACTCTTTCCGGCGCGCGCGCGTACTCCGGTCTTCGTTTGTGGCCGACGGCGGCCCTGTGGTGGCCGTCCAGCGGCGGGGGGGGGGGGGGGGGGGGGGTGGGCGCAACCTCCAGGTTGGGGTCGGCGCTTAGGGTTAGCACGGTTGTTCGTTTCTTCGACTCGCTCTCGTTCGAACGATCGATGTATATATAGTTTATATATACGGTTTACTCGGTTTGGGCTGTTATGCATTTGCTTTAGCAAATGCTGTGGGGTGAGGGATTGACCTGTGGGCTCGGGTTGCTGCACAAAATCCAAGATGGGCTAAGGGAAAGTCGGGCCAGGGGTTGGCCTCACTTGCTAGCCGAGCGCACGGAATGGGCTGACTCAAGTTTAGAGAGTTTTCTTATTCTTAACTATTGTGTGTATATATATATTTATTTTATATACTTCCAAATAAAACTAGAAAATGCTATAACGCCTCTAGAATATTTATATCAAAATATTATCACTGAATATTTATATAGATATATATATATATATACATATATATATACACATGCACACCGTTATCTATATATTATATATATATATACTCATAGCCAATATCTATGTATATACACATACATAAATATATGTACTCTCATTTACATATCAATATAATATATATTTATATATAAATACATGCACAATTAGTATATATATTTATATATATATATATACAAGCACATACACAAATATATAATTTATATGCGCATAAAAATAAAACCACATTATCATGATTTAATATAACTATTAAATATGACAATTAATTATTTATAAAATCTAAAAATTACCATTTAATTAAAATAAGTAAACAAATAGATTATTACAAGATTTTCGGGAAGGGGAGCTACATGCGTACCAAGGCACACTCAAGGGGAGCAGCGTACGTGAAAAGTCACGCACGCTCGAGGGGAGCAGCGTACGTGAAAGGTCACGCACGCTCAAGGGAGCAGTATGCGTGAAAAGTCACGCACGCTCAAGGGAGCAGTGTACGTGAAAAGTCACGCACGCTCAAGGGAGCAGTGTGCGTGAAAAGTCACGCACGCTCAAGGGAGCACGCTTCCAACAGGGAGCGTACCCAAGTCTGTGTACACAGCGCTAAAGAGCGCGCACAGCTCAGTATGCGTAAGCTAAACAGCTATGCACACTGCTCACTGTCTTCTCCAAACAGCAAGAACACCATGGTAGAACCCAAGCTTCAAAAGTTCATAACTTGGCCATCCGAGCTCCAAATCCGGATTTCCAAAGTTCCATCTTGGGTAAAATCGAAATCTCATCCACATGGAAACATCAAAACCCACAAAAGTCCAACTTAAATAGATCAAACCAAGCAAAATCCGAAAATAAAAAAACTTAGATCTAGAGCAATGGAGACTCCAAATCACAAAATGCTAAGTTCTAATGTTGATCACCATGTCCTAAACTAGCAAATGGACAAATAAAAGAGGGTTCTCATATGGTGGCAAGGTGCACTTGCTTATGGGTTGGGAGAGTTGTGTGGAGGAAGAAGAAGAAGAAGAAAATTAATGGTGGTTTATGAGGAGAGAGAAAAAGTTGGTGGAGTTATAAAGAGGGTGAGTTGTGGTGGGTTGAGGGTGTAGCATAGGCTTAAGGTGATCCAATACTCATAAACCAAACCAAACCGAACCAACCCAATAAAACCAAGCCATGCCAAAAACCCAAAATATGAGAAATACTAAAATTCCCCAAGTTGAGAAAAAATAAAAATACATGCCAAAATCCAGATACGAGTATAAATACGAAATACGGGAAATACGAAAAATGAGGGTGACAACTCTACCCACCTTAAAAGAATTCCGTCCTCAGAATTTAATCAAGGAGCTAGAGATTGTCACGACAAGCTACATTAAGCACAGGCAAGTTACACTAAGCAGTTCAATCATACGATCATACAATACAAGCAAGGAAGGAAAAACGTAAGGCATAAGAAAGACATTATACCTCACGAGTCAAACAGGTAGGGATATCGCGATCGGATGTCGTCCTCACGCTCCCACGTTGACTCACCTAGAGAGTGATGACCCCAAGCAATACGGACTAATTTAATAGTCTTTTTCTTGAGTATCTTCTCCCTCCGGTCCAATATAGACACGGGCCTCTCCTCATACGAAAGGTTGGTACCAACAACCAATTCCGAATGGTCTAGGATGTGGCTCGGATCCGGAATATACCGTCGTAATTGGGACACATGGAATACATCATGCACCTCACTTAGCGACGGCCGAAGAGCGAGACGATAGGATACATCTCCTACTCGCTCTAGAATATCGAATGGCCCTATATACCTAGGACTAAGCTTTTTCTGCACGCCAAAGCGAATGACGCCGCGGTTATGCGAGATCCTAAGGAATACATGGTCGCCGACAGCAAATTCTAAGGGACGCCGATGAGCATCGGCCCAATGGCGCTGGCGATCCTGGGCAACTCGGAGGTGATCTCTGACCTTCCTGACCACTTCAACCGTCTAGGAAATCAATTCGGGTCCGAGCATCTGCCTCTCTCCAACATCATTCCATGCTAGCGGGGATCTGCACTTCCTGCCATAAAGAGCCTCGAAAGGTGCCATCTGGATACTGGCCTGATAACTGTTGTTGTACGAGAATTCCACCAGGTGCAGATGATTCTCCTACGAACCACCGAAGTCAAGGGTACAGGATCTCAACATATCTTCAAGAGTCTGGATTGTGCGCTCTGATTGACCATCCGTTTGCGGGTGATAAGCTGAGCTAAATTGAAGGCGAGTTCCCAAACTCTTCTGTAAGCTGTGCCAAAAGTGTGATATGAATCTTGAATCCCTGTCCGAGGTGATGCTGATTGGCACACCGTGAAGCCTGACGATCTGCCTGAGATACATCTCTGCTAACTGTGCCGTCGACTGTCCAACTCTGAATGGAAGAAAGTGTGCCACCTTGGTAAGCCTGTCCACAATTACCCAAATAGCATCTCTGCCGGCCGGAGATCTGGGCAATCCGGTCACGAAATCCATGGTTATATGCTCCCATTTCCATTCTAGGATCGGTAAGGGTTGAAGAAGTCCAGCGGGCCTCTGATGTTCAGCTTTAACCTGTTGGCAAACCAAACACCGAGAGACAAACCGGGCTATCTCCCTCTTCATGCCATTCCATCAAAAATACTGACGAATGTCACGGTACATCTTCGTACCTCCCGGATGAATGGAATATTGTGAACTGTGGGCTTCTGCCATGACTTCCTGTCTGATATCTCCACTGGGTACACAAAGACGAGTGCCGTGCCGAAGTGTACCGTCTTCATGGATACATAACTCTAGCCTTCTTCCTGCTTCACACTTTGCTCTGAGTCGCTGGATCTTGGAATCTGTTGACTGTGCCACACGGATTCTCTCAACTATACTGGACTGAACCTGTAGGTTGGCCATCAATGTTATGCTGGTTGGAAGAACCACTTCAATTCCCATCTTCTGAAGATCTGCTAATAATTCTGGTTGCGCCGTCAGGAAATAAACTCCGGCTCTCCTGCTCAATGCATCTGCTACAACGTTGGCCTTCCCGGGATGATACTGTAAATCCACATCATAGTCCACCAGTAGCTCTAGCCATCTTCTCTGCCGCATATTAAGGTCCTTCTGGATGAAAACATACTTCAGGCTCTTATGATCAGTAAAGATCTCCACTCTATCTCCGTACAAGTAGTGTCTCCACAATTTCAAAGCAAACACTACTGCCGCCAATTCTAAATCGTGGGTCGGGTAATTCTTCTCATGATCACATAGTTGACATGACGTATAAGATATTACCTTCCCATGCTGTATCAAGACACACCCCAATCCTCTGCCTGAAGCATCGCAATAAACTGTGAATCCTCCGGTCCCATCTGGAAGGGTGAGAATGGGAGCCGTTATCAAACCTTGCTTTAACTTCTCAAATGATTCCTGACACTCTGCTGTCCAAACAAAAGGCACATCCTTGCGGGTCAACTGGGTCATCGGCGCTGAAATCCTTGCGAAATCTGAAACGAACCGCCGGTAGTAGCCGGCCAATCCAAGGAAGCTGCGAACCTCTGCCACTGAGCTGGGTACCGGCCACGACTCGATAGCCACAATCTTCTGGGGATCCACTTCCACTCCTCCTCGGGTAATGATGTGACCCAAGTACGAAATGCGATCGAGCCAGAACTCGCATTTACTGAACTTGGCGTACAACTGATGCTCCCAAAGCATCTGAAGGACGACTCTGAGATGCTACTCATGCTCCGCTTCACTCTTGCTGTAGACCAGGATATCATCTAGGAACACGATCACGAATTAATCCAAGTAAGGCATGAAAATGCGATTCATGAGGTCCATGAATACTGCCGGCGCATTGGTTGCTCCAAAGGGCATAACAAGGAACTCCCAATGTCCATACCTCGATCTGAATGCTGTCTTCGGGATGTCCTGCTCTCTGACTCTGATCTAGTGGTATCCCGACCGCAAGTCGATCTTCGAGAACACTGAAGCCCCTCTGAGTTGATCAAACAAGTCATCTATCCTCGGAAGAGGGTATCTGTTCTTGATTGTCACCGAGTTCAAGGTACGATAATCAACACATAACCTGGACGTACCATCCTTCTTTTTCATAAGAAGCATCGGGGCACCCCAAGGCGATCCACTAGCACGGATGAATCCCTTGGTCCTCAGTTCTTCAATCATCTTGTACAAAATCTTCAACTCTGAAGGCGCCATCCTGTAGACTCGCTCTGATACTGGTGCTGTTCCGGGGATTAAGTCTATAGTGAACTCAATCTTCCGCTCTGGCGGCATCCCTGGAAGCTCCTCTGGGAAAACATCTAAAAATTCTTCAACTATCCTGGGCAACTGCACTGCTGCTACTGCCATCCGCAATACTGGGGAAGATGGCTCCACTGCTCCTCTGGAAAATGAGAACTCTGGCTCGCCTGGAATGCTGAAAACAACTCTGCCAACATGGTAGTCTATCCTAGCATACTGGTTCCTCAACCAATCCATGCCTAAGACTACATCATAGTCTGCCATAGGAAACTCTATGAATCTAGCGGAGAACAACCTACCGCTAACTACGATCCGACACGAAGAAAATAGTCGATCTACTCCCACAAGACCATTACCAGTAAGAATATTGAGCCTCACTGATAATGACTTGGGCTCCAATCCTATCCGTGTCGCGAATCGTGCAGACATAAATGAATGCGATGCACCAGAATCAAATAATACAGACGCTAGAAAGGAGTTGACGAGAATAGTACCTGCCACAACCTCACCTGGTACAACTTCTTCTTCCATAGCCATCATCATGGCCTGACCTTGTCCTCTGGCTGCTGGTCCCCTCTGCTGGAAACCTCTCTGTCTATTCTGGGTCTGAGCTTGGGCTTGTGCATACTGCTTGGGGTGTTGTTGCTGGAATGCCTGAGACTGAGGCGGCAAGGGCCTCAAAGACTGATGCTGCTGCTGCTGAACTGGTGCTAGGGCAGGTCCTCTCACCGAAGACCTAGAAGGGTTGGATGCCGATGAACCACCCCTATTCGGGCAAGTCCCTATCCTATGATCTGCTACTCCACAAGCCAGGCACAATCCCTGTGCCCTGCGACAGTCTGCCACCACATGCCCTGGCTTTCCGTAATGAGAACATTCCATCGCGGAAGTTTGCTTCTGCTTCTGCTGCTGTGGGTACGTCGGGGTCGAATGCTGAACCGACGTAACTGAGGCCGCCCACCTCGGAGTTCCAATGGTCAAACTTCTAGCTGCTGGGGCTGGAGCTGATAATTGCTGCATCTGACTATGGGACCGCTTCCTACCTCCGGTCCTATCCACAATCCTCTGGAAGGTGTACTCATGCCTCCTAGCTGCTCTCAAGACTGCATCGAACGTCTGGTGCTCGAACTGCTCAATCGCCAACAAGATCTCCAAATGCAGTCCCTGCTGGAACCGCTGGGCCCTATCAAACTCGGTCGCCACCAAGGTGGGGGCAAACCTACTGAGCCTAGAAAACTCCGATGCATAACTGTCGACTGTTCTGCCTCCTTGCTTCAAGTTGGTAAATCTGGTCTGCAGGTCGTACCGAGCCACAACATCGAAATACTTCATCTGGAATCTCTCTTTAAACACTGTCCAAGCAATGGGTGCCACTAATCCCATAGCTTGCGCCGCCCACCAACTGCGAGCCAAGTCCAACAACAGCAGGCGTACCACCGCCACCTTCTCATTCTCGGGTGTCCTAGCTGCTTCCAGAATCACTTCGGTATCCTGAAGCCATGTATCCGCGGTAATCGCATCTTCGGTGCCGTCGAAGAAAGGAGGGTTCAATCGCTTGAAGCTGTTCGCCGCCTGGTTCCCTGGATGTCCACCTCGGGTCAAGGCATCTTGAACTGTCTGGTACAGGGTGTCGCTTCTACGATCTTGGGAAGCTATCAAGGTTCTGATGAGGCATACTAAGGTACCATCATCTGGTTCTGCGGGCTGGACAGGCCGAACTGGCGACTCTCCTCCAATAGGTATCACTCTGGAGGCGACTCAGGAATGCTGGACTTGATCTCCAGGTTGCTGCTGGTCCACGGGAGGTGCTCATCCTCGTTGATCGGCAGGGCCAGGTACAGTGCCGCTGAAGAAGACGACACAGGGAACAATAAGGAAAGGACCAGGACAGATCAATGATATAAGCACAGGATCAGGGCAAGAATCCAGGGATTCAGAAGATACGAACAGAGATCAAGGACGAGTACTGATTGAGACATCTATTTGGTAACCCTCATATATCTTGATTTACAAGACCTGCATGGGCCACCACTTAAACCATGTCACGCCCCAGAACCAGAATACTGGAGAGTGGGGGCAGACATAGCCAGCTACGTATATTGAAATGGGAACCACCTCGATATACGGTCACGGCTGTCTAGATATATGAGGGTTTACTACAAGCCAACAGTCTCTTATGGTCATGAACAAGCCTAATGTCTCAATCACAAGCAAGTAAGTAAGATCGCAAGATGTATGATCATTAAATATACAATAATAAGGCGTCCCAAATATTATATATTCAGCTGATCATGAAGATAGTCATTACAAAATGTTAGGACTAGCCAGAGTTTAGTCGTACATGATCAACCCTAGGATTTATTAATCATGTTTACAGCCCGTAGGCAGACAGTAAGTAAAAGTGCATCGAGCTAATAGGTGCTCGTCGGCTAAACGTCTCAAAAGAATAGTTTTACAATAAAGTGGGCAAGGCAAAAAGGAAAACCCACTCTTGGCCCGGGTTTCGTCTAGTTGTCACCATTGGGCTGGAAGCTTGGTAGATCCTCGGGAGCTGCTCCGAAATCTGGCCACACAAAATCAGCTGGGTCAACCCCAGAAAGAGCAAGTGCCACAAGGGGGCCACGAAATAAGAACAAAAGCCAGCAATTAGCACAAGAAAACTAATATTAAAACTAGAATTTACGAAAACATGTCAGGATGATATACGACGAGATAACCATGAAACTATTCCGATAGCCAGGTTACAACCCGTAAACCAAACAAGGACCGGGGTTGTAACCCATCATCTGAACAGAACTTGGTTTCCCACCATTTATCGGCAAGATAATAATGTAAGAAATCAAAACAGGGAGCAATCTTGTACTGGATCAAGACATGACTAGACTGGTTATACGTCATTCAATCAATCACGGCCAAGCAGATACTACGGCTTACTACTTTAACTAACTAGGGTTATCACAGTCCTAATTACTAACAAGATGCAGTGAGATTGTTTCACAGCCATAAGCCCTGCAGACCATCCAGGCTACCCAGGACGAAAGATTAGGGTTGAATTCAGGTGGGTACATCGTCCAGGAGACACATGTACCCTTAGGTGACTTAGAGGGTGCAACACCTGACAGTGTGCTGGAAATGTGCCCTACTCGACGGCAGGCTACAGATCCCTGGAGCGCCCAGGTAACGGGATTGCCTGTAGCTGTGTCATCTCTTCATGACTAGTGTGTTATTCTAGTTATTAACCTTAATCCATTTTAGTAGGTACTCCTGACCGTGGTACTCAGGAGTCCCATCCTAGACATGATGCGAGACTGGACAAGTGGATTTAACAAGCAAGCAAGAAAGAACCACCTACAGTGTCAAGGCAGGTCAAGCTAAGTTATCAAGTCAAGTCAAGTCAGGAGTGCGCCGCCACGGGCCACTATCAAGTTATCAAGATAAATCATGTCAGAGAACTTGTCAGGAGTGCTCCACTACGGGTCTCTGTCGTGTTATGCTAGTTCCTTGTCGTACCAAGCCATGTACAATGGTCATTCCAAACATGTTAAGTAAAATCAAGTTCATGACAAAAGGCGTAAGGATAGAAAATGGGCATAAAAATATCTAATAAAATATCAAAATACAGGGCTATAGAAGAGCCAAGCTTAAGGAAATAAAACCAGAACTCCAAGAGCTAATGGATTAAGCAAGGGGTCAGGGGCAGCATACGTGCAAAAGTACGCACGCAGGGAAGCTGCGTACGCACAAAAACACGCACGCAAGGCTCGCTCAAGTCTGCGTACCAAGGCACACTCAAGGGGAGCAGCGTACGTGAAAAGTCACGCACGCTCGAGGGGAGCAGCATACGTGAAAGGTCACGCACGCTCAAGGGAGCAGTGTGCGTAAAAAGTCACGCACGCTTAAGGGAGCAGTGTACGTGAAAAGTCACGCACGCTCAAGGGAGCAGTGTGCATAAAAAGTCACGCACACTCAAGGGAGGAGTGTGCATAAAAAGTCACGCACGCTCAAGGGAGCAGTGTGCGTGAAAAGTCACGCACGCTCAAGGGAGCAGTGTGCGTGAAAAGTCACGCACGCTCAAAGGAGCAGTGTACGTAAAAAGTCACGCACGCTCAAGGAAGCAGTGTGCGTGAAAAGTCACGCACGCTCAAGGGAGTAGTGTGCGTGAAAAGTCACGCACGCTCAAGGGAGCAGTGTGCGTGAAAAGTCACGCACGCTCAAGGGAGCATGCTTCCAACAGGGAGCGTACCCAAGTTTGCGTACGCAGCGCTAAAGAGCGCGTGCAGCTCAGTGTGCGTAAGCTAAACAGCTCTGCACACTGCTCACTGTCTTCTCCAAACAGCAAGAACACCATGGTAGAACCCAAGCTTCAAAAGTTCATAATTTGGCCATCCGAGCTCCAAATCTGGATTTCCAATATTCTATCTTGGGTGAAATCGAAATCTCATCCACATGGAAACATCAAAACCCACAAAAGTCCAACTTAAATAGATCAAACCAAGCAAAATCCGAAAATAGAAAAACTTAGATCTAGAGCAATGGAGACTCCAAATCACAAAATGCTAAGTTCTAATGTTGATCACCATGTCCTAAACTAGCAAATGGACAAATAAAAGAGGGTTCTCATATGGTGGCAAGGTGCACTTGCGTATAGGTTGGGAGAGTTGTGTGGAGGAAGAAGAAGAAGAAGAAGAAGAAAATTAATGGTAGTTTATGAGGAGAGAGAAAAAGTTGGTGGAGTTATAAAGAGGGTGAGTTGTGGTGGGTTGAGGGTGTAGCATAGGCTTAAGGTGATCCAATACTCATAAACCAAACCAAACCGAACCAACCCAATAAAACCAAGCCATGCCAAAAACCCAAAATATGAGAAATACCAAAATTCCCCAAGTTGAAAAAAAATAAAAATACATGCCAAAATCCAGATACGAGTATAAATACGAAATACGGGAAATACAAAAAATAAGGGTGACATTCACCAAATCAATCACTCGTCAATCTCGTCTCTAACGGCTCTCAAGCAAAACTTCTCCATCTGGCTCTGGAGAAGCTTCCTTCTTCTTGTACACTCTCTTGCATCCTATAACTTGCTTGCCTTTGGACAATGGAACCAAATTCCATGTACAGTTCTTATGGAGAGACTCAATCTCTTCCTGTATAGACATTATCCAGTTCTCGCTGCTAGTATCTTTGACAGCCTGTCTAAATGTGATAAGCTCTTCATCCTCCATTGATAGTGCATATGCTACCATATTTAACAGTCCATAGTGCTTTACCGGTTCCTCAAATTCGTACATATGTACTGGCTTGATCGATCTCCTTGGCCTAGCGGTGGCCAAGGAATCTTGCTGCTCATCCTTTGGTTGTTGCTCTTGTGGGGCTTGATGAACATCTTCAGAAACCTCCACCTCATCTGATGCATCCTCAGACGACTCAATCTCAATTATTTGAGATTTGCTAGATACACCACCATCATGATCAGACTCACTCTTCTTGCTCAAAGCCAACACTGAAGACTCGTCGAATGTAACATCCCTGCTGATTAAGAACTTCTTATCCTCCAAGAAGTACAAACGGTAGCCCTTCACTCCTTGTGCATATCCCAAGAATATTGCTTTCTTGGCTCCCGGGTCCAACTTACCCTCATTGACATGATAGTAAGCTTTGCATTCAAACACGTACAAAGTGCTGTAATCTGCTGGTTTGCCGATTATCACCTCATATGGAGTCTTACAATCTATAACCGGAGTTGGTGATTTATTAATCAAGTATCGCATCATGTGTATAGCATCCGCCCACCATTCCATGCCTAAACCGGCATTAGAGAGCATACATCTTGCTTTCTCAAGCAAGGTTCGGTTTATCCTCTCTACTAACCCATTCTGCTACGGTGTGTTCCTAACAGCCCAATGTCGAACGATACCTTCTTGAGCACAAAAATCTTTAAAAGGTCCAGAGGTATATTCAGTACCATTATCAGACATCATCGTCTTTACCTTTTTGCCCGTTCTGTTCTCCATTGTCGCTTTTCTACTGCTTGAACTTTTCGAACACTTCATCCTTGGTTTTGATGAAATACAACCAAATATAATGTGTATAATCATCAATAAAAGTGACATAGTACCTTGCTCCATTCTTGGAAGGAATCCTGCTAGGTCCCTAAACATCTGTATGCACATAGTCAAGAATACCTCTCGTTTTCTGCTTGCTTATATTGAAGGTCACCCTGTGCTGCTTGCCATAAACGCAATGCTCACAGAAATCCATACTTGGCTTCTTCAAGTTCTTCAGTAACCCTTGCTTGCTCAGTAAGGATAGGCCTTTCTCGCTCATATGTCTAAGCTGCATATGCCAAAGACGCATGCAATCAGACAAATCAGATGTACTGACTGCTAAAGTCTGAGTCACAGTGCTTTCTAATAAGATATAAAGGTTATCCTGTCGGTGACCTTTCATCACCACCAAAGAACCATGAACAACCCGCAAGACTCTACCTTCGGCGACGAACTTGTTATCATTCGAGTCAAGCGTACCAAAAGAAATAAGATTTTTCTTGAGGTCGGGAACATGTCTGACATCGGTCAAAGTTCGCACAATTCCATCATACATTTTTACCTAGATAGACCCAATTCCAACAGCTCAACATACGCTGTTGTTGCCCATCAACACAGAACCGTCATCTGTCGCCTTGTAGGAAGAAAACCACTCCCTCTTTGGACACATATGGTACGAGCATCCGAAATCGAGAATCCAACGGTCACTCATGTTGTCATATGCCACCAAAAAAATAGACTCCATCACTATCAGCTTCTGAAGCACAGTTTGCTTCATCACCTTCTCTCTCTGTCTTATTCTCCTTTTTCTTGTTCTTCTTCTTTGGATAAGAACACTTATTTGCATAATGTCCTTTCCCATTGTAGTTGAAGCACTTCACCTTCTCAATAGGTGTTTTGGACTTGGACCTTGACCTTCTGCTAAAATATGCTTTATGTTTATCCTTCCTCTTACCGTCAAACCTTGGGCTTGGCCTCCATCGTTTTCGCCATTAGATGCCAACCTTCGTACCTCATTAGACAATAAGGTACTCGTAGCCTCTTCTACGGAAATTGAGTCCTTCCCGTACAATAATGTTTGAATAAGATTCTCATAAGAATCAGGCAAAGAAAATAATAGGATTAGCGCCAAACGATCATCTTCTTCATGTATGTCAACATCCTTCAAGTCGGAAATAATTCGATTGAATTTTGAAATATGATCCCGAATTGACGTACCTTCCTCCATCACTAGTCTGTAGAGCGACTTTAACCTATAAAGTCGGTTGGTGAGATTCTTCGTCATGTAGAGTGATTCCAACTTCAACCAGAGCCTAGCGGCGGTGGTTTTGTCCTTCACAGAGTACACAACATCCCTTTCCAAACACAGGCGAATAGCGGCACATACTTCGAGATCCATGTCGTCCCAATCATCATCGGTCATGTCAGCGGGCTTTTTGGAATTTTTCCGTAAAGCCTTGTGAAGCTTTTGAGATATTAGAACGTCATTCATCTGGCTTTTCCAAAAGCCAAAATCATTCTTCCCATTGAACTTCTCAATTTTATACTTCCCGGTCCTGTTTGACGGGGCTATATCAAGAATCCACCGAATTAACTTTCTCTGAGAACTTTGTCGAAAACTTTGCTAGACTCCAAAGCTCTGATACCAATTTGTTGGGGCACAGCGGAAACAAATCCAAGAAACTCAGATAAAATTCACAACTACAAAGACAATGATTTATGTGGTTCGGCCAAGATGCCTACTTCCATAAACGAGGATGATTTAGTTCCACTATGAAGAAAAAAGTAATTACAATAGCTCTCAACACCTCTCTCCTTACACTCAAGAACTCGATCTCTATCACAAAGTTAGAAAAAATAATCTCTCAAATTTTTGTGTTGAACTTATTCAACAACTTTAGCTCTCTTGTGTTGAACTTATTCAACAATTTGAGCACAATGAGATGTCTTGTGTTGAACTTATTCAACAACTTACATTGAGTACTCTTGGAGGGTGTCTTTTGTGGAGAACCTTTAGACCCCTTTATATACCATAGAAATTCCATCCTATGTGGGCTTAAAATCCAATCTTATGTAGGATTATATATTGGAAATCCAATCCTATATAGACTTACATATATTAGAAATCCAATCCTTATAGGATTACTATATATATAGTCAAATCCAATCTTATATAGGATTACCATATATATGGTCAAAAAGGACATGGGCCTATTTTTAGACACTTTCCTTCACAATTTTATAGAACTCAAAAAGCACATTTAAACATATCACAGTTTTGTCCGTGGCTTGTGACCCAGTGATAGCAACGGAAGCCCGGACACAGAAGACACAGGTTTTTTTTATTATTATAAATACAGGTTCAAATCCTCCTTTGACATTTATCAAGTCAAAGAAAATAACACTTCAAAAAAAATCATATAACATTTTTTTTTGGCTAATTAGTGTTCCGATCCTGGGACTTAGATTAACTTAGAGTTTAATTCATAACACTTTCGAAAGTTTGGATCCTGAATTTTTCTATTATGTCCTTCCTTCCAATGTCTTCCTCCCAATGTTTGAGAATAAAACTTTTCTATATAAATTGGAGGGTATAATGAAAAGATTGAACAAAAAAATAAAATCCAGGGAGTAAAACTTCCAATTGAATATGATAGAGCTTAAACTCTAAACTGGTTAAAATCTAGGTTCTAAACTCGAATTAGCCCTTTTATTTTTGGAGTTCAGAGTTCTAATTCTATCAAACTCTAATTTATTTTCTAAACTCGATTCTCATTTTCGAAGGCATTCTTATACTATGTTTGGGAAGGGAGAAAATGGAAGAAAAAAATTGAGAAGAAGTTGGTAGAAAATAAAAGGTTGAGATGTTTGGAAAGGGATGAAGGAAAGTGGAGGAGGAAAATTTGGAGGAAAAAAATTATGTAGGTCACATCCAAAATAATTTCTTCCAAGAATGAAAAAAATTAATTTACCCAATTACTCCTCACTTAATTTGTTGTCTTTTTCTAGGTTAAGAAAGTCAAAGGCTAAGTAGTAATTTTATCCATGTTCCACAAACAAACAAACAAATATTTTTTTTACTTTTCCTTCCTTATTTAATCCAAGGTAAAATTAATTTTACTTTCCCTACATTTCTCTCTCTTAAATTTTTCATCCCCTCTCCCACAAAGTTCTCAAACATAGCGTTAGAGGAGGTTTAGATAAAGGTTTTGTATTTCTATGAATTCACTTTTTATTTCTTTTCCATGGATAAAGAATTCAATATTTCTATGCCCATATTTGGTTAGGTTGAAAATATATAGCCAAAATTTTTATTATTTTCATTGACATGTTTAATTCGGACAGGAATTTGAATCTTAATTTGTTTAGTTTTCTATAAATTCTCTTTCATTAATTTCATAATATTTCTATGGCATAAATTCAAATGTTTGGAGTGGAAGTTGAAATTTTGAAAGTAGAAGGAGGGTATTACAATCCAAATAAAGCATCCAAAAAACACTAAGCAAAGTTATTCCCAATGAGCCATTTGATTTTACGTTCCCATGTCAATAAGAATGTGAAGTGTTAAACCCATGAATTTGGATCTGATTAATAAAATGGGTTTATAATATTTATTGGCTATAAATGGTAGATTAGTATGTGTTATTACTATTATTATTATTATTATTATTATTATTATTATTATTATTATTATTATTATTATTATTATTATTATTATATATTATATATATTAGTTGGTTAAAATAGGAAAAACAAAAATTTTATTTATTCATAATAAATTAATAGATATAATTTTCATGGTTATTAAATTGTAGCTAGTTTTAATATAAGGCCTTTTTAGCTAAGCCCATAGTTGAACCCGCGACCCGTTAACCTGTTTTCTACCCAAACCCAATAAACTAAAGCCTGGTCAACCCACTACCCAGTCTCTCGTGATCCATTTCCTCCGTCGAAATCTCTTCCAATGTAACACCTTTCCTTCCCTCACGTACATAAATTCGTCTCCTCCAGAAACATCAGAACTCACAGAACCTCTCCCCTCACCACCTTCATAAAGCCTCCCTATCTCCTTCTCCACCTCTCCTCTCCCAGATCGGAGCGCATCCCGCCGCACCCCGCGATGCCCTGAACCTAGCAATACCTCAATCGATCGTGTTCCGTTGCGTCCAATCGGCCGTCCTGCACCAGCCCGCCGGTCTCCGGCCGTACTTCGTCGGTCTCCCGCCGGCCCCGTGCGCATCCGTGCACACCAGCAGCCGCACGACTGTCCCTAGCGCATCCATCACCCCGTGCCGCCTGCGTGTCGCGTGCTCCCCGCGTGCGCCGCACCGTCCCACTCGCGTGCCCCTGTACGCGTGCGTCGGTGCCCCGTTCCGTCGCCTTTGTGCAACCCGAGTCCGAGACTTCCCTCGATACTCCTTCTCCAATATTCCGGTAAAGCCTCCTGAGCCTTTTGTATTTAATTCCACAATGAGAAACCAATTTCTGTCCGACCGAAATTGACAGAATAAAGCTCTGTCAATTCTGGGATAGTTAGTTTCCTAAGTTAGACTTTGTGTTTGTGAATAGATTAATTAATTTGGTTAATGTATATTAGTTAGATTAGCGTTGTAATAATAATATTATTGTCATCATAAATCACTAGATTATATATAATTATAAATGTTTACGTAGAATAGCTAAAAGACTTTTAATAAATAATTTTCATGTTACTCTAGATTTAGAAGTATTCATAAATTATGTTATTATTTTACGTAGATAAAATGTTATTTAATTTCCAAATAGACTTCATTACAAAAAAGGATATTCCAATATTAGTTCTAGTTATAAAACAAAAACATAATTATTATTATTTATTTTAATTGAAATAATAATTTTCACGTTACTAAATAAATAGTTAATTATTTAAAAGAATGTTCATTTAATAGTAGCTAATTACGTTTATTATGCTAGAAAGTATTAAAAGAATATTTTTGCATAAATTATCTTCATAATCAGAATATCTATTAAATTGTCACGAATTTATTGTTAAATAAATTAATGATATTATCATTTAAAAGAAATAACAAGTTTTATTATTTTATTTACTAAAATCGTATTTTTCTTATATTACTCACTTAGAGTTCTCTAAAATATTTTATAATTAAATAATTGCTTTATTAAAACTATCGGTGATTTTAGAGCCTAGACGTTATCGTATCATTAATAAGTTATTAGAATTGAAGCAATCTTAGATTGGTAACTAAGTCATATATTTCGCTAATGTAGGGTTCAGTTTCAAGACTTAGCCTGATTTTTCCCTGTCGTCACCTACAGTACCAAAAATATCGAGACAAGTTTTATACTATTCATGTTCATATTTTATTTAATAATTAAATGTACTGCATCAATAGGACTATATATATTATATCGATACTGATTCACGGGGTCCCTCTCGGACTCCAAATTGGTTGCTTGATTGACTCATTGACTCTAGGATTGGGGAGTAGTATAGCAACTATGATCAAAGCCATGTTACTAATATTGCCTCTCTCGCGCTAACCCCTATTGCACATGGGGGTTGAACCATATCATATACTAGTATTTGGCCAAAATGTTAGTATACACATTGAATATACTAGCCGGTCACAGATCTGTTATATGCTCAAATCACTATTGAATCATTGTAGATTACATCATTGTAGCTCTTGAGAACTTATTACCTTGCTGATTCTTTATTATTATTTAGAAAAATATAATAATGCTTTTAAACTGCCCTTGCATCATTTATTGTTATTTAGAATGCTAGATATGGATGTATGTTCTTGCTCCCCTCATGACTGGAGACCAATATTTTAGGTGATTGTGAAGACGAAGAGCTTGCCTTTAGTTCCTACTACGGACCCGATCCGAGTTCTAAAGAGGTAGCCGAACCTGACCAGGGAGCCCACGATTTCTAGTTGTGCCCGTTGCTTAGCTTCCATGTTTTCAAATTGTAATAAAGAACAGTTGTACTAACTAAATATTTTATTTGCTTGTGTGTTCGTTTCATTTAGACATTTAGCTTTAATTCTAAAGTTCAAATAAATGTTTTTTATTCTCGCGTTTAAAATTATCTGCTTGGGTTACTACTGCTTGATACAACTTACTGTCGCCGTCTCACAACGGTGCAGGCTGGGCATGATCCGACTGGACCCAGTATATTGGGGTCGGGTCGTGACATATTTTCAGTGGTGGCCCATGCAGGTCAGCTCTGCACATTGGTCTAGTCAACTTAGTCTAGACAAACATGCAGTCCTGCAATCTGACTTAGGTCTAAGTATGACTTTAGGAAAACATACTTTATAAACAAATTAGAACACTTAGATTATTTTAACCCGTCACAACATAGGACCAAATTTATCTATTTTTGCTTGCTTATAGTTTCGTAGGTTATCTTGCTTATATTTGTACCTAAATCTTTCAAAGGAAGGCGAAAGGAAAGACGACCCGTTCTGGGCCTGCTGTTGTCACGCCCCGATTCTGCCGAATCGATAGTCGTTCCCCGGGCATGATGCCGTACGAACCTACCGTACGAACCTAAGTTGAGATCGCACAAGACATAGTCATAAGGAAATTCGAGACACGAGATCTAAGAGAGTACGCAAACAAATTGAATCACACATTAAGTAAAGGAAACTTTAATCTTTATTGATAATGAATATCATTTACAGACTCCAGTACAGGACTCGTGCCGCGTGGGTGTTTGCCATAAAAATTAACAACAGCTATTACAAAATACTGGAATTGATTGCAAACTCGCTTGTACAAAGAAAGGGCCTAGAAAGAAAGTCTAGGAAACAATCTAAGTACAATTATTTAGTTTTGATTCTGGGGGTGACGGTGGAGGCTCGGAAAAGTGCTATCAACTCTGCATTACTCCGTGGACTATCTGATGCAGTCTCTAGCTCGTAAAGATATTTTTTTTTTCTTGAAGGTTGCTAGCCTTTTGTAGGGGTGTGGCACCCTGCTATTTATAATAGGATAGATTTTGAGTCGCATAGACAGCTTGCGGCCGTATGGCTGATTAGCACGCGAAGACCCGCTCTTGGGCTGCCATCTGTCGGTTTCTTGGGATTTTGTTGCAGCAAATCTGGGTAGTTAAGGAATTGGTCAGATTGCCACGTGTCCCGTTGCGTATATCATTCTCAGTCTTCAATCATGCGGGGTCGCATGAGACTCATGCATGCGGCCTGGATCACAATTACTCCCGGCTACCTGTAGTTCTGGAAATTTTGGGGCCGCATAAGCTGGGCCGCATGAGGTTCATACGGCTTGGATGATGCTTTTTTGGCCGCATGGAGGCGTACGAACCCTGCTTTTGGGTGATGTCTCATGTCTTATCTTTCTTGTCGAAGTGTCAGAACTGTCGTGTTTTGCCAGGACTTGTCAGTTTTATCAGTCGAATTGCTCCTCCTTGGTCGCAACTTTTCCTTCTACAGCTGTTCATCGATGGGCCGCATATGTTTTTGAACAGTTATGCGACTTTCCTTCATACGGACCTGTTTGGTCCAAAATACCTATGCGGTAATTTGTAATCTGCATGAACTCCATATTTTTCATGTTTCTACAAGACCCCCTTCGAAGTTTCCAAATTGCAAATTTGGAATACTTTGAATAAGAAGCATGAAAAATATACCAAGCCGTAGGGAGTCTTCAAGTTACAGAAAGTGGTTTTCGAACTTGAGTCGCAGAGAAGTACTGAGCCGCAGAACAAATCTTAAGTCGCAGGGACGCTTTGAGCCGCAGAGAGTCTGCCAGCTGTCACTGCTGCATTTAATTCTCCTGACTCGGTTGTGGATCTATTTTCGAGATGAAGCCGACGGTTACTGGGGACAAAATTTTCCAAACGTCGATTCTATCTTTAATGGTCTCAAAAACTGAAGAGACGATAAACGGTTACTAGGGATAAAGTCCCCAAACGTCGTCTCTATCTTTAATGATCTCGAGAATCGAAGAGTCTCTCTTTAGCAACTCTATAAATAGGGGTAATTCAGAGAGAGTCTTTCCTCTTTCACCTTCTCCTCTTTATACTTTCTGCTATGGTGCCAAAAGCTTCTAAGTCGATTGGTGCGACGGACAAAGGGGAGAGACTTGATTCCCCGTCGAGAGCGGTAGACACTCCTTCCATTCATTCTGGTGTGCAACCTTCTCCCAAAGGTAAGGGTGGTGAGCAGATGATGACTGAAATTTCGTGCACGGGGCTGTTATATACTGTCTCTGCTATAAACTTGGTCGATGTGTGCCCTATCTCGTCTGGACCACATGTGTTCTATATGATAGGGCTGCACAAACTGAGTCGCATAACCGTTGCTTATCCGAACTTGAACTGGCTGAGTGCCTCAAGATAAATCTGTATGAACTTTTCATGACCGAGCCGCATAGGTGCCGCATGAGCACTTTATGATTGGGTCGCATAAATACTGTAAGATTGAGTCGTATGATCGCTCTGTGACTAATTGGGCCGCATAAGTTTTTCATGACTGAGCCGCATGATAATGATTGAGCCGTATAAATGCTGCATGAGTGCTTCATGAAGCCGGCCTCATAACTGTGGACTGTATGAGTTCTGTTTTGGCTGGGCCGTCTAACTGGCTAGGCCGTATAATAGAGTTCTTTGTTTTCTCGGTGCTGAATCCCCCTTCTTCTCATATTTTTTTTGTAGGGGTCTGGCTAGCAAGCTTCTTCAGGACCGGTGTCTGTGATGGAGTGAAAGTACAATATTCTGGCGCCTACATCAGAGAGCTCAAAACTCCTCATGCTTCGGAAGAGTTTTTTCTACGCCTTTTTGGCATACACATCAAACAACTCAGGACTCTTCATGCGTCGGAAGAGTTTTCCCCAGATGGTAGGAAGAGCCTTTATACCTCAGAGAGTTGGACGGTGGTCAGGGGTCGTTATGAACGTCGCACCTTCACGGCTCTCCAAGTAGGCGAAACTACCATCAGGGACCATGTTTTGAAGGTATGGTCCCTTGGGGGAGCGGGGCTAAGGCATCCGCAATATGGAGAGGAGGATAGCATGCTATATTTACCCTCATTCCGGCAGCTCCTTGGAGATTCAACAGCTTTGTTTGCTTCTCAGCAGTAAAACATGACTTCCTTCGAGGGCCACGAAACTGCTTGAAGACGAAGCGCTGTCAAACCCAACTATGTATTGCCAGATTTTTCTTTCTTTGCTGTCGATGTAGTCCTATGAATGTAACTAATCTTGAATGACCAGAGTATGCTCACTCCATTCTATTTATGGTATTTTGTGGTGCTTGTACTAGAGGGCCTAATACAGCATTTGTAAAGGACATCCCACTGGAGGATTTTTGTGGACCTATTGTCCTTTTGTGCATCTGGGAATACGAGCAAATAGATTTGAATGATATTTTGTGGACCTACTACTCTTTGGTACACCGATGTTGTGAGTAATATATTAGGATAATTTTTTGTAGACTTATCATCATTTTTGTGTACTGGCGATGCGAGTACTGATAATAAGTGGAGAGAAAACCAACGTATTTACTCAGAGGTAATGAGGACGTGGTAAATACGGGTCAAAACAAAGCCTTCCTACTCAGAGGTAATAAGGACATGTTAGGGGTAGGCATGATAGGGATACACAGAACAACTCAGAGGTGCTATCAACGTGGAAGTTCTATGTATTGGGTGATTTGTTTGCGATGGACGAAAAAATAACTCAGAGGTAATATGGACATGGTTGCTTTTTTTCGTTGGAGAGTTTTGTGGACCTATTATCCTTTTTGTGTACTGACAGTACGAGCAATAGATTTGGATAAGTTGTGTGGACCTATTACCCTTCTGCGCACCGGTGGCGCGGGCAATAGATTTTGGGACAAATTCTTGGTGGTAGAAAAGCTATGACCAGGGGGTACATAGATACGACCAAGAGAATTCATTCAGAGTAAACATAGAGTAAGTTCAGTGGTACTTGAGGGTACGTAACTCAACAATTTGGGAGATTTGAAGTCAGAGTGTAAGTTCAGCGATACCTGCGGTTATATAACTCACAACCCGAGAGATAGTTGGAAGGTGTCGTTTAGACATAGTGTTTTTTAAGGAATTTGCCGTTGATGGACATCATGAGCAAGTCTCCATTTTGTTTTGCAAGACGGTACGCGCCGTTGGAGAATGCGGTCTCGATGACGATCTGACCCTCCCACTTAGGCTGGAATTTGCTTGGGGTCTTGTGAGTCATGACCATTGGTCTGCGAATGGCCAAACAAGATCACCCACTTGGAATATCCTCTGCTTGACTTTCTTGTTGAAAGCCCGAGAGATGCGTGCTTGGTAGAGCTCTATGCTTTGTTGAGCTTGTAAACGCTTCTCATCTAATGCTTCTAACTCATGTAGCCGTCGGCGGTAGTTATCGTCCGCCGTTAACCGGTAGGTAAGGGCCACTCGAAGCGAGGGGATCTGAGTTTCCAATGGGAGGACTGCCTCGCTCCCGTAGACCAAAGAGAACAGTGTATTTCTTATTTTTTTAATTTGTTACTTATTTCTTAATAATTTATTTGTTAATTAATAGATAATTTAATTTTTACTTTTACTTTTATGTTGCCATCCAAACAAAACTAATATGAAACTCAGATAAAAAAATTATCCATCAAACATTTTTTTTAAATGATACCGCTTGTCTTACAACATATTAAAAATTATACTTTTACACTTTAAAAAATTACAAATATCCAAACAACCCTTCTTATAACTGAGTGGCTATATTTTTTTTTTTTATAGTAATTAGTCAGGATGAACCCGTGACACCAAGGTCCAAGTAGCTGCAATCAAATTGAAAACAACTTTTTTTTAATAAAAATATGAGAAAGTTTGAGTTACTCCTACTTATTTTACTATAATTCAAAGTACGCTCTACCGATTTATCATAATATATGAAATTTTTCACTTTTACCGAGAATCGTTAATGACTAACAATCAGCTCCTTTGACTACATAAATAAAAAGATAAAATTTTGAGTTGCACTCCACTTATCTTATCATAATTCAAGATGCACCCCACTTATTTGAGAATATTTTGTCATAATTTAAGGTGCACCTCATTTAAGTAGGGAGGTTAAAGGAGTTGACCGTTAGTTATTATATTTTTCATCATTTTTGTAAAGTGCAAAATCCCGACAGTGCACACAACTATATGTCTTTGTATGATTTAAAATTGTCGTAACATTTGCTCATTATATAATTTAAAATTTGTCTCGACGTAGGTCAGACCCGGCCATGTCCGACTCGAAGCTCACAGTGCCGTGGGCCATATGTCAGACTGGACTTAGATTTTCACTCTTAGGTCTGACCCGTTATAGTGCATGGACTTGAGAGGCCGGTTCCGGCCCACTTGACAGCTCTAGTAGAATTTGACAGCTAGAGTTGGTGGATGACAAATGGATCCGGATCTTGATCCGACCCGTTGCCAACTGTGAGCAAATTTATTGCTCGCCGGTGTTGGGTCTTTTGCGTGGAAGAAACATCCTTTGTCGTTGACTTGTAGGGCGTCACTTTGCCGGCATAGTACACTCTACGAGGACCCTTCCACACGGAGGGCTACATTGAAGGGAGCAGCTGCTATATCAATTCTGTCCCTCTTCTCTCAATTATGTCGCTCTATAAATATGATGACATCTCATCTATTTAAAATATTAATATATTTTTATTTAAAAAGTTAAATAATTATAAATATCAAATTAATACAAAAGTTGGAACAGCAGATCTGTCAGACTATATAGAATTCATAAAGATTACTACAATATTTCTTTCAGTCCTAATTTATTGGACTTTCTTTATTATTTTAATTCATTATTTTTGGATGTCCTAATTTTATATGAATTACTAAAGTTAATAATGATATATACATAATTGTAATTGTGTCGAACACTACTACTAGGTCAGGGATCATTGAATATATATATATATATATATATATATATATATATATATATATATATATATATATATATATATATATATATATATTGTTGGGTTTGTAGCATTTTGTTTTGGTTTTTAGTCCCACATCGGCTAGAAAGGAATGTGTATCTCCACATATATGAGTCTTTTCTCTTTATGGAGATGCACATGTAGTGCACATGGGTGTGTGCCATGTGGGATTAATTATTAATGGTATAAAGGCTTAATCAATAATTAAGAAGCTGTAAGTTTTTTGCTCTTGGAAATTTATTTCCATGGAGCTAAGCTCCGTAGGAGCTTAGCGACTCGGACTCGGACTCGGGCTCATGAGGCGTAATGTGGCGTTTTGTTGGCGCACTTTGCACTACCCTGACCGCGAACCCGATTTGTTTACGGTTGCATACGGCTGCATACGGCTGCGTAAGGCAGCGTATGGCAGCGTATGGCAGCGTACGGAGCGAACCCGCGAACCCGCGTGTCCGCGTATGTGCGTATGGCTGGCTGCATATTAGAGCGGGAATGGTTGCAGCACTTGCTGCACGTTCAGGAGTGGTTCTGCCACTACCCTGAAGTTCAGGCAACTGCTTGGCAACCGTCCCGTGGGCTATATATGCAGGTTCTCTCCTCTCTTTGAGTGTGGTAGTAATCAGAATTCCAGGGAGAAAAACTCTAAGTGTTCTTTAACACAACAGAGTAGTGAGCGTGTTCTTTAACACAAACACTAGTACTTTTTAGTACGCGTGGGTTCTGTTACTTCAAACAGAGAGAGAAGAGTAGAGCCATTGCCAGAGGAGTTCGCCGTCTTCCGAGGAGTCAGAAGATCAGGAGTGTTCCAAGATTTTTTCGTCAACCTTGCTGGTTCCTGGAAGCTGTTCGCAGAGGACGAATAATGCTTTGAGCAACGGTGATAATTCACCCCAGCATTTCCATCTCTCGCCTGTCATCCTTCTGTTGCCTTTAGCAGTTCTGTCAGTATCTTCTTTTTAGAAGGCACTACTGCCAGTTTGCTACGATCACGAAAATCTCTTTAGATTATTCGTGTATTACGATATCTTTTTAGATCTCGTAATTTGCAGAATCCTTCTGGATCTCTGTTGCAAAACCTTCTTTAAGGAATTGCATTTGAAACGTTGTCTTTACAACTGTTTCAGTTTCTGTATTTTCCATCGAATAGCGTGCTCCGGCATTCCCGGCAATAACAATCTCAAAGCTTTATTGCTACGATGAAAAACATTAATGCTTCACTCCTAAACACTGACTTCTGTAAGTTAGAGAAGTTTGATGGAGAGCATTATCAAGTCTGGAAGAGGAAAGTTTATCTCACTCTTCAACTCAGAGACGTGGATCACGTGCTTCTTGAAGAGGAACCTACCGTTCCAGATTCTGGGTCTGCTGCCGCAATCTCTGCGGCTACTAAACTTCAGGCCAAATGGAGAAGGAAGAATAGCATTTGCAGGTTGCTTATCCTGAATGCTATGGAGGATTCCCTAGCAGAATCCTATTCTAAGAAGAATATCGCTAGAGACATATGGGAGTCTATAGAAAAACTCTACGAAGAAGACAAGAACCGCAGTAAAATATTTGTGGTTGAAAAATATCACAAGTGGTTCTTTGAGGACGAAAAGTCTATGCTGCCGCAGGTAAAGGAGTTCCTGAAACTGCGACAGAAGCTGGAAGACGAGGCGATGCCCCTCCCCGACAAGTTTGTTGTTGGAGGGATTGTCTCAAAGCTCCCCGCTGGGTGGAGCAAGTTCTATGCAAACATGCATAGGAAGAAGTTGGAGATCACCCTTGAAGATCTCCTACAGGAAATCTATGTTGAGGACCAGATGCGGGCTCAACTGAAGGTGGACACACTGTCCAAGCAATTGGCTAACGCCAATCTGGTTCAGACCAAGGAACCAAAGGGAAAGCAGGCAGCTTTCCACAGCAAGAAGAAGAACCCTGACAATCTAAAAATCAAGGAAACTTCTATCAAGAAAAAGAAGCCAAAGTCAGAAATGCCTTGCTTCAAGTGTGGCAAGAAGGGCCACTTTAAGAATGAGTGTAAAGCAAAGACCAAACAATCAGAGCAAGGAGAGCCTAGTAAGGTATCTATGATCACTGACGTAATTGCTATGATTGCACAGGTTGATGCAGTAAGAATTGACTCTGACTGGTGGGTAGACACTGGAGCCTCCTGCCATGTCTGCTCCAGTAAGGAGTGGTTCACCACCTATACACCTACTTCTGAAGTGGTTATGATGGCGAACCAAGCACAAGCTGAAGTGCTCGGGATCGGGACAGTGGTGTTGAAGCTGACTTCGGAGAAGTCTCTGACGCTTCAAGACGTAAAGCACGTACCTGCTATCGCCAAGAACCTGGTCTCGGGAGGCCTACTCTGCAATGCAGGCCTCAGGATGGACATCAATGCTGGCCAGATGGTGATGTCTATCAAGGAAACATATTTCGGGAAAGCTTTTTATACCGAAGGAATGTTCAAGATTCAGCTTGTAAATCAGTCCAATGTAATTAATATAATTAATGAAGTCACTCATTCTGCTTATACTCTTGAGTTGTGGCATAATAGGCTAGGACATGTTCATTGTAAACGAATAAACAGAATGTCTAGTCTAGGACTTATCTCTAAATGTGGGGGTAAGGTAGAGAAATGTGAAGTTTGTGCTCAAACGAAGATCACAAGGAAACCCTTTCCACGGGTTAATCGAAGTACAGATCTTCTGGAGTTGGTTCACTCCGATATCTGTGACTTCAAGCAGTTCTCTACAAAGGCCGGGATGAAGTATTTCATAACCTTCATCGATGACTTCTCAAAGTATGCGTTCGTCTACTTGCTGAAGGCTAAAGACGAAGCATTCGAGAAGTTTAAGGAGTTCAGAGCCGAAGCTGAGCGGCAGACTGGACAACAACTCAAAAGAATAAGAAGTGATCGAGGTGGGGAGTACAGGTCTCATGAATTTGCATCGTTCTGTAAGGAACATGGAATTGTCAATGAGACTACGGCTCCGTACTCTCCTCAATCAAACAGAGTAGCTGAGAGGAAGAACAGGACGTTGACAGAAATGATAAATTCAATGTTGTTGACTGCTGGCCTTCCTAAGTGCTACTGGGGAGAAGCTGTATTGACGGCCACTTTTATTCTAAATAGAGTGCCTCATGCAACTTCAGACGTTACTCCTCATGAACTCTGGTTCAAGGTCAGACCTAACTTGAATGTCATTCGAGTGTGGGGGTGTCTGGCGTATGTCAAGCTTCCAGATCTAAAGATTCAGAAGCTTGGGACAAGGACTACAAAGACGATCTTCTTGGGGTATGCCGAGAAGAGTGATGCTCGAAGATTTCTTGATATTGAGTCAAATCATATCATTGAATCTCGCGATGCAGAATATTTTGAAGACAAGTTTACAAGGCACAAGAATGTTGTTCTTCCGGATGTTCCGGAGAATAATGAGGGTGCACAAGAGACTGAAGTCTTCAATAAAGATGTGGTCCAAGAAGATGTTGTTGTTGATACAACGGTTGAACCAGAACAAGATGAGCCGTCAGCTAAGCGTGTGAGGAGGCCGAAGGACTTCGGAAGTGACTTTGTCACCTATCATGTGGAAGCAGATCCGCTTACCTATGATGAGACGATGAAGACCAGAGACGCAATTTTCTGGAAGGAGGCGATTGACAATGAGATTGATTCCATCACCTCAAATAACACTTGGGTGTTGGTTGATCTTCCTGAAGGAGCGAAATCCATCGGATGCAAATGGATCTTCAAGAAGAAGATGAAAGCAGACGGAACTATTGACAAGTTCAAGGCTAGGTTGGTAGCCAAGGAGTTTTCTCAGAAGCAGGGGATTGACTATTTTGACACGTATGCTCCAGTAGCCCGGATGACCACCATCAGAATATTAATTGCTCTTGCAGCAATACATAAAATGGTGATACATCAGATGGATGTGAATACGGCTTTCCTAAATGGCGAGCTGACCGAAGAGATTTACATGCAACAGCCAGAGGGATTTGTCATCAGGGGTCTTGAAGACAAAGTCTGCAAGTTGGTGAAATCTTTGTACGGTCTTAAACAGGCTCCCAAGATGTGGCATGAAAAATTTGACAAAGTTATAAGGTCAAATGGCTACATGGTCAGCGATACGGACAAGTGTGTTTACACGAAGTTTGCTGATGGAAGAGGTATGATTGTTTGTCTGTACGTGGACGACATGCTTATCCTAGGTACGAATATTAGTTGTGTCACGGAGACAAAGAAATTTATCTCAAGAAAGTTCAGTATGAAGGACTTGGGGGAAGCTGATGTGATCTTAGGGATCAAGATCATTCGGACAGACACTGGACTAGCGCTGTCACAGTCTCATTATATTGAAAAAATGATCACTCGTTATGGGTATCGGGATCTTCCAGGGATCGATACGCCGTACAGGTGTGATATGAAGCTGAAGCCTAATTCAGGGGAAAGCATCAGGCAGCTGGAGTATGCAAGCGTAATAGAAAGTTTGATGTATGCTACTATTGCCATAAGGCCTGACAGAGCTTTCGCCGTGGGAATGCTGAGTCGTTTCACGAGCAACCCAGGTACTGAACACTGGAAAGCTGTGAAACGGGTTATGAGATATCTCAAGAAGACTCAGACATATGCACTGTACTACAGCGGAGATCCGTCGGTAGTGGAAGGCTTCAGTGATGCTAGTTGGTGCTCAGAGGTGGAGAGCGAAAGGTCCACAGGTGGATATATTTTCATAATGGGTGGAGCTGCTATATCGTGGAAGTCGAAGAAGCAGACTATGCTCTCGCGGTCATCCATGGAATATGAGTTCTTTGCACTAGATACCGCAGCCGAGGAAGCAAAATGGCTTCGGAAGCTCATGTATGATCTTCCATTGGTTAGAGCGCAAATATCGGCGATACCGATATACTGCGACAACCAGGCGACTGCGGCGGCGACATCAAATGACCTCTTCAACGGGAAGAAGAGGACTGTGCGGTTGAAGCACAGGGCAGTACACAATCTTATCAAGAGAGGTGTTATTGCAGTGATTGATGTTCGGAGTCAGGAGAACCTGGCATATCCGTTCACCAAGGGCCTCAAGCGCCAGCTGGTCAATGACACAGCTTGTAAAATGGGCTTGAAGGCATTCTGATATTAGATTTTTGTATTCCTACCATAAAGTTTTATGCTAATAGTTCAAAGATTTATCTACTAGGCATCTAGCTTTTGGTTCAAGGGAGGACCACTAATCGGAAGAATATCAGGAACGGTGGGTACATGTTCTATTGGGCATGGAGAGGTTACGGACCTATAACCACTGTTGTCTACTATTATTTTCTGCGGAAAACGGTTCCTGTGGGAAGGTTGGCTTAATTGCCTTAATGAGTTCTCAGGCAGAGTGAATGCCTGGAGTGCTTTACATAGAACAACACTACAAGAAGTGAAACTCCATGCTACAGTGGGGTGACTCCACAATGAGGTTCCTATATGTGGGGTGCTGCCCAAGAATATGATAAAGCCTCGGCTTTGCAGGCCAAGTCACAGCAGCGTAGCACCGCAAATAGGCAGTTAGCCTAATGCTGTATATTAAATATAAAGAGGGGTGTAGTCAGTACTACAAAGAGGAGGAGTTCCTCATGTTACAGTGGCACGATACCACCATGAGGTACCCGATTAGGGATAAAGCCTCGGCCTTGTAAGCCATGTCGTTGCGGCGTAACACCGCAAAGGAGCCTAAGGCTTCATGCTGGGTAGTTTGGCACTACAAAGAGGCGGTTGCCTCATGCTACTGTAGTATGACACTACGATGAGGTTTCCGGTACGAGGTAAGGCCTCGGCTTTAAGCCATGTCATAGCGGCGTAGCACCGCAAGGGAAGCGCAAAGCGCTTCATGCCATGTCTCTTTATAATGAACTCACCTATAGTGTATGACAGAGATATCAGGCCATCTCTTGAGGGTAAACTTGTAGACACCCAAGATTATACACTGAAACCAGGCTGGCACAGGGCCTTTAATGTGTAGCCAGAGGCACATGTAACTACATTATGTAAGTGGAGAGAATTTCAGCTATGATGCAGAATTCAAGGTTTAGTCCATTTTTGTATTTGTAGTCTGTTGTTTGACTCACGTGGGAAGATTCAAGTCTTAAGTGGCATCTATCCTAAAAACATAATGGACAGTTACTGTGGGAAACACTCGTACTCATATATATAGAGATATGTGGGGGATTGTTGGGTTTGTAGCCTTTTGTTTTGGTTTTTAGTCCCACATCGGCTAGAAAGGAATGTGTATCTCCACATATATGAGTCTTTTCTCTTTATGGAGATGCACATGTAGTGCACATGGGTGTGTGCCATGTGAGATTAATTATTAATGGTATAAAGGCTTAATCAACAATTAAGAAGCTGTAAGCTTTTTGCTCTTGGAAATTTATTTTCATGGAGCTAAGCTCCGTAGGAGCTTAGCGACTCGGACTCAGACTCGGACTCGGACTCGGGCTCGGGCTCAGGCTCGGACTCGGGCTCGGGCTCATGAGGCGTAATATGGCATTTTGTTGGTGCACTTTGCACTTAGCATGTCAGCTTCATCGCAAAGTACGCATAAGTAACGCTAATACGCGTATACGCAGCATACAGTTGCATACTGCTGCATACGGCAGCGTAAGGCAGCATATGGTAGCATATGGCAGCGTACGCAGCGAACCCGCAAACCCGTGTACCCGCGTGTCCGCGTATGTGCGTATGGCTGGCTGCATATTAGAGCAGGAATGGTTGCAGCAGTTGCTGCACGTTCAGGAGTGGTTCTGCCACTACCCTGAAGTTCAGGCAACTGCTTGGCAACTGCCCCGTGGGCTATATATGCAGGTTCTCTCCTCTCTCTGAGTGTGGTAGTAATCAGAATTTTAGAAAGAAAAACTCTAAGTGTTCTTTAACACAACAGAGTAGTGAGCGTGTTCTTTAACACAAACACTAGTACTTTTAGTACGCGTGGGTTCTGTTACTTCAAACAGAGAGAGAAGAGTAGAGCCATTGCTAGAGGAGTTCGCCGTCTTCCGAGGAGTCAGAAGAGCAGGAGTGTTCCAAGGTTTTTTCGTCAACCTTGCTGGTTCCTGGAAGCTGTTCGCAGAGGACGAATAAAGCTTTGAGCAACGGTGATAATTCACCCCAGCATTTCCATCTCTCGCCTGTCATCCTTCTGTTGCCTTTAGCAGTCCTGTCAGTATCTTCTTTTTAGAAGGCACTACTGCCAGTTTGCTACGATCACGAAAATCTCTTTAGATTATTCGTGTATTACGATATCTTTTTAGATCTCATAATTTGCAGAATCCTTCTGGATCTCTGTTGCAAAACCTTCTTTAAGGAATTGCATTTGAAACGTTGTCTTTATAACTGTTTCAGTTTCTGTATTTTCCATCGAATAGCGTGCCCCGGCGTTCCCGGCAATAACATATATATATATATATATATATATGTGTGTGTGTGTGTGTGTGTGTGTGTGTGTAATTGTATATATATATATATATATATATATATATATATATATATATATATATATATATATATATATATATATATATATATATATATATATATACACACACACACACACACATACTAGTAAATGTACGTATTTTGTACATATAATAACGTATAATAAGAATATTAAATATCTCTTCTAACTTATGTGGTTAAGATACAAGGTATTTTTCTTGTTCGGTTGAGTTCGATTCTCCATGTTAACAAATTTAAACTTTTTTCAACAATTTTTTACATATTTATTTTTTTTACAAATAAAATGGACCGTGATATAATGACGGCTTAGACATTTTGAAGCCTCATTATATATATATATATATATATATATATATATATATATATATATATATAGCCCCGGGGTGTAATTTTTCGATGAAAAATTGATTTATGCAACACTTCGAAGAAGGTGCATGATAGAGATCCCGGTGGATTCTGTGAGACAAACTCAAGTATAGCACTTCGAAGAAGGTACAAATAAATTCATAGCAGCAGCAATAAAAATTCCACAAATAGTTTCTGATTAGATCAGAACTGTACTCGTTCAAAACGAGTTGCAAGTGAATGAACAGAAGAAAAAAGACGGAATGAGAGAACGGCTTGCTGGGGTGAATGATCACCGGCACTCAAAGCTTGATTCGCCCTACAAGAACAGCTTTCAGGAACCAGCAAGTTCAAAAAAGAACTTATAGAACACTCTGCTCTTCTAACTCCTCAGACAACGCTGAACTCTCTGTCTATGTTCCTCTCTTCTCTGCTCTATGGAATTTGGAATTGACTTGTAGAATGAATAATTTTTAAATGAGAGAGAACAGAGGAACATATATACTGCCTATCCAGTAACCGTCCCGTCTATGAAATGTACGGGATTTGCCCGTGAAATAAGAAACTGTTTCGTAACTGTTCAGTTCGTGGATAGACACTATTGCGCTAATTGGTGCACAATGCGTGCCATTTGTGCCAACTGCGCACAACTCGTGCACTCGAGCTCAATCATGCACAACACGCACACGTGCAACGCTGCGCCAACTATGCACGGCGTGCCTGTGCGCCAACTGCGTGCCAACTGGCAGCGCCAACTGGAGCACCATCGGGCAGCGCCACATTCCCGTGCCAATTGGTTGCGCCATCTGGACGCACGATCGGGCCACGCAAACGGGCGTGCACGATCGACTGCGCAGAGGCTCGCACAACGAGCGCACTATGTGCCTAGCGACGATGCTGACGTGCTAAGTGCAAACTGCGCCAACAAAATACCATATTACGCCTCATGAGTCATAGTCCGAGTTGCTAAGTCCCTACGGGGCTTTAGCTCCAAAGGAATAAATTCCAAGAGCAAAAAGCATTAATACTTTAATATGGAGTCTTATCCTTACCTCCTAGTAGAATTACCCACATGGTTCCCTCCTTAGGGTCACCATCCCATGTGCATATCCTGGAAACAAAAGTTATTTGTATAGCAAGCTTTATGGGAAGTCATTAGTATAATGATGCCAGTTATTATAATTTGCCCCTAATTATACAAACTTGTCCAAATTTATGTTCTGTCATGGTTTATGTCGAATTTATATAATATGTGATACCAAATTTATGTAATATATGAGACGGTCATTGATCAAAAATTCAGAATATTGAGAGGAAAGATAAGAGACACTGGGACCTAGAAATTTATGTAACATATGAGACCTGTAAGCATCAGTTCTTTTTTAGAAGTTTGCATCTCAAACTAATGATACAGTGTTAAGTTATGATTTTTAACTTGTCGTGATGGTTTGGTTTATTGATGCACACTCTCATTTAAAGGGGTATTTTGGAATTACTCCTTAATCTTATCACGATGATATATGGATTAGTTTCCTTAAAACTCTAAATATTAAGGTAAATATCTCTAATAAATAAGAAGGCTACCTTTTGACATAAATTCTGGCTTGACACAAATCAGGATGTACGTATATAGTACACAATATCCATGGGAGAAATCAGGAAACTTCAAACCAAACAAACAAACAAAGCTAAAGTCTTCCTAATAGGGAACACAATTTTTTTTGAAAGGTGTTATTTAAAATTAAAGCTTGATTTCTGTTAGGATTTTCTCTTTTTTGGTTGGACGTATTTGTCTTATTTCCATTACGTCTTGCATCACTCATGAAATATTTCCAAAATAAGGAGCAGTTTAGTGTATCCATATTTTATTCTTATGTTGGTATTCTAGTATGTTTTTGCATTTCAGGATTTCCTGCTACTTTTTGCTATAGGCTGAAACAAACTTAGTTTGAATTATGTGTATCTTGAAAATTTGCTTCTAATGCACTGAATCCTAGGAGGATCAAATTCAAAATGTTTTGCTTTGGCACCCAGATGGTTGCTTCTGGTGGCCTTATTTGCATCATTTGATGATGAAAGTAGATAAAGAGTCGAGGCATGTAAACTAGAAGAGGAAGAAAGAGAAGTTTTAATGGACACAAATTAGTGACATCATTGATGTTTGCCATCTAACCAACTTCTATGTTTTGTAGTTTGCAGTGATCCCCTTTTGTTATTTTTCAACTCTTTCTTTGTGCATTATGGTCTACATTGGTGATATCATTTATTATTTATTGTATTGCTTCCTAGATTCACTCGTATAGATGAACTCTCATGATTTCACTTCATGCTCATACCTACTTCTATGATTGCCTTACCCTCCATAACAATAATGATTAGTGTTGAACTGCTTACATATACCCTTTTGGGATTGGAGTAGTAAGCAAGTGGCATGCTTGGAGGAATCTCACATGGATGACGTAACCCAAGTATGTTTGTTAACTTTGAAACACCTACATACACATAGTATGTGTTTGTGTATATTAGAGTTCTATAGTGTATCTTATATTTGTGTGTATCTTCTCATTTCTTGTCCTTCGTCCTTACAGGTCTTGTTTTCCAATCTTCTAGGTGAAGGACATATGTTACTTGGATGTGTCTTATCTGAAGCTAATGATCAGGACACTTTTGGTTCTGATGAGGATGTTGTCTTTAGATGGTAAGTTGTACGAACATCTTCTAAAAAAATGCTGATTATTATCTCTATATTGTTAATGTTTTACCAAAATGCTGCTTTGAGAGAATATATGAAGTCATGCATGGGCTTAATAGGCACTTAAGGATGATTGGGTATGTTCCCAAACTCTATGGAGGACTAGTTTACTTTGAAGAGGGATCATTGTGTATGTTCCCAAACTCTATGTATGGCTTAAAGGGAACTTAATGTTAAGAAGGCCTTGTATCATCTGTACATTACAAAAGGCTCTCATTGTAGCCTTAATGGATCCCTTTACCCAACAACTTTACGTAAGGCCCTGAATTATCCTTCTTTTACTACTTTATTTTCTTGGTATGCTTTTTTTGCAGTTATTTCTTATATGAAACTCATGCATCCATGTGGTTGCTTGGTCAAAATAAGTATACGGCAAACTTGTCTACAAAACCAAAACATGGACCGAAACTAATTTTGTCGTTGACTTTGTGCAGTACATAATAGAGGGAAAAAAGATTTGGGGAGTCTGGAATCTGAATTCTAGAATTCTTCTTTATGAATTATGGAATTCTTGATTCTGAAACTTGGTTATTTGAGTGTTTAGAATTCACGATACCAAATTTTGGATTCTGAATTCTTGACTGTAATTTTGGAATATAGAATGGAATTGTGGGGCCATAAAATAACTGTGTATGTGGAATCTATTTATAGGTAATTGCAAGTTCTCAACAGTTTCTTTGGAAAATTCAATTGGACATTATATATATATAATTTAACTAGTACACCAGATGTCGATCTATTTAGGCGGCACAAGGCAGAAGATCCTTGAAAGGCCTAGGCGGGCATCAAGACGACAACATAGCTTTCCCTAAGATACTCACATATGTATCTGTTATCTTAATCTAAAATAATGCACAACTATACTACACACGAACCCTGTGTACACACCCAATACACGAAGGAGAATACCCTCTCCTATATTTAAAGGCCCTTCACTCTGTAGGTCACACAACACTGGCTTAAAGTAGTAGCTACTGTTGTTGGGAATACAGTTTCCCTAGCTGCAGTTTCCATACTCAAATTTTTTATGCACAAGAAGCACAATATTATTAACTTCACAGAACATGAGCACGAACATGAAACAAATGAGCTTAATATATTGAAGGGCACTGAAACATTAGCAATGAACCAAATCTAAGTACATCAATCTAGACCATGATGGTTTGTCATTCCGGGTCAACTATCTGAATACTTTGTGTTAATCTGATTTCAGTTCGAAGTGGTTGTTTTGATGCTTATTTTGATCTGGGTTATGAAATTTCCATACATCTTCAAGAGAGCTTTGAATTGATTGATTTGGTCATTATGAAATTTCCATACATCTATTTTGGATGCTTGTTTACAAACTTGTATCTCTTAGCTATTTTATATCCTTAAGATTTGGTTGTTTTACCTACTCTGATTGAACGTTGATGAATTTTGCTTATTTTAGTGAATGTTGATGAATTTTACTTATTTTCTTTACTTTGTTCATTTTCAATTCCTATTAGGAAAAAATGTTTACAGGGAAGTGGTTGTAGAAGCTATACTTTACTATTCTGGCTTCAGTATCCCTTTAATTCATCATGCTACTTATACGGGAGTGCAATTTGTATTTGTGTTGTTAGTGTAGGTTTGTAATGACCATTCACGGGATAATCCTGCATATTGTATCTTTCAACTTCTATTAGGAAAAATGTCCCCACAAAAGAAAAAGTTTATCAAGCCTGGGTTCATGTCAGGATATGAGAGGCAAAGATTGGAAAATATTACTAGAAATAAAATGAAAATGGATGCTTTGAAATTGCAACAAGTTTCAAAGCTTGTAATGAATTCTAAGATGGTTACTCGAACAAGTTTGAGTAAGATGGGGAAAAGAAGCGCAAGTGAAAGAGATAATGAGTATATCCTTGTCGGTGAGGATTTGCTTAGTGAGGAAGATAGCAACCATAATGAAGAATCTTTCGACCCTAAAATGAAGAAGGTAATAAATTTGATATCGAGTCTTCTGTCTTCTGTCATCATTCATTGGAATATCTCACTATTTTTCTTACGTTACAGGTTACAAACAATAATGACCCTTCTGTCCCTAAAATATAAAGGTTAAGAATTTGATCATAAATGGTTTTTTACTGTTCCAGTGTATAGCTTACTACTATGGTTGCAAATGATGAGGAAAGCAACATCTGGGGTCCTCGAGTCTTGATCCTCCATTGGTATTGGTCTTGACCCTCTACCAATGCTTGTGTTGCCAATGTCTAGTGAGCTCTGATACGCTCTAATACACCAGTGTGCACTTAAATTTCTTCTAATACACCACAGTGCAGTTGATACTTCTTCTGATACTCGGGTATCCTATTATGGGGATTTGGTTCTTCATTGGTAGAGCTGGTTGAGCCGCATCATGGACGCGATTGAGCTCTTGTCGACCCACGGTGAGCTTCGATCTGATGCCTAGCTTCAATTGGGATCATATCATAGATGAAGAGTATTTTACTATGGTTTGAGCTTCCATGCATAGATTTTTATTATGGTTTGAACTTCCTTCTATGTCTTATTAGTGTGTTTCTTGCATAGCTTACTACTATGGTTTGAACTTTCTTTACGACACTGTGTTGGACTATCTTGACAGTTCTGGATATTTGATCCTCAAATTTGGTCGAGGATGAGCACTTTCCCATTTCTTTATATATATATTGAATCTAATTTGCTTAGATATACTGACAACACATGTTGCAAATGATGAGGAAAGCAACATTTGGGGTCCTCGAGTCTTGATCCTCCATTGATGCTGGTTTTGACCCTCTACCAATGCTTGCATTGCCAATGTCTAGTGAGCTCTGATACGCTCTAATACACCAGTGTGCACTTAAATTTCTTCTGATATGCCACTATGCAGTTGATACTTCTTTTGATACTCGGATATCCTTCTATGGAGGTTTGGTTCTTCATTGGTAGAGCTGGTTGAGCAGCATCATGGATGCGATTGAGCTCTTGTAGACCCACGGTGAGCTTCGATCTGATGCCTAGCTTCAACTGGGATCATATCGCAGAGGAAGAGTATTTTACTATGGTTTGAGCTTTCTTTCATATATTTTTACTCTTGGTTTGAACTAACTTCTATGTCTTATTAATGTGTTTCTTGCATAGCTTACTACTTTGGTTTGAACTTCCTTTACGGCACTGTATTGGACTATCTTGACAACACATACCCTATATACTGCTACATTTATTATACATTTTTAGGTTGCATACAACAGTCCTACGTGTACGTCATAAGAAAAGAGTGTGAAGAGCAAGAGGCCCGGCATAAGAAAGAACTTGAGGCGGTCAAGAGTGAGCTTAGGACTGAGCTCAAGGAGGAAGTTATGGCCATGTTCCTGAATGCTCAACTACTTTGTCAACAATCCAATACATCGTCCAGGTAATTTGCCAACTATCAACTTATTACATTGATTTTTCTCTGTGATTCCTATGTTTGGTTTTCTCTCATGGCTGCAATTAATGTTTGGTTTTTTTTATCTCTGTGATTCTTCAAACTACTTCTCCATTTTCTTTCTTTCTAGTTGGAAGTTGAACTATGTTATATTGGTTTCTTTTTTGGACTATGATTTTTGGAGTCTGAATTTTGCATACTGCCTTTAAAGTTTGTTTCTCCATTTCCTTTCTTTCAAGTTAGAATTTGTATTTATTACATTGGTTTCTCTTATGGACTATGATTTTTTGGACCGAATTTTGCATAGTCTCGTGTCGGTATCGGTATCGGAACTTAAAGTTTGAGCTGCAAAAGAGTTTTGTTTTCCAATTTTTCCCTTCACTTAAAGCTTCCTTTTTCATTTGAAGCTTCCTTTGTCACTTGAAGTTTGTTACTGTACATTAGTTTTTCTGTACAGCAACAAGCTTGTTACTTGTAGTTCCCATTTTTGGACTTGAAGCTTCCCAATTTTTGGACTGAAGCTTGTTATTTGTAGTTCCCATTTTTTTGTAAGCATGTCTGTACAGTTTGGAAGAACTGTTAGCAGGTTTGTACAGATGGATTGATCCTTTTGTTCTGTTTTAAACATTCACAAACTAATGTAGTCTAGTCTGTACAGTTTGGAAGAACATGTCTTTCTTTTCTGGTGGTTTGTATACAGTTAGCAGGTTGCTAATATATTGGCATATCTTATTTCATTTGCAGGTCCTTCAAAAGCATTCTGGATATGCTAAAATGATGGACGACTATCTTGTGATGGGAAAAAAATTTGGGTTCATTTTTTGGGTTCATGTTGGATATACTTGAATGTTCAAAAACATAGTGTAGTGCTTAATGTTTTGGATTCAAAATTTTGTATATATGTAATGGTGGAGACAATGGGTCCATTTTGTAATGGTGGAGACAATGGGTTTATTTTGTAATGGTGGAGACAAGGGGTTCTTTGTAACTGATGGTGTGGGTGATGTTGTGTTTTGAATTTATTTTGGAAATGATGGTAAATGATGCTTACTGTTAAGCTTTTTCGTTGTTTATCAATTGAACATATATAGTTATATATGGATTTTTTTTTTTGAAAGAAGTTATATATGGATTTCGTTGTCTTCTACTTAATGGTAAAGAATGCTTGATGTTGTTAAGCTTTTTTTTGTATTGGAGCTCCGACACCTAGAGATACATCTGAGGACAATGATCATATGAATTATGTTATTTGTGTATTTAAATGGTATGTTTCATAGCTGGAAGATATAAACGATAATTTCATAAGTAATACTTTTGAGACGGTTATGTAATTGTCCTAGATAATAATGACATCCTTTTGTGACACTGACAAATATTTATAGGACGGATGATATTCGTCACAAACTCTTTTATTTTGGGACAGTTTAGTAAACCGTCGTAAACATATAATAATTCAAACTCTTTTGGTACGGTTAGATTTTTTGACCCTAAAACCAAATTAGGACGGTATTTTCTGTCCTAAAACTTTTTGCTACGCCACCCTAATAGCACTGTCACTTACCGTCCTAAAATTCGCCCCAAATTACAATTTGGGACTGATTTGAGCCTTTTTAAGACGAATTTTTGGCGTCCCAGAAAAACACTTTTTTGTAGTGAAACTCTCCACGATTCACAGGATGTCATCAAGAAAAAGGATGCCGAAATTCAATCTCTCAAAGAAGCATACAAATTTGCTATGCACAAGACTCTTGCTACTAACCAAAGAGAATATGCTACCTCTATTAAGTATAATGACCTTCTTGCAAATGGCAAAGAACATGTTAAGAGAAATCCAGCTCACACTAAGCCACAAAGGCACACTAACACTAGTCATATGCCTCACACTCATAAGAATGCAACACATAGGTCTTTTTCTAATCAAGTACATACACGAAAAGGACCTCTTAAGAAAAAAGAACATTTCACATCACGCTTTCTACTATCATCATAACAGTCATGTGAAAACTTCTCATACTAGAACTCCTCATACACCTTATACACCTAGTCACTCACTGTCCTCTAGACCTACCACACCTATGGTATGTCACTACTGTGGCCTCCTTGGACACACTTCTTATTATTGTCAAATGAGAAAGCATGTTCACTACCAAAATAAGTCATATTACCGACGAAATTAGCGACGTTTTAAGAAAACGTCGCAGGGAAAAAACAATTTAGCGACGTTTTTATATTACGTCGCAAAACGTCGTTATTAGCGACGGACAGCAACGTTCTGCGACGTATTTAAACTACGTTTGCGTTTTAAACAGATAACGTCGCGTATAAGTCGGTAAACGTCGCTAATATTAGTGATATTAGCGACGTTTACCGACGTATATGTTAATTCATCGCTAATATCACTTATACTAGCGACGTTTACCGACGTTTTTGTGTGACATCGCTAACTTGTAAATATAGGTCAGGTTCGATTTTCATTCCCCCCATTATTTTCCCCCCAATTATTTTCCTTCCCCCCCGACCCCGAGCCGGCTTCCCCCACCCCCTCGGCCCCCGACCCCCACCGACCTTCGGTGACCGCCGCTCTCCTCCTCCGGAGACCGTCGACCCCCTCCTCCCCCTCCACCGCCGCTCCTCCTCCACCGCCGCTCCCCCTCGCCGTTCGCCAGAGCCAGCTCCAGCCACCTCGACCGCCGCTCCCCTTCGCCGTCGTCGCTCCCCCTCGTCGTCACGGTCAGGTAAACCCTAACTCTAACCGGCTCGACACCTCAACACGAGCCTGTGCACGTTTCTTGTTTGGACACCTCGTGTCTAGTTTGCTAGACACGAGACACCCCCCTGACATATGTATAAACCTTGTGCACACATTAATTGATATGAATTTGGGTTTTTGATTCGAATTGAGGGTTCTTCACATATTTTCTGAAACTGTCCAGTTTGAGCATTTTCTAAAATCTTTTAAGTAAATTAAATTGTTAAATAATGTAGATTCATGATGTTTAAGATGTATACAATATCTGAGATGTTAGTTTACATGGCCGAGGTTCATGGAATGCAAGTTTGGGTTGTATTTATTCAAATTTGGGTTCGAAAAAGGGATTTTCTGATACATGTATTGTTCTTTGTGTTTTCAAGAGTAAAATTGATAATTAAGATGCTAATTCATATAATGTAATGTTATTTACTGTAGGACATTGAAACTGAGTAACTGCCCTCTATATTGTTCAGTCCCCTTTCTTAGTTGTTCAGTCGACTTCTAGGTAGGTAAAGGCCACTTCTTAGATGTATCATTTGATCGATGGAAGGGAGAGGGGGCATAAGTGTTCAGTCCTTGTTCAACTTATGAACATGTATCAGTTCCAAAGTTACTAGTATCAGCCATAGTCAACCATAGTATCTTTTAGATTAGGATTTGAACCCATATTCAGTCAAACCCTTCTCATCCTTGTTCAGTCCTTGAACTTAAACCAATCCTTGAATGTGAAGTCTAGTATATATATTTGATTAGCTTTGTATATATATGTGTATCTCGATTTGTGTTTGGTTGCAGTGGTTAGGATTTAGTTATATATTGGGTTACCTAAGGGTTGAGTTCAGAGTTTAGAGTGGAGTGTGAAGAGGGAAAGTTAGTATGTGATATTGAGAGTTCACAAAGATGGTAGGGTGTATCAGATTTGATAAAAGAAGGGAGTGATGGCTATATATCGATTGTATCTATAAAGGTTGTATATATAAAGGATAGTATAGTGACTTATGGTAAGTTAAAGATTGTGGGTTCAGTCTAAGAAATTAGTCTTAGTGTGTAGAGTAGTATGTAGAGGAGTATGGCTACTAGTGATATATAGATATGTAGGTCCATGTGTATCTGTATCGGACTATTGCTATCGGTATCGAACTATCGCTATCGGTATCGGACTATCGCTATCGGTATCGAACTATCAGTATCGATCGAACTATCGGTATCGGACTATCGCTATCGGTATCGGACTATCGCTATCAGTATCGACCGTATATACGGTCTACCTAACCTATATACTGATACTAATTTGATACTCTCTGATATTAAGTACATCCGGCTTACTAGCTAGCGGATCCACCAGTTACATGATTATATACTAATTATGTTTATATAAAGTATGCATGTATAATAGTAGGTAATGATATGCAAAACTGAAAAAATAAATGCAATGCATGTATATAAAGTGTGTAGATAGTCAAACCCTTCTCATCCTTCTTTTATTTTATATTGACTTCCATGATATGACAGCTCCTCAAAAAAAGAATCCTCTACTAGACATCGCACTCTCCTTTTCAGAACATCAACTAGTATTACTACCTTGATGTATATATAAAGTATGCATGTATAATAGTAGGTAATGATATGCAAAACTGAAAAGATAAATGCAATGCATGAATGAATGGATGAAAAGATAAATATAATCCATCGGAAAAGCTTTGACACTTGCATATCATTTACTACCTTGATGTATCTATCTTACAGAATTATGGAGCTGAATTACTATCTGCGGAATCGTACTTGGATGTACAACCGTCATCCTGATGACATGTGCGGTGTGCGGGATGAATTCATAGAGGGTGTACACCAGTTCCTGCAGTTTGCCAAGGCGTTCCCTCAGTACATGGACGGTACCAAAATTAAGTGTCCGTGTGTGAGATGTCGCAACTTGAAATATCATCCAGAAGTGGATGTCACGTATCATTTGTACTCGAAGGGTTTCACGTCGAATTACTATCAGTGGAGCGAGCACGGAGAACTTGTGTCTTTAGCATCGGAGTACGAGCCTTATGTGGATGTCCACAACAACGCTCCTTACGACGATGGGTTGGTGAACATGGTTTTTGACGCGGCCGGGCCTAGTTTCGATACGGATGATCATGATGCACCTGAGGAGGCACCGAACCCCGATGCTGCACAGTTCATGGAGTTGCTGGAGAATGCAAGGACTCTATTATATCCTGGTTGTGAGGATCATTCACCGTTGGAGGTGGTTACAAGATTGTTGAGCATCAAGTCCGATTTTAATATGTCGCAAGATTGCTACAACCGTATTATGGAGTTGCTTATAGAAATATTGCCTGAGGGTGCGAAGTTGCCTAAAGACTTCTACCGGTCTAAGAGGATGGTTAGATCGCTCTGGATGGGATATGAAAAAATCGATGCCTGTCGCAACGGGTGCATGTTGTACTACAAAGACGACAAGGATAAAGACGCCTGCAGATTTTGTTGTGTCGATCGCTACAGGAAGCCTACCTCTTCGATGCACTACTTGCCGTTGACGCCGCGTTTGCAGCGGTTGTTTATGGTGAAGGAAACTGCAGAAAACATGAGTTGGCATAAGCGAAAACATACCGAAGGAGTGTTGGATCACCCATCTGATGGAGAAGCATGGAAGCACTTTGATCGAGAGTATCCAGATTTTGCTTCTGATCCGCGTAATGTTAGATTGGGTCTCTGCTCTGACGATTTTACCCCATTCGGACTTTCGGGATCCCAGTATTCGTGTTGGCCTATGATCGTCACCCCGTACAATCTACCGCCTTGGATGTGCATGAAGACTCCATATATGTTCCTCACCGTTATTATCCCAGGTCCGAACAATCCGAAAAGGAACATCGATGTTTATTTACAGCCATTGATTGATGAGTTGAATCAGCTGTGGGAAGTAGGTTCCAACACGTACGATGTATCTAGAAAACAAAATTTCCAGATGCGGGCAGCACTTATGTGGACCATCAACGACTTTCCGGCCTATGGAATGTTATCTAGATGGAGCACGCATGGTCGTCTTTCATGTCCGTGTTGTATGGACGACACTAAGGCTTTCCGTTTGAAACACGGAGGCAAACCGTGCTTCTTCGATTGTCATCGACAATTCCTGCCGAAGGATCATCTGTACCGGAGGAACAGGAATGCTTTTCGTGCTGGCGTTGTGGAGAAGGGTGATCCACCGACAAGGTGGTGCGGAGCCACGATATGGGAGGAGATTAGAGATTTACCAAGTGCTATTGAGCAGCCTGCTACGGGCTACAAGTGTGACGGATTTGGTCGCACTCATAACTGGACGAAGAGGAGTATATTCTGGGATCTGCCATACTGGAGCACCAATCTGATTAGACATAACCTTGATGTCATACATATCGAGAAGAATGTGTTTGACAACATAATTAATACTGTAATGGACGTAAAGGGGAAGACGAAAGACAATCCTAAGGCTAGATTGGACTTGAAAGAAATATGTAGACGTCCTGCATTGCATTTGATAGAGGACGGGAATGGGAAGTTGAAGCAGCCTAAGACAATTTTCTCACTGGAGAAGGAGGATAAAGTGAGGCTTTGTAGGTGGATTCAAGGTCTGAAATTTCCAGATGGGTATGTTTCAAACTTGAGAAGATACGTCGACCTCAAGGAGAACAAACTGACAGGTATGAAGAGCCATGATTGTCACGTATTCATGGAGCGGTTAATTCCGATTGTATTTCAGGAATTCTTACCGCAGGCAGTTTAGGATCCATTGACGGAGCTTAGCATATTCTTCAGGGACCTTTGTTCTAAGAAATTGCTCGTTGATCGTCTAGAAAAGCAAGAGAAGGACATTACGGTAACACTGTGCAAGCTAGAGAGGGTGTTTCCTCCTGGATTCTTCGACTCTATGGAGCATTTGCCGATTCATCTTTCCTACGAGGCACGTGTTGGTGGACCCGTCGAATATCGATGGATGTACCCGTTCGAGCGACATTTGAATCACCTAAAAAGAAAGGTAAAAAATAAGGCTCGGGTCGAGGGTTCTATTTGTGAAGCCTATATTTTCGAGGAGATTACAAATTTTTGCTCCTCCTATTTCAAACCTCATGTTGCTACGAATAGAACGAGGGCTCCGAGAAACGACGACGGATATCAAGAATTTAATGATGGAATACTGAAAGTATTCAATGCGTCCGGAAAGTCTTCGGGGAAAATGAAGAAGAGATATTTGAATGACGAAGAGCTAAGGGCTGCTCAGTTGTATGTATTACTCAATTGCGACGAGGATGAAGTGGAGAAGCTAGAGGGGTAAGTAAGGAATGATGAGTTTACGTCATCTCAATGTAATAGTATAAGCTAATATTATTGTACTAATCGTTCTAATGCTTCGTTGTTTTCCAGCACATATAATGATGAGTTGAGGCTGGTTAGACCCTACCTAACAGACGAAGCATTAGAACAAGAAATGAGATGTCATTTTCCTTCTTGGTTGAGCGAATATGTAAGCAGCTCGGTAATATTTACTGGCCTCTTCTAATGCAACTGCGCAATAAATAACTTATTATCTCTTCTTTGATATTCAGGTCGATCGTCTAATTTCACCCGAGATTGAATTAATTAGAACTCTTGCCAAGGGACCAATTACTTTTGTTAAAACATGGCCAAGTTATTGTGTCAATGGCTTTCGGTTCAAGTCGACAAATGCTCCGATCAGAGACAGCTTCCTGGATCTTGATTCCACGAAGAACAGTTGTTTGTGTATCAAGTCTTCGAACTACAAAGACGTCGATCCAGGAAATAATTTCTTTGGCATCTTGCGAGAGATTGTGGAGTTGTCATATAATTATGGCAGAGAACCTACAAAGATCGTGTTGTTCAAGTGTGAATGGTTCAATCCGATTGAAAATCAAGGCTGGAAAATTGACAAGCATGGTCTTGTGGATATAAACTACAAGCATAGATATCAAGGCTACGAACCGTTTGTCCTAGCAACTCAGGCTCAGCTCGTGTACTTCACAGCTTATCCGAGACGGGGAGCAACGAAGTCTGACTGGTGGGCAGTATGCAAGACTAAAGCTAGAGATACTTTTGATGTTGATGAAAAAGCTTACCAGGAGGACGAGCTACCTCCTGTAACCAATATTGTCGATGTGGACTCCACGGAAGTTACGCATTACACGACACATAATGTAGAAGATGTAGAATTATCCGAAGAGGAAGACGAAGCCGACGAAGGTGAAGACGAAAGTGAAGATGAGGAGGAAGAGGAAGATGAGGTCGAGGAAGACGAACAAGATGATTATTCTGAAGATGATTGAGAGAGATATACTTATCTGAACTTAGATGTTTCTTCTAGAATATATTATCTGGACTTAGATGTTTATTGTAGAATGTATCATCATATGTTACCTTGGTTATTATCTTTGTTGTACTGTCATATTTCTAGTCTCTATTATTTGTTGTACTTTCATATTTCTAGTCTCTATTATTTATTGTACTTTCATATTTCTAGTCTCTATTATTTCTTGTACTATCATATACTGTTATCAGGTATGGCAGGTCGTCGCGGAGCGTTACGAGGGACACGACGAGGACATGATCCTCCAGTACTTCCTACAGGTACTGCTAGAGGACGGAGTTTTCCTTTGGTACCTCCTACTGGTACCGGCTCTGGATCTTCGTCGCCGATTACTCCTCCATATCGGACAGTAGCTGGGCCTGCTGGGACGACATCACGTGGCATATCTCCTGGGACGAGTAGTTCCAGGCCTGTTGAGAGTGCTCGCCCGTCTAGCGTTCCTGATGCTGATACGATGATGGAGACGGATGAGCAGATGGCGGAGGCTACGCCGACGGCCGAGGAGGATGTGCCGACGGCCGACCAGTATCATGCAGATCCTCCTTGCGCACCTCCGGAGGAGAGGAGGACGGAGATCTGGGCCGACGGTACAAAGTAGGTATTTTGGTTTATGATTTTTTTCTTTCTGTTTTTATCATAAATTAACTTTTTTCATGAATATAATATGTCTGTATAGATATCGTCCTCCAGGGGTACAGAGACGCCTAGGCGATATGCTGAGGCATAATTATGGTGGTCCCTGGATTAACTACTCTGATGCTCCAGACGAAAGGAAGAACTACTGGTTTACGTGCTTCAAGGTTAAAATAGATTTGTTTTTAACATGAATCATTTAATTTATGCATATTATATATAACTGATAAATATTTGGTTTAGTACTGTTCTAGGATATGTTTTACTATCCACCGCACCGGACGAGCTGATCGAGGGGATGTTTCCTTCCGTCGCTGCTAAGCTGATCCGCGACTCTATTACTGATCAGAAGGAACGTGATCGTGCCGGAAAGCCGATCAAAGGTTGGATCACCCCTGATCAGTGGAATGCGATGAAGGCTCGATTCAACGAGCCAAGGTACAAGGAGAAGTCGGAGAAGGCTAAGGCGGCTAGGCAACATGCCTCGAAGTGGTGCGGTAGGTCGATTCCGATGACGGAACATTTCCGTCGTCTGGTATGTCTTTCTCTTTTAGAAATATTATTTTAATACAAATCCGATAAATTATTACTAAGATAATATATTTAATTACAGGTAAGGAAGGTCGGTAACGCCGACATGGTGACCGTCTTCCTGGCCACCCATCGGAAGGGCGGAGTCCTTATTGACGAGAGGGCCGAGCAGACCTATGTAAGTATTACAATACGTTATCTTAATTTAATACTTCGTGTCAATTTTAATATAACTTAGTAAATATGATGCAAATAAATATTCATGAAGTTAGTAAAAATAAGTACATTAATTAGAAATTAGAAATCATAGAGTACTATCCATACTTTCTAGGCCGAGTATCAGAGGCTGCGGGAACGGGCGACTGCTAGTGCACCTGATGCAGGAGTGGCCGGTACTTCCTCGTAGCCCACTCAAGCTCTGTCGGAGGACGAGCTGTGGATGACCGCCGCTGGTGGCCTCCATAGGGGTACGTACTACGGTACGGGATCCTATGGCGCCCTAGTTGCGACCCAGTCCTCTAGGACATCTCCTGCTAGTGTGCATGGTCCACAGCCGTCCCAGGAGTCTGCCCGAGTCCACCAGATGATGGAGTCTCTCCGTGACGACCTGCTACGACGGATCGAGCAGCAGTCTCAGCACCCTACGGACGATCCTGTGCTGATAGCACGATTGGATGCGCTCGACCGTGGCATTATGGGGCTCGTGGAGACGACTGAGAGGACAGAGCACACCGTTGGAGGGTTAGAGCGCACGGTGACGGAGTTGCAGACAGGACAGGTGACCATGGCCGAGACGGTAAGATTGGCGCAGGATTCAATGGTCCAGAGCAGTGGTAGAATGTTATCTATCATGGATTCATACAACCAGCGACTTACAGCGTTGGAGCATGCTGGTACTCTGGGTGCGCCTTCATCGTCGTCGACTCCGCCGCCTCTACCGCCTTCTTCTTCGACATCGACTCCACCGACGTCACAGCCTGGCGCTCCATCTGTATCGATTTCACTTGCGGAGTATGAGGAGTTGTTATCCCTTCGTCGCGGCGGTGCCCCTCCTGCACCAGATCACTAGTAGTCCTAGTTAGGACTTTTGTTTGTGTTTGTATCATCATATGTTTGTGACTTATGATTGGATGTTTGGATTTGGATGTTAATTGTGTTTGTATCGATTTGACTTGTGACTTGTTTGGATTGGATGTTTGGATTGGATGTTAATTCCTTCGTCGATAAATGTTAATTGTGTTTGGATTGGATGTTAATTAACTTAGATTAAAGCTATATGTGTAGCATCTTGAATTGTGAGTGGGGGTTTGAATGCGCTGTGATTTGGAATTGTGAGTGGGGATTTGAATGTGTACCTATATGTGTAGCATCTTGAATTGTGAGTGGTAATATAGAATCTGTGTTTTATTTTTTTTATTTTTTTTACAATTTTAGCGACGTTTAGCGACGCTTACTGACGTTTATCGACGTCAGTTTCCGACGTTTACCGACGAGAAGCTGCAAAAATAACATTTTTTCGACGTTTTTCCGACATTTACCGACGACTAACTGCAAAAAAAGTACAGGTCTCCGACGCTTTTCCGACGTTTACCGACGACTAGCTGCAAAAAAATGTACAGGTCTCCGACGTCTAGCGACTACATTCACGTCGCTATATTACCGACGAAACGACGGTAGACGTCGGGAATTATTCCAGGACTTCACCGACGTGTAGCGACTACATATACGTCGCTAATATACCGCCGACACGACGGTAGACGTCGAGAACTCACCGACGTACAGTTACGTCGCTGGATGTCGATAATTGCGACGTTCAGCGACGTTTTTGTAATCAGCGACTAAGGAAACGGCGACAAAACTTAAACGTCGGTAATTGCGTCGGTGCTTCATATTAGCGACGGATTTTTTTGTTTTAGCGACATTTTTGGGCGTCGCTAAAACCACTTATTTTGGTAGTGGTTGATATGAAATTGTTTAAATAGGTTCCTAAGACTAACAATCAAGGACCCAAATGTTCTTAGGTACCAAAGTCTTCATCTTCAACTTGTGTTGTAGGTGAACCCTCCTTCGCATGCTAAAAGCAAGTGGATCCTCGATAGCGGTTGCTACGGCACGACCGGTAACGCTTCACTCTTCGCAATGCTATCGATGAAGAAAGAATGACATATTTCCTTCGACAACAATCTAAAGGGGTATATCATAGGAAACAGTAACATCGGTTCCCCTCCTTATCCATGTATTAATAATGTTTGCCTTGTCACTAATCTCAAGCACAACCTTCTTAGCATTAGTCATCTTACGGATAATGGTTATGATATTAAGTTTGTTAAACATAAATGCTTCATCACTGATAGCACTAGTGGATCTACTGTGTATGAAGGCATTAGAGAAAATAATATCTATATATGTTCTTTATCTTGTTAAGAGCACTAACAATAACAGATGCTAAGTAGTAAAGAACGATGAAAGTTGGCTTTGGCATATGAGACTTTGGTGTAAACCCCCTAAACTTTTTTACTACGATTTTTTTATATATAAATTTGGTATCGATTTTGTTTCTCGTAATTGTACGTCGCATACGAGATCGCATTTTTCGTATTTGCTCGTCGAGTGGGAGAACGTACGAAGTACGTATTTTTATAAAACATTTTTATTAAAGAATTTATTTATATAGAAGAAGTATAGGTTCAAAATAATATGTGATAAATATTTTTTGCTTAAAGTTGTGAAAAGCGTCGCATCGAGAATTGTCAAAACTTTATTCTTTTATTATAAAAGGGCTATTTTATTTAGAAACTAGATTCTATATAAATATTCTAGATTTATGTGAGGTACATGAATTTAATTCATGTATATATATATATATATATATATATATATATATATATATATATATATATATATATATATATATATATATATATATATATATATATATATATATATATATATATATTTTAGAAATTAATTATTATCATTATTTTATTATTTTGAAAGAGATATTTAAGTTTTTGTTGGATTTAATATCTAATTAATTATGGCAAATAAATTGGAAGTTGATTTTGTGGATTTAATAATTTAAAATATAAAGATGTCTAGTTTTAAATGCGATTAGATTTGATTGAATTAGTTTAAAGCTATTTAAATAAATAAGCGATTTATCTAATGGAAAATTTAAACCATCCCAAATCCTTATCCAACTAGAAGCACCACCTCCTATATAAGGAGAGGCTTCTTTGTTGTTCTCCATACCATCCAAATTCTCCACCAAGTTGTGCATCATGTCCGTGTCCATGCCCCTTCCCATCTACGATATATTTTCCTTTACAATTATAATGATCTTCTTGTTGTTCGACAACCCCGGACACCGACCCGTCCTGTGTCTCACAGGACACGTTTGCAGACTCCGACACAATTCAATCCAATCCACCCGCTGCCGCTTCCAGCCACCACCCCCTCTCCGGACCTCTACTGCGGCCACACTCTTCGATTGCCAGCCCCATTATCATCCCCACAACCACCATCGCCGGAACCCTCACCTCCCCTTCGACACCACCCACAGCCACCGTAAACCAGTGCCGCTCGGCCCCACCCCATCATCACCACCAGAACCCCCTCTCATCTCCGCCACAAACAACTACCACCAAACCCCAAATTAAAATATCAAACCAAAACCCATACCTCGCCCCGGTCTAGTGCTCCGCCGCAATGTCGAGCATCCGCAGTGCCTAAACCCTCGCGTGGTGCCTCCAGCGCTGCGCCAACTGCGTAGACCGTCACACTCCGCCATCCGAGGTGGCAGCACCGCCCTTCACCAACGTTGCCTGCGAGCTTTTGTCGCCAAATCTGGACGTCTCCAGCGTCCAGACTCGAGCTCCTCCATGGTCCCCTTCGGCTCGACGTCGGAAGTGCGGACTCGTCGCCGCGTGCAGGCACTACTCCACCAACGGGTAAGTCCTCCGACCCCTCCTTCTAGATCTCAACTCCTCAGTATATTTCTTCTTTTGCTTAAAAAAAATTCTTCTTCTGATTTCTTATTAACTCTCCCGAAATGCTTTTGTTTACTCTTTGGCCTCGTTTGGTTCGCGGAATGGAAGGGAAAGGAAATCAATTCCTCGTCATTTCCTTTCCTTTGGGAAACTTTAATTTCCATTGATTTTCTTTTCCGATGTTTGGCAATGCTAAGGAATTTGGAAAGGAAAGTGAATACTTCAATGTGGGAAAGTAATTCCTTGCTTGGATGGATGGAATCACTTTCCCCCCTAATTTTCCTTCCATTGGGAATCACTTTCCTTTCCTCCTCAATTTCTTGGACACCCAAACATAGGAAAGTAATCACTTTCCTTTTCCAACCCGGAGATTCTGCAAACCAAACGAGGCCTTTGTTGAAAAACGAGAAGAGTTGAGCAATAGCTCACTTAATGTTAGGTGTATTAATATAAGCACCATTTTATTACTATTATATTACTTGTATTATTAATTGCTACTAGAAGTTATGTATAAATGTACATTATATGTAAATTTAGTATAAGTATTTCGGTTATATTATTATTATAAATAGATTTTGTTATTATTATTAGTATTATTTTTACAGTACTAAGATTCAGGATTTACTATTACTTATTATTATTAAGAATTGGGTTGTGGTTATCAAAAGAAAATTCAAAAGCTTCTTGTAAAAATATATAAATATTATATTTGACTTAGCCTACATTTCAAAATATGGTTTCAAAAACCCTAATCAAAATTTCTAGATTATTAATATTTATCTAGAACTATTTTTACCTATAAGAATATGGTTTCCTACTAATATAATAATTTCCTTGATATTTTCAAATTTATTTATCTAAATTATTGTCACTAACAAAATATAGTTTCCCTATCTATACATTTTATTAAACTTAGTTTTTAGCCTAAAAAGATTTTTAGATCTTAAGGTATTTTCTAAAACTATCTTAAGTACCAAAACATTTTTTTGGTATTATAAAAAGAGTATAAATACTTTTCTCCGCTAATTCTCAATATTCGTCAATCTTCAATCGTGACTAACTTCCATAATCCTATTTCTCATGAATATTGGACCCTTACATATTGACCTCGACTGTTGGACACAGCAAGACTTGTCGGATCATCGCACCAGTTCAGACGATACACCAGGCAAGATACCTTGCCATTTATACTGTTTATAATTAGTTTGCATTTTATTTATTGCATATCACTGTTCATTTATTTCTAGTTCTTTTAGCTGTACTATTATTACAGTTCATAATTTACTGCCTGCTCAGTGATAGTAGCTTTACTTTAATTATTATCCTTTGATTGCATATGAACTTAGAGTTAAGGGACCACTGTTTGTTGTGTATCGCATATACCTTAACACGGTTGTACCACGAGTATGTGTGAGATGAGTAGCATATAGCCTCCGGACTTACATGTTGGAATATCACTGTTGCGTATGGAACGTGTGTTAGGTCTAAGTCTCAATAGGTGAATGTTAGAAGACTTGACGGTTAGTAGTGTTACATGGTCGTGGATGCGACTGGATAGATGCATCGGGTGGGGAGAATATTTTCTTGTCGTATGGGATTCGATTACATATTTCCTTGTAACATGGAAGCTCTGCTGGAGATACGGGTATGATGACCCCCTCAGGTTGGCCACTGTCGTTTTTGAACGTCATGCGCTTAAGTCACTGGTGCCTAAGTGGGGACTATACCAGATCCTATTAACATCCAGGGCTCATGCGACGAAAGGTTTATTCTCAACTGCATGTTCACTTTATCATGGCTAGGTTACCTTATTGATGTCTTGTCACTTACTTTTATTTGTGGTATAGTTTATATTCAGTAATTATAGGGCATATTATTTATTGTATCTTGTTACGTCCCTCTGAGGACCTGGTGATCTTTCCATGTGTGTGCTTTGTGACTTTTTGCAGGTGTTCTAGCCAAGGCCATAATCTTCTCCATTCTTTCGAAGATGGTTGCTTTTGGTTCGTCTTGCTGTTTTATCTATCATTTCCTTGTATACTTTCTTTCATTTGAATTAGTTGGTAGTGAATTTGTCTTCACCCAACTACATGTATAAATGACAAATTTCATAGTTGATTTATATTATTCTTTGGTGGATGAGATTTAGTTGTGGTTTACTGCATCTTACAGTTTATGTACACATACGAGGTTCCATACATTGGAGTATACTTCGTACGTATACAACTGGCATGTCTACGAACTTAGTCCTAAGTATTTTGGGACTGGGCATTACATGTTTTTGTGGTGGCCCATGCAGGTCGAGTTTATCACTTCGGTTACGTGACTGTACCGATATGAACCTGCATACAGGAATAGAGTTTAGGATCTCATCCACAAGCTTGAGCTCCTTCCTTGTTTCAAGTTTCGAACTCCCATTACCATCCTTGATTTGCATCATGCTTGAACTCTTTCTACCGTGAATTCTTATTTTTAGTGCCTAGTGACAGCTAGGAAGATGACTACACTATTATATGCTCATAGGTCAAACACATGGCTAGAAGGATTACGTTGACAATTAATATGCATTAAGGTCTAATTGAGTGATAAAGACATTTTCCTAAAAGTATGATCTTAAGGATTAGTTAATTCTAAGTTGGGTAGTAGAGATAGAGATAAATTTTATTTTGATACAACGAGAGGATTGATAGATTCTATAAAGGATTGAGAAAACAAAATTTTGATTTATGATGGTGAAATAGATATGATTTATTGGGATATCAAATCGATTTGGGAAATATCTTAAGGTTTTAAATTGTGACCCATGATTTACGGTTAAGTTTAAGTTTGGATTGCAATATGCTAAAATTTATATAGAGATTTATTAAAGAGTTTTAAATTATAAGTTATGATTTTGTAGACGACTAGAGAATGTGGAAGTTTAGTTGAAAGAAAAAGAAAAAGAAAGAGCTTAAGGTTTTAAATTGAGTCGTACGATTTATGATTTATAAGTTTATTTAAATTTTGAGTTTGAAGGGATGATAGTAAAATTTTGGTTTAAAATGTTTTGGAAGATACGAAGTCGACTTTGAAGGAAAAAAAAAAATCAAATTTCAAGTTATGCCCTATGATTTATGATTTATAAATTTACTTAGATTTCAAGTTTAAAAGTTTCGATTATGGATATTAAAAATCTTGGTAAAAATATATATATATTTGATTTGGGGACATACTAAGATTTATCTCTTGAGATTGATTAAAGTAATTTAAAATGTCAAGTCATGATTAAGTTGGATGGCTTAGAATGAAAAATAAATAAATTTTGGAAGATTATTTTTTAGTATTTTATTAAACTTTTGTGGAAGCCCGAGTTTAAAATTTTTAACGGTAGGCAACCAAGATAGCCCCTAATAAGATAGAAGTAGTCCACCTTTGTTGCCATATCACTCATGACCACTATAGTTGTATATACTCAAGTGTAATTAGTCATCGACCAAACCATGTGACTATATCTCAATCCATCGAACGAGATCTTTTATCGTGACTATCTAATTGTTTGAAACTTAGAAATGATTAGAATCATCCTCTTGATCATACATACCCTTATCTATGAGACTACCTTCTCTCTAGAAACTGTGTCTCTAATTTATCTTACCTTGATTTACGAGATTTTCCTAAATTAACTTTATTTCGTGCTTAAAATTTTTTTTTTTTGCACGTTAAATTAGCACCTCATGAAAATCCACTTTCGATTTTGATCATTTGGGGTCCCCTATCGTGACTTTGATATTTGGAGCATAACACTAGACTTTTCCTTCCAACAAATTTTATATGCAAGACATAGACGACTCTACCTTCATGTAGACGTATCATGTCCCACTAAAACACGTTCCCTTGTACTCTATTTTCATGATGCGACTTTCGGGTCATAAAGACTAAACTATAACCTTTACCATGATACAAATATACCTTCCGACTACAGATTGAGACTCAACCCCAACTCAAAACTTTCGACCCAATATATGATGTGATTCCTTAAATGCTTAACTTTGTGTTTTATCTTGATTGCTTAACCCTTGCCCTTTATTTTCTTGCGTTAACCTAGTAGCTCCTAACCCCACCACGACCATTGAGCCTAACTAAAATTTTCTTCCGAATTATGTTGCTTCTTTCTTTGGGGATTTTATTTTGCCTTATTGCTATTCATGTAAACCTTGTTTCTCATGATTCCCTTGTGTGAAAAGTTGATCATGACACCCTTCGATTAAAAATGAGTTAGATTGGAAAGCCCATAAAGTGGATTAGTGGTATAAATAGATAAAATAATTGCGGAACATGAATCCAAGGTGCTATTTGATGAAATTAAGCAATGTGATATTATGTTTTGAGAAGATCAATGGATAGTATACTTACGAGGGCCAAAAAGGTTTGAGATTAATCAAAAGTAGAAATGAATTTTATGTTTGGTGCATAAAGGATAAAATTTTCTTACGTTGATAAATAAATATAAATTTTCTAGAAGAGTTTGACTTTTACTTCAGCCAACTTGATTGAAGATTTTGAAATTCGAATTTTGAGGAAATAAAAGCTTGAGAAAATGTGCATATTTATGTTGGAAAAAGAGGGTTAGAGATTCATCTAGTATTTACTCTTGAGGGGAAATGAACGACAAAGGCTATTTGGAAAAAAAAAATGCAAGTTCCGATGAAACTGTTCATTAGATAATACGATATGGATTTGATTAATTTTCGAGGTTAAAGAGATATTGAAGAGTAAAAATTTCTAAATCTTTGATGTTAAGGAAAATTATATATATATATATATATATATATATATATATATATATATATATATATATATATATATATATATATATATATATATATATATATATATATATGATGAATGTGAATGTGAATTTGATGATTAAGATGGAATTTAATTTTGCTTTCGACTAATTCAATTGAAGGTGTACTGAATTTCAAATTCCGATAAAACTTAGTTGGAAAAAATATATATATAGGCGTGTAAGAGATTCCAAGTACTGACTTGTTGATTTTTCTACTAGGAAATATCGGATTTAAGTCATAATTTAAGGAGTTTGAAAACATTGAGTGAGTAGAAATAGAGATGAGTATTGAAGGTCATTGGTGATTTTATTAAACCGCAAAACTATGATGATATCAACGGAAATTAAAATTTGAATATAGAGAGTTGATTACCCATTTTGAGATTATGCATCAATGTTATTGTTAATTAAATGTTTGAGGGTTGTCATATATATGATAGTCTTTTAAACTACATTTGTTGTTTATTTGTCTAGTTATGTGAATTACTTGTTTCGTTGAATTCTGCGTCGAACTCCTCGTTCAATTATTTGATCAAAATTCTATTCGATAAACTATTTCTATCCTTTCAACCCTACCTACCTTATCTATGCCTAAATTTTGAGGACGCAATTCTTCTAAGTTGGGTAGGATGTAAATCCCCTACAATTTTTTTACTACGATTTTTTTTATATAAATTCGGTATCGATTTTGTTTCTCGTAATTATACGTCGCGTACGAGATCGCATTTTTCATATTTGCTCGTCGAGTGCGAGAACGTACGAACTACGTATTTTTATAAAATATTTTTATTAAAGATTTTATTTATATAGAAGAAGTATAGGTTCAAAATAATATGTAATAAATATTTTTTGCTTAAAGTTGTGAAAAGCATCGCATCGAGAATTGTCAAAAATTTATTCTTTTATTATAAAAGGGCTATTTTATTTAGAAACAAGATTCCATATAAATATTCTAGATTTATGTGAGGTACATGAATTTAATTCATGTATATATATATTGATTTTTGAAATTAATTATTATCATTATTTTATTATTTTGAACGAGATATTTAAGTTTTTGTTGGATTTAATATCTAATTAATTATGGCAACTAAATTGGAAGTTGATTTCGGGGATTTAATAATTTTAAATATAAAGATATCTAGTTTTAAATACGATTAGATTTGATTGAATTAGTTTAAAGCTATTTAAATAAATAAGCGATTTATCTAATGGGGAATTTAAACGTCCCAAATCCTTATCCAACTAGAAGCACCACCTCCTATATAAGGAGAGGCTTCTTTGTTGTTCTCAATACCATCCAAATTCTCCACCAAGTTGTGCATCGTGTCCGTGTCCATGACCCTTCCCATCTACGATATATTTTCCTTTACAATTACAATGATCTTCTTCTTGTCCGACAACCCCGGACACCGACCCGTCCCGTGTCTCGCAGGACACGTTTGCAGACTCCGACACAATTCAATCCTATGCACCCGCGGCCGCTTCCAGCCACCACCACCTCTTCGGTCCTCCACCGTGGACACAGTCTCCGACTTCCAGCCCCATTATCACCCCTACAACCACCATCGTCGGAACCATCACCTCCCCTTCGACACCACCCACAGCCACCGTAACGCTGCTCGGCTCCGTCCCATCATCACCACCAGAACCCCCTATCATCTCCGCCATAAACAGCTACCACCAAACACCCAAATTAAAATATCGGACCAAAACCCATACCTTACCCTGGTCCGGTGCTTCGTCGCCATGTCGAGCATCCGTAACGCCTAAACCCCCGCATGGTGACTCTAGCACTGCGCCAACTGTGTAGACCATCGCACTCCGCCATCCGAGGTGGCAACACCGCCCTTCACCAACGTTGCCGACGAGCTTCCGCCGCTAGATCTGGACGTCCCCAGCGTCCAGGCTCGAGCGCCTCCGTGGTCCCCTTCGACTGGCGCCGGAGGTGCGGACTCGTCGCTGCATGCAGGCACTACACTTTCATCGGGTAAGTCCTCCGACCCCTCCTTCTAGCTCTCGACTCCTTAGTTTGCTTCTCCTTAGTCTAGCAGGCATGTATGAATGTACAATATATGTAAATTTAATATAATTATTTCTATTATATTATTATTATAAATAGATTTTGTTATTATTATTAGTATTATTTTTATAGTACTAAGATTCAGGATTTACTATTACATATTATTATTAATAATTGGGTTTTGGTTATCAAAAAAAATTTTCAAAAGTTTCTTGTAAAAATATATAAATATTATATTTGACTTAGCCAAAATTTTAAAATATGGTTTCAAAAACACTAATCCAAATTTCTAGATTATTAATATTTATCTAGAACTATTTTAACCCGTAAGAATATGGTTTCCTACTAATATAATAATTTCCTAGAAATTTTCAAATTTATTTATCTAAATTATTTTCACTAACAAAATATAGTTTCCCTATCTATACATTTTATTAAACTTAGTTTTTAGCCTAAAAGGATTTTTAGATCTTAAAGTATTTTCTAAAACTATCTTAACTACCAAAACATTTTTTTGGTATTATAAAAAGAGTATAAATACTTTTCTCTGCAAATTCTCAATGTTCGTCAATCTTCAATCGTGACTAACTTCCATAATCCTATTTCTCATGAATATTGGACCCTTACATATTGACCTCGGCTGTTGGACACAAAAGGACTTGTCGGATCAGCGCACCACTTCAGACGATACACCAGGCAAGATACCTTGCCATTTATACTGTTTATAAGTAGTCTGCATTTTATTTATTGAATATCACTGTTCATTTATTTCGAGTTTTTTTAGCTGTACCATTATTATAGTTCATAATTTATTGCCAACTCAGTGATATTAGTTTTACTTTACTTATTATCCTTTGATTGCATATGGACTTAGAGTTAAGGGACCACCGTTTGTAGTGTATCGCATATAACTTGACACGATTATACCTCGAGTATATGTGAGATGAGTAGCATATAGCCTCCGGACTTATGTGTTGGCTGATCACTCATGCGTATGGGACGTGCGTTAGGTCTAACTGTCAATAGGTGCATGTTAGAAGACTTGACGGTTAGTAGTGTTACATGGTCGAGGATGCGACTGGATAGTAGCATCGGATGGGAAGAATATTGTTTTGTCGTGTGGGCTTCGATTACACAGTCCCATATAACTCGAAAGCTCACCTGGAGATACGGGTATGATGACCACCTCAGGTTGGCCACTGTCGTTTTTGAACGTCATGAGCTTAGGTCACTGGTGTCCAAGGGGGACTATACCAGATCCTATTTACAGCCAGGGCTCATGCGACAAAAGGTTTGTTCTCAACTGCATGTTCACTTTAGCATGGTTAGGTTACCTTATTGATGTCTTGTCACTTACTTTTATTTATGGCATAGTTTATATTCAGTAATTATATGGCATGTTGTTTATTGTATCTTGTTACGTCCCTCTAAGGACCTGTCGATCTCTCCAGGTGTGTACTTTATGACTTTTTGCAGGTGTTCTAGCCAAGGACGTGATCTTCTCCATTCTTTCCAAGATGATTGCTCTTGGTTCGTCTTGCCATCTTATCGATCATTTTCTTGTATATTTTTTTTATTTGAATTAGTTGGTAGTGGATTTGTCTCCGCCTAACTACATGTATAAATGACAAATTTTATAGTTGATTTATATTATTCTTTGGTGGATAAGATTTAGTTGTGATTTACTGTATTTTACAGTTTATGTATACATACGGGGTTCCATACATTGGAGTATACTTCGTATATATACAGCTGGTGTAATGCCCCGCTCCGCGCGAGGCATTTGGTTGGCTCATTGGATGGCATCAGAATGTTGGACCGTGACTTGTGTTGGAGATCAAGAGAGTTGAGACTGACGCAGTCTCTTTTAGCTGGCTAGACGAATTGAGTATTGGAACGTGGCTCGTCGGTGGAGCTATGTCCACTGGAAGATAAGTGTGGTTGGAGCAGGAAGACCGTTATGCAAGGCAAGTGTAACTGTCCTCCTTTCTCCTTATTCCTGCATACTTAATAAATAGAATAACGTGAACCTATGAATATGTCCCTAATGTCTCTTACCTCGAATGTTGAATAATTTTGATGCGATGCTTTAGTTACTAAATCGATAGGGATGCATTACTTGAAATCGCTGGAATGAATAAGACATGAATATTGAACTGCTGAACGAATAACACTCGTACTGCTAATGTAACTTGATGCCTGAGAATGAATGGATAATTTTCCTTATGCTTAATGTTGATGAAATGAATGAATCACTTGAATAATGAGATACTGCATGAATGATACATGAGAAATGAATTGAATATGCTATTGTTCCTATAAAATAAATGAAATGCTACAGGTCCCTTTGAAATGAATGAATGCTGTTTGTTCCTCCTTAGAAGGAATGTAATGAGAAATGTTACAATGTAACAATGACTAAAAAATGTTGCAATTAAGCAATGAATGAAAAATGATGAGGCTTGGGATCGTCGAGATCACCAAATAGAACGATAAAAATATTGGAAATGATGAGTCATTGAAAATGACATGGATGAGTTGAATGATGCACTGTTTCCTTTACTTATTTTAATATTTCACCATGCGTTTTATGATCAAGATCGAGTCGGACACGCATTCGCATGGTCAGGGACAACTTGTACACAAAGGGGTGACTGCTTCCTCAGACGGTACTCCGGGACGTTAGAGGGACCGATTGTTAGCACCCTGAATTTCGGGTTGATTTTTTTTTATTTTATTTTTATTTATTTTTCTGGTTATTTGGTTTGATAAATATTTTATTCTATTTATTTATCTGTAAGTGTACTCTTTCATGCCATTGATAATTGGAGTATCAGGGATGTTCAACTCTGGAAATCTTCTTCATGAGTTTTGGAGTGGACACGATTACCTTCATGACGGTATATGGTGTCCCACCCAAACTTGTTCCCTTGTGCTCTTTCTGCTTCGCTGAACTTTGGGTCGGTTTAGACCAATTGATTGTTATTTATTTTCCCACTCTTTTTCTTGATCATTTTCAGCGCGTTACCATGACATTTAAATTGGGAGCGCAAGACCAGTCAGTTTCTTGAAATCAACTCCTCATTGATGATCTACTCGAGACGCTCGTCACCCATGACCTTTGTGTCCCACTCAGACACGTCATTTTGAGCTCCATTTGATTCGCGCAACTTTCCCGACACGTGACCCGATTTTATTTCACGCCACGGCGTCACATTCATTTTCCAACTTGATTTGTGGGTCCCCTGTCGACCAAAACCTGTCCGCCCCAACTATGGACATGGCCCACTTTGAGCCTACTATCCGTCCGTCACTTGTGTCCTATTTACTGGAATCCCTATGTGCTACTTATTCACCCATGAATCGATTCCTAATTTTAATTCCATTTTCGCACGATGTCCGATTTTGACCCAAATTCGGCTCCACCGAGTCCAGTCCAGCTCCATAATTTTCTCCATCATGACACCCTCGTATTTGCTTGCCCAAAAATATCGAGTACCCTTCTACCCATTTTTAATTATTTATTGGAATTTTTCCTTGAAATAAATCCTATAAGAATAACCCAATATTCCTATTTAAATTGTAGCCCTTGGATTTTTTCCAACTAAATCTCCTCCATCCATTCCTACCTATTCACTCTCACAGCCCTCTCATTTTGTAGCCGGCCCTAATCCCTAGGAATAGCTCTCCTCTCTCTCTCCTCTCTTTATTACACACACATTATCATCTCTCTCTCTCTTCTTCTTATTCCTACACACAAACAACCACAACAACTACTTCAGCAGCCTTGCACTCCACCTCCAGCCCGACCACACTTCTTGGCCGAGCCCCCTGGCCCAGCCTCGCCGCCGGCCTTCGCCGTGGTCGACCATGGCCGAGCCTTCATCCTCGTCCTTCCTCCTAACCATTCACTATCATCTCCTCCACCTATCACTCGAACTCCACCACCTTCACCAAGCTAACACCACCACCATTGCAACTACACCATGCCCCCGACCTCCTCCATGGCGGTAGCTCCGGCCACCCTGGCCGGGCGCGGCCGTCGACCACCCAGGACTCTCCTCCTTCTCCATATGAACACCACCACCACCATCAATGAACATCACCTCTCCTCCTTCCCTCCTCTTACAACTCGAACTCCACTGCCATCACCCATCAACCGCCGCCACCACCTTCTTTCCACCACCACCCGCCGCCTCAGCGTCGCCGTGCGCCCGCTGGGCCGGCAACAGCGCGGCAACGGCGTTGCAACAGCAGCTACGGCAGCAGCATAGCCGCGCGCTCGTGCGCATGCAGACGGCCACCGCCGGCGTCTCCGCCGCCGTGGTCGGCCAAGCCGACCCCCACGTGTCCGAGCGCACCCCTGGGGTAGGCCCCATGGCGGCCAACGTCCTCTGGGACGCGCCGTCGAGGCGATTTCTGCGTTTTGAACGAGATCCCGTCGACGCGCGCGAGTTTTGAACTCAGAATTGGCGCTCCGTCGCAGCAACTTCGCGCGCGTTTTCCCGGAGATCCGACCGTTGGATCGGTGATTTGCTCCGTCACAATCTCGGTATATCCACCTTCATCCCTGTCAATTTTAGTCCGTTAATTTTATCGTTTGATACATGAAAACCGGCCACCAAGTTGACCGTTTAAATTGTATTAAATTTGGACAGTTTCGCGGGGCCAACTTCGTCAGCTTGTATCTCCTCCACCGCAGCTCCGTTTGGCGTGCTACCAGTTCCGGTGCAAAGTTGGTATAACCCTCTTACTACCCCTCCAATTTCGTTTCATTGTGAGCTTGTTTGATTGGTTGAATTCGACGCCAAAGTTGGCCGTCCGAATTCGTAATTTCCAACTTATAAAATTCCATTTTTGAACACGGGACTCCAGATTTCATTTCTGACACCACCATTAGACTTGTGGCGTCGTTCTGGCATGTTTTCATATAAAATTTGTTAGATTTGGAGAACGTGGGCCCGGGCACGCATTTCGGTGCAAAGCGGGTCCCACATTCTGGGTCAACGAGACTTTTTGACGCCGGCTCATCGGAATCCAATTTCGTATATACCGTTGAGTTCGTATCGTCATTCTGGACTTGTTGACATATAATTTACTAGGTTTTGGTGGGCATTGGGTCTGGCACGCATTTCGGTGCAAGTCGGATACCAATATCCGGGCCAACGGATCATTTTGAGATCGGCTCATCGGAATCCAATTCCGGAGATACCGTTGAGTTCGTATCATCATTCTGGACTCGTTGACAGGTAGTTTGCTGAGTTTTGAGAACTTCGGCTCCGGCACGCATTTCCGTGCAAACTGGAATTTCAAGTTCTGGTCAACGGGCCAAATTGAGATCGGGTCAATGGAATCCAATTCTGGAGATATCGTTGGGTTCGTATCGACATTCTGGTTGCGTGGACATATAATTTGTTATATTTTGTAGACTTGTTTTCTTGTACATTTTTCGGTGCAAAACGGCTCCGACACGGATACCGTTTTGACCCGAAATTACCTTTTTGCCCTTGTGTCAAAATTGGACCGTTGGGTAGGCTATCCTAGCTAATTTGAGCATTCTGGACACGTTGGCGATGTTCATTTCATCGTCCGACAATGTTTGTTGATAATTTCTCTGAGTTTAACTTTTTTATAATTAATTAATTCATATAGTGTTCGTATTTCGAGATTAGTACAACGAAACTGAGATCAGCCAATTCCAGTGATCTCACATCGCTGAAATTGACAAGTTGGACACGTGAATCACTATAATAAGATTATCAACCTTACCGATAATCTTCTTATCTCGATTTACGTGCCGTAAGTTTCGACGTACAAATAACGAAGTACACTTTATATTAGATTAGATTACCCTGTTTGACTAGAGTTGACCAGTTGACCCAAAGTCAACTGTAAGTCAACACTTGACCTAGTTTGACTAGATTATTGACCGGAGTCGACCTAGAGTTAATTTGACTTAGAAGAACCTAGAATAATATAGATTGCCTGTAGGGATTCATTTATTTCAACTTGAACACCTTGTAACCTGTGTTGCTTTAAATAGGACTCTGTGGCATCAGTGGGACCTCATATACTTATCAGCTGTTCAGGTTATCGAGGCGAGTACATTCTCTGATCATTTCATATCCTGCTTAGAATTATTTCCTGCAGTAGATTACTTTACTTGTACTGTCACGACGGTCACACGGATTGGTACTATATGGATCCTTTCTTGAGATGTTATCCTTATGGAGCATCGGGTACTACGTGTTCTGTGCGTTTCACTTACATGGCGTATTACTATGCTTCTTGGTTCACTTGATTACTTGTGACATGTACCCTCATGATCACAGAGTCTCTTGAATCTTACACAGTTGGGTAACCCCCAGACTCCCTATTTATGGGACATCCATGTATCATCCTTCGCGGGCCTTGCATGAAATCATATAACATAACCTGGCTGGATCCTTGTGTATTGATTGGGGTACGGGGGAGTAGAAGTGGACATGTGAATAATACACCAGTAGTATCTTCATTGAATCATTCCGTAGTGTCTTCATTGAATCATCCCAGGCCATTTACATGTTCATGTTTTACTCTGACTCACTAGTCACATGCTAGCTCTTTATGTATAGTAGATATTTCTATTACAGCTCTCCTGTTTACATACTGCTTTTTCCTCAGTACCTGTATCTTACTTTACTGCATGTTATATGTTTTCTAACCTGCTATGATATTTTGAGATGTACTGTGCTCGCTCCAGTCCTGACTGGACCTGTTGATAAATTTTACAGATAGCCTGGAGGTGCCTGCTAGCCTAGAGGAGACACAGTAGGGTTTGTTTAGGTAGTTATTTCATTTTTGTCTGGAGTTGTATTTACTTTGGGGATTACTGTATCTTTATTTGAGTTTTGAGATGTACTTCCGGGTTCATGTATCTTAGACACTTAGACTTCTATCTCCTGTATTTAATTTGGATTTCATGTTTTATCTATCCTTATCATACTCTACCTTAGATGTGATTGAATTTGTATCTGCTATGTCACCCCCATTCGGGGAGTATAAACTGCTTAGCTTTATATTGTTAGATGTTGTGACCTAGGACAGCGTTCTACCGCCGACACTGCGGCGTAGGCTGGGCGTCGTTACGTTCTCGTGCCCTAACTCTAGGGTGCGGGTCGTGACACGTTTTAGTGGTGGCCCATGCAGGTCGAGACTAAAGTGTAGTGGTATTCAAACTTGAGTACCACTACAGCCTGCACTAGGAATAGGATATATTTTTGAAGATACTCAATTACAGTTAGGAATCCTTGGAAGATTCCTGGGACGACCCTGGAGAATCTTATTTAACTTCGATTTGAAAACTCTTATTCCCTTGATTTGTTTTATCTTTATTTTTTTGTTGTTGAATTTGATTTTAATGGATTATTGTTGAATTTGAGTTTGTATTTATTAATTTCGATGGATGATTGTCGAATTTTGAATTTTGATGATAGCTGTTGCATTCGAGTTTGTATTTTGAAGGATTTTGGTTCATTTTTGAATCTCGATGTTCGTTGACAAATTTGATTTTGAGTATTCATTGTTGATTTAAATAAATTTTTGTCAAGATGAAATTATATAGGCTAGGTCATCTAAGATTTGGAATCTAGTCTTCTACAGTCATATTAGCCAGCATGGTGAGGACATATAGTTGACTTGGATATATTTCTCGGGTGTGAGAATTTAAGGTTTTCGCAGCCAAGCTAGCGGCATCGCGAAAATGTTAAATACCATGATTCTAGAGGTATGTGCCCAAGTCGAGGACTCTGTGATTATCGTAGCTTTGCTTACTAGTATGACGAGGATTAGGGTACCATTATCTTGGATTGACGCATATGATTATCAGATTGTACTTTAAATATTTTCGAACATGTTTTCTCCACCTTGTTTCAGTCCTTCAAAAAAAAAGAAAAAGAAAAAAGAAAAGAGAATTATTAATTGTTTTGTTTTGCCTCTCATTATTTAACTTAGAAGTAGCTTTAGCTATTTTCATAAACCTTTGGGTAACTTCTTCCATGAATTTCTTCTTAATTCAACAAATCAATGATTTTGCTAGACTTTATCTTGGGATTGATATTTTAGTTCTGGATTTCAAAATGGTTTTCTCTTTTAAAACGGATAAGCAGAACAGATTTTATTACCATTTCTTTTCCTGCCAATATTTTATTACCATCATTCCTTGTCTTATACAACTGTCATGATTACATCAATTCCCTGTCTCGTATATAATTCTGTCAACTATACCTTGAAAACACTTGAATCTGCATATCGTTTTTATCTGAGAAATGTTGAGGAAGTGACGTAAATCATATAGTTCGGGAATGACGTAGTTGGTTATCTTATGATAATTTTGTAGGAATCAAATGTTGGATGTCAAAAAAAATTTTGAGATAGAAATGTGGTTAAGGTTTAGAATGGAATTGAGTGATAAATGTTATTAACTTAGAAACAATTGCAGAAAATTTGGTTATGAGTAATTCACGGATGTAGTTCAAAAAAAATTGATAATGATAGTCGGGGTCAATTTAGTTTTGAGAACTTGAATAAATTTTGGTTATTAATTCTTGAGACGTTACACATTAAGGCTATGATGTTAAATTTAAGGATTTGGTAATAGGGAAGAGATTCTAACTATATGCAATAATGATACGAAATTGAATAAGGTATTGTAAGAAATGACTAGAGACAGAAAGAACACAAGGATTTTAAGTTATAGGAATTATTTTTTGGAAAAAAAAAGTGTAGAATTCAAAAGGATAATAATTGAAGGTAAACATTGAAGAAATATGAAGGTTGATTTATAAATAAGAATAAATTTTGTATGACATGGTGGTATTAGGGTTGAATAAATACGAGACTTGATTTAAAAAGGTACGAGGATTTCATAAACTGGATTTAGAGGTTTTGGATCTAAATTAAAACGAGGTGAAGGAATTTGAAAATTTGATTAAATGAATAAGTGTTGACTCCTAAATAAGACGGGTATGTTTCGTGGAAAATATTTTTTTTTGAAGTTAGAAATTTTGTCTATGGTGATCATGGTAAAGGTTTAGATGACTGAAGGTTATAAAATTTCGATGATAGTCATACGAAGGTTGATTTTCATATTGGGACAAAATATATATATATATATATATATATATATATATATATATGATTTGGCAAATGACAGACTTGATGGTATTAGAGAGAAATGATTAACTTGACTCCTTATGAAATCTTTCCTTGTTTTCCCAAAAAGGGGTTTTTCAATATCATTGAATCCTAGTTCCTTAATCACGACCAAATCGACTTCGATTATCTTTTCTTATCATAATTATATCTTGGTTGTACTTAATTTTGATTGTGACCCGAATCTCTATCCTTGTATGCTCGTTCTCAAACTTTGTTGAGCTGTCCTCCACATTGCCTAAATTTTGATTTCCCCAATTCGATCAACTTAGATCGTATCGAGAATAAATATTTTTAATATGTATTGTGATTGGATTTTTCATGCGAGTGACTTTCATTCTTAACTTTGATTTTGATTTTTCTGAACCCTTTAAAGATAATTGGTAGTTACTTTTCTTTATTTTTATGATAAGTACCAGTTTTCACATAGGATGGTAGGCTGTCTTACAGTTTTGATGATTGTTATTTCTGTATCTTTTCTAAGTTTAGCACTCTGGATTGCTTGTGTGTTTTGATACCCGATGACCGCCTTGCTTAGTACGACTAGTATACCTAGATGAGACTTTCACTACCACCGTATGCCATGACCCTGGACGTTGTTCTTTTTGATGGTATGATTTGTTTAAGTTCTGGGACTTGATTGTGGGGGTTTGACCTAGAGGGAGTATGGACATTTTAATTTTGAGGACGAAATTTTTATAAGGTGGGTAGGATGTTAGCACCCTGAATTTTGGGTTGATTTTTTTATTTATTTTTCTGGTTATTTGGTTTGATAAATATTTTATTCTATTTATTTATCTGTAAGTGTACTCTTTCATGCCATTGATAATTGGAGTATCGGGGATGTTCAACTCTGGAAATCTTCTTCACGAGTTTTGGAGTGGACACGATTACCTTCATGACGGTATATGGTATCCCACCCAAACTTGTCCCCTTGTGCTCTTTCTGCTTCGCTGAACTTTGGGTCGGTTTAGACCAATTGATTGTTATTTATTTTCCCACTCTTTTTCTTGATCATTTTCAGCGCGTTACCATGACATTTAAATTGGGAGCGCAAGACCAGTCAGTTTCTTGAAATCAACTCCTCATTGATGATCTACTCGAGACGCTCGTCACCCATGACCTTTGTGTCCCACTCAGACACATCATTTTGAGCTCCATTTGATTCGCGCAACTTTCCCGACACGTGACCCGATTTTATTTCACGCCACAGCGTCACATTCATTTTCCAACTTGATTTGTGGGTCCCCTGTCGACCAAAATCTGTCCGCCCCAACTATGGACATGGCCCACTTTGAGCCTACTATCCGTCCGTCACTTGTGTCCCATTTACTGGAATCCCCAAGTGCTACTTATTCACCCATGATTATCGATTCCTAATTTTAATTCCATTTTTGCACGATGTCCGATTTTGACCTAAATCCGGCTCCACCGAGTCCAGTCCAGCTCCATGATTTTCTCCATCATGACACCCTCGTATTTGCTTGCCCAAAAATATCGAGTACCCTTCTACCCATTTTTAATTATTTATTGGAATTTTTCCTTGAAATAAATCCTATAAGAATAACCCAATATTCCTATTTAAATTGTAGCCCTTGGATTTTTTCCAACTAAATCTCCTCCATCCATTCCTACCTATTCACTCTCACAGCCCTCTCATTTTGTAGCCGGCCCTAATCCCTAGGAATAGCTCTCCTCTCTCTCTCTCCTCTCTTTATTACACACACATTATCATCTCTCTCTTTCTTCTTCTTATTCCTACACACAAACAACCACAACAACTACTTCAGCAGCCTTGCACTCCACCTCCAGCCCGACCACACTTCTTGGCCGAGCCCCCTGGCCCAGCCTCGCCGCCGGCCTTCGCCGTGGTCGACCATGGCCGAGCCTTCATCCTCCTCCTTCCTCCTAACCATTCACTATCATCTCCTCCACCTATCACTCGAACTCCACCACCTTCACCAAGCTAACACCACCATCATTGCAACCACACTCCGGCCACCCTGGCCGGGCGCGGCCGTCGACCACCCAGGACTCTCCTCCTTCTCCATATGAACACCACCACCACCATCAATGAACATCACCTCTCCTCCTTCCCTCCTCTTACAACTCGAACTCCACCGCCATCACCCATCAACCGCCGCCACCACCTTCTTTCTGCCACCACCCGCCGCCTCAGCGTCGCCGTACGCCCGCTGGGCCGACAACAGCGCTGTAACAGCAGCTGCGGCAGCAGCATAGCCGCGCGCTCGCGCGCATGTAGGCGGCCACCGCCGGCATCTCCGCCGCCGTGGTCGGCCAAGCCAACCCCCACGTGTCCGGGCGCACTCCTGGGGTAGGCCCCATGGCGGCCAACGTCCTCTGGGACGCACCGTCGAGGCGATTTCTGCGTTTTGAACGAGATCCCGTCGACGCGCGCGAGTTTGGAACTCAGAATTGGCGCTCCGTCGCAGCAACTTCACGCACGTTTTTCCGGAGATCCGACTGTTGGATCGGCGATTTCTTCGCTCCTTCACAATCTCGGTATATCCACCTTCATCCCTGTCAATTTTCGTCCATTAATTTTATCGTTTGATACATGAAAACCGGCCACCAAGTTGACCGTTTAAATTGTATTAAATTTGGACAGTTTCGCGGGGCCAACTTCGTCAGCTTGTATCTCCTCCACCGCAGCTTCGTTTGGCGTGCTACCAATTCCGGTGCAAAGCTGGTATAACCCTCTTACTATCCCTCCAGTTTCGTTTCATTGTGAGCTTGTTTGATTGGTTGAATTCGATGCCAAAGTTGGCCGTCCGAATTCGTAATTTCCAACTTGTAAAATTCCATTTTTGAACACGGGACTCCAGATTTCATTTCTGACACCACCATTAGACTTGTGGCATCGTTCTGGCATGTTTTCATATAAAATTTGTTAGATTTGGAGAACGTGGGCCCGGGCACGCATTTCGGTGCAAAGCGGGTCCCACATTCTGGGTCAACGGGACTTTTTGACGCCAGCTCATCGGAATCCAATTCCGGATATACCGTTGAGTTCGTATCGTCATTCTGGACTCGTTGACATATAATTTGCTAGGTTTTGATGGACATTGGGTCTGGCACGCATTTCGGTGCAAGTCGGATATCAATATCCGGGCCAACGGGTCATTTTGAGATCGGCTCATCGGAATCCAATTCCGGAGATACCGTTGAGTTCGTATCATCATTCTGGACTCGTTGACAGGTAGTTTGCGGAGTTTTGAGAACTTTAGCTTCGACACGCATTTCCGTGCAAACCGGAATTCCAAGTTCTGGTCAACGGGCCAAATTGAGATCGGGTCAACGGAATCCAATTCTGGAGATACCGTTGGGTTCGTATCGACATTCTGGTTGCGTGAACATATAATTTGTTATATTTTGTAGACTTGTTTTCTTGCACGTTTTTCGGTGCAAAACGGCTCCGACACGGACACCGTTTTGACCCGAAATTACCTTTTTACCCTTGTGTCCAAATTGGACCGTTGGATAGGCTATCCTAGCTAATTTGAGAATTCTGGACACGTTGGCGATGTTCATTTCATCGTCCGACAATGTTTGTTGATAATTTCTCTGAGTTTAACTTTTTTATAATTAATTAATTCATATAGTGTTCGTATTTCGAGATTAGTACAACGAAACTGAGATCAGCCAATTCCAGTGATCTCACATCGCTGAAATTGACAAGTTGGACACGTGAATCACTATAATAAGATTATCAACCTTACCGATAATCTTTTTATCTCGATTTGCGTGCCGTAAGTTTCGACGTACAAATAACGAAGTACACTTTATATTAGATTAGATTACCCTGTTTGACCAGAGTTGACTAGTTGACCCAAAGTCAACTGTAAGTCAACACTTGACCTAGTTTGACTAGATTATTGATCGGAGTCGACCTAGAGTTAATTTGACTTAGAAGAACCTAGAATAATATAGATTGCCTGTAGGGATTCATTTATTTCAACTTGAACACCTTGTAACCTGTGTTGCTTTAAATAGGACTCTGTGGCTTCAGTGGGACCTCCTATACTTATCAGCTGTTCAGGTTATCGAGGCGAGTACATTCTCTGATCATTTTATATCCTGCTTAGAATTATTTCCTGCAGTAGATTACTTTACTTGTACTGTCACGACGGTCACACGGATTGGTACTATATGGATCCTTTCTTGAGATGTTATCCTTATGGAGTATCGGGTACTACGTGTTCTGTGCGTTTCACTTACATGGCGTATCACTATGCTTCTTAGTTCACTTGATTACTTGTGACATGTACCCTCATGATCACAGAGTCTCTTAAATCTTACACAGTTGGGTAACCCCCAGACTCCCCATTTATGGGACATCCATGTATCACCCTTCGCGGGCCTTGCATGGAATCATATAACATAACCTGGCTGGATCATTGTGTATTGATTGGGGTACGGGGGAGTAGAAGTGGGCATGTGAATAATACACCAGTAGTATCTTCATTGAATCATTCCGTAGTGTCTTCATTGAATCATCCCAGGCCATTTACATGTTCATGTTTTACTCTGACTCACTAGTCACATGCTAGCTCTTTATGTATAGTAGATATTTCTATTACAGCTCTCCTGTTTACATACTGCTTTTTCCTCAGTACCTGTATCTTACTTTACTGCATGTTATATGTTTTCTAACCTGCTATGATATTTTGAGATGTACTGTGCTCGCTCCAGTCCTGAGTGGACCTGTTGATAAATTTTACAGATAGCCTGGAGGTGCCTGCTAGCCTAGAGGAGACACAGTAGGGTTTGTTTAGGTAGTTATTTCATTTTTGTCTGGAGTTGTATTTACTTTGGGGATTACTGTATCTTTATTTGAGTTTTGAGATGTACTTCCGGGTTCATGTATCTTAGACACTTAGACTTCTATCTCCTGTATTTAATTTGGATTTCATGTTTTATCTATCCTTATCATACTCTACCTTAGATGTGATTGAATTTGTATCTGCTATGTCACCCCCATTCGGGGAGTATAAACTGCTTAGCTTTATATTGTTAGATGTTGTGACCTAGGACAGCGTTCTACCGCCGACACTGCGGCGTAGGCTGGGCGTCGTTACGTTCTCGTGCCCTAACTCTAGGGTGCGGGTCGTGACACCGATCCGACCATGGGGGAAGTGTAAACGTACTTTAAGGGTACGTGGTATCGGGACATTCCATTCGGGCTCGCAACCTGGTAGAATGGCGTGCCGATTACCTTTCGAAGTCCTATATGGCAACGTCTGAAAATGATGCACAAACACCAATGATCATGTTGAAAGGATGTACGCTAATGAATGTTTTGTGCAGGCAGAGTAAGTATAACAGTTAACTTGTATTTGATGCAGGTACTAGGGAGTCGGCTATCGGTAAGAAATCACTTAAATGTGATATACTCAATATATGTGTTGGTTTAACTTACGTGCTTAACGTGCCAAATAAATGATACGGTATAGCCTTTCAATTTGTGAACCTGCTTAACATGTTAAATTCAGTATGCTAGAAAGATGTCTTGCTATAAACATTGCTCAAACATAACATACATGCTAAGTGATGCTTGAAGTGAGAATTATCATAACATGTTTAAGATGTTAATGTTAACGATGCCTCAATGATGTCTTTGCATGATAACACCAAGAATGCTATAATGATACGTCCACATGAATATTGCTAAGAACATGTTTATATGCTTCACTATGATTATTGCCCATGAACTGTAAACTGATGCTAGGTCCCAAATAGAAAGATCATTCTAATAAATGCTACTTAAATGGTTACTTAATGTTGGTTTAGGCGAGTGGGTTGGATTCTGCTCGCCAATACATAGATGATGTGCTGACCCACATTTTTCGTGGGCAGGTGCTCGTGCTTGAGATATTTTGTACACGAAGATTGGATTGATCGGTCCCGCGACAGCGAAGATTTGTTGGGCATGCAGAAGCTCTTCTTGCACAAGATGACGTCTTCTGTTTATAAAGGGCATAATGTATGGATCATCGGATATCAGTTGGAACAGTGAGTTGTAAGACAAGTCAGTATCGAGTTGTAATTCAATGTATTGAGTTTCAAATGTAAGCTTTACAACATTTGTTCAGTTGGCTATCAATGTAAAGATAGATATGTTGTAAGCATTGTATTTTAATACAAGTTTTGTACTCTTCTTCAATTATCAATAAAGAGAATTTAGTTTATATATTTTCTGTGCGACTCCAAGTTATTCTCTTATCTTCGCTGCTGAAAGAAAATGACGTATTTTATTCGATAAGAAAGATTGTCCTTATTAACTTCAATTTCTATACTTCTGCCGCTGTGATGTGTTCATATTTGAATAATAGCGATTGTGAACCGTCTTTGCCTTATAAAAGTGCAATACCAGACTTGTATGGCATTACGCCCAAGCGAGAACGATCGATTCCAAGAGATAAATTTATGATTAAATGACTCTATCAGAATCGGGGCGTGACAGCTGGCATGTCTACGTACTTAGTCCTAAGTATTTTTGGGACTGGGGCGTTACACTGGGCATGCTAACATGGATACCATCTCTCAATTTGCCACTAAGAAGCTAGTAAGTGGACTTCCAAGCATCTCGTTCAAAAATCATATGGTATGTGAAGCATGTGAGAAAAGTAAGTTGACCAAATCTTCCTTCAAATCTATCAACTCAGTAAGTACTACTAGACCACTTCAACTCATTCATATGGATTTATTCGGTCCTAGTAGAGTAGCTAGTCTTGATGGTAAACTTTATGCATTTGTTTTGGTTGATGATTTTTTGAGATTTACTTGGGTCATTTTACTTGCAAACAAAAGTGATACATTTAGTGAATTTGTTGGTTTTTGTAAATATGTTCAAAATGAGAAAGGCATTATGATTAACAAGATTAGAAGTGATCATGGAGGATAATTTGATACTGCCAATTTTAAATTATTTTGTGAATAGAATAGTTTTGGTCATGATTTTGCTTTTCTTAGAACTCCACAACAAAACGGAGTTGTGGAAAGAAAGAACAGAACCCTTGGCGATATGGCAAGGGTCATGTTAAACCAATATAAGCTTCTCCAAAACTTTTGGGCGGCGACCGTTAATACTGCATGTTATGTTATAAATAGAGTCTTGATTCGACCTATTTCTAAGAAAACTCCATATGAGCTTTGGTTTGACAAAATTCCCTCAATTGAATATTTTAAAGTTTTTGGATGCAAATGTTTTATTTTAAACACCAAGAATAACCTAGGCAAATTCGAAGAAAAAGCCCATGAAGGTATCTTTCTTGGTTATTCTATGCATAGCAAAGGTTTTCGTGTCTTTAACAAGAGAAGTCTCATTGTCGAAGAGTCAATAAATATCTCTTTTGATGAACTTAACATTTCTACATCCTCCTCCTCCAATGATGTTGAGGACATCTTTTTTGGTTTGGACAACTCTTCTCTTGGAGATACTAGCACTTCCTCATCTAATAATGAAGTTGAGCCTACTCCACCTGAAAGTTCTCTACCAATCGAGCCTCCTCCGGAGGATCTTCCAAAGGAATGGAGATTTGTCCCTCATCATCCAAAGGAGCTTATTATTGGTGAACCTTCCTCACGGGTTAACACTAGAGCTACTACACGTGATCTTTGTACAAATGTGGCTTTCATTTCCCAAATAGAGCCTAAAAATGTTAATGATGCTTTCAATGATGAATTTTGGATGATTGCCATGCAAGAAGAGATAAATCAATTTAAGCGAAACAATGTTTGGGAACTTGTTCCTAAACCCTACAATTATCTCATTATTGGGACAAAGTGGGTATTTCGAAATAAACTTAATGAAGATGGTTTCGTCACTCGTAACAAAGCCCAATTGGTTGCTCAAGGCTATAACCAAGAGGAAGGCATTGACTACGAAGAAACTTATGCTCCGGTTGCTCGTCTTGAATCCATTAGGATGCTTTGCGATTTTGCTTGTTTTAATGATTTTAAGCTTTTTCAAATGGATGTCAAAAGTACCTTTTTAAATAGTATTATTAAAGAAGAAGTTTTTGTCAAGCAGCCCCCCGGTTTTGAGGACTTCAAATTCCCTGATCATGTTTTTAAACTTCACAAAGTCCTATATGGTCTCAAACAAGCTCCTCGTGCTTGGTATGAGCGTCTTAGCTCATTTCTTATTTTTTACAATTTTTTTAAGGGCAAAGTTGATACAACACTATTTATCAAGTCTCTTAATGGGACACTTATATTAATCCAAATCTATGTTGATGATATTATATTTGGTTCCACTAACAAGACACTGTGTGTAGAATTTGCCAAACTTATACAGAAGGAATTTTAAATGAGTATGATGGAAGAACTCTCATTCTTTCTTGGTCTACAAATAAAGCAAGGATCTCAAGGAATATTTATATCAATCCAGCAAAATATACAAAGGACCTTCTCAAACGCTTTGAACTAGATTCCTCCAAAACAATGAGGACTCCTATGGCCACCACGACAAATCTTGATCAAGATGAAAATGGCGTTTCCGTCGACATACATAAGTATCGAGGTATGATAGGTAGCTTGATTTACTTAACTGCTAGTCGTCCCGACATTATGTTTAGTGTTTGCTTATGTGCACGATATCAAGCAAATCCCAAAGAATCTCACTTATGCGCCGTTAAGCGCATTTTTCGGTATCTCAAGGGCACCATTAACATGGGCCTTTGGTATCCAAAGTCCACATCCTTTGAGCTCATTGGCTACTCGGATGCGGACTTTGCCGGATGTAAGATTGACCGAAAAAGTACTAGCGTCACATGCCATTTCTTAGGGAAATCATTGGTATCATGGTTTAGCAAGAAACAAAACTTTGTCGCTCTTTCTACAACTGAAGCCGAATACATAGCGGCCGGGTGTTGTTGTGCACAAATTCTTTGAATGACACAAACACTAGTAGATTATGGTATTTTCTATAATGGTATCTCTATAAAATATGATAATACTAGCTCCATTAATCGCTAAAAACCCGATTTGTCACTCTCGCACCAAACATATTGAGATTAGACATCACTTTTTACGGGACCATCAACTCAAGGAAGACATTTGTCTGAAATTTGTCGACACTGACCATCAACTTGCTGACATCTTCACCAAACCTCTTGCTGAAAATCGTTTCACCTTCATTTGTCACGAAACTGGCCTCCTTGAAAAAATCTTTTTAATCCCTATTTCTAAGCTTTTAGGATTATCCGAAGGATTTCTGCAGAAATTCGCTGGATAATCCGATCAATTCCAGCAGCTTCTGAAAACCCACACTAGATTTTTCGTCGGATCTCCGCAAAAATCTGCCGAATTTTTCGTATTATTTTTTGTGCACTTTCCCCATGCTGACATTTGGCCCTCTTTATTGTGATGAGACCCCTCACCTACCCGTATTTACTTCGCACTTATCTCTTCCGGATTTTTCGTCGGTATTTTTTTATTTTCTGCCAGATTTTTCGCTTCCGATGATCAGGTGCAGAAACCGAAGAATTATACCCCTTTCTCTTCTTACATATCTGTTCCCCCTGTTTTGTGATCGGCTATGACTCCTCATTTACCACCCCAACCACCCCTTCCTCCCTATAGACTCCCTCTCTTTTACTCTCCCCTTCCTTCAATACTCTCTTTAACTCCCTCCTTCCCTCACTACTCTCCTTCATCTACTCCTTCCTCCCATGGCTTCTCAAGGCAAGCGCTCCTGTAACGACGATGACTCCTCCTCCGCTCCTCCACCATCTGCTGCAGTCTTCTATCCTACTCTTACTCATGGCTTCAATCCCATAATTTTCAAATCTTTCTATCACTCCCGCGAGTGGTTCAACTTGTACCATAAAGTGCCTGTGTATTCCGAAAAGCCTATCTCTTGGCTCAACTTCAAAGATCATCGAGAATTCTTTCGATTCTCGGGGATTGATGACCTTCTCGAACGTCAAGTGGATTACTACCCAAATGTCGTAAGGATGTTCTACTGTAATCTGGTTCCCGCCAAGAATGGCTCATAGTTTGAAACCAAAGTTGGTGGGGTCAAGATCACTGTTACTATGACCTCCCTGGCTAGCATTCTCGAACTCCAAGAGCGGGCCGCCTATCGCTCTCTTCCAAGTACCTCGACCACGTCAACATCTCTCCTGACCTCAGTTACGAGGAATTTCTCTTCAATATCTGTGACGATTCTCTTGTTCAACACCCAGAGGACAAAGATCACAGTCCTTTCTTCTACGACTTTCATCGCATCCTCTGTCATACTTTCACTCCAAAATCCGGGAACATGGACATCATGACTAATGAAGAAATAATTGCCATGTACTACATAGTCGCCAAACAACCCTTCTCTCTGGCAAAATCAATCATCTTTACCATGATCCAGATTCGCGAATCTCCTCATCACTCTCTTCTCTTTGGCATGTACATCACCATGATTCTCGAGGCCAATGGCATTAATCTGACTCACTGCCCCGTTGGTGAACCTCGTCCTACTCCTCTTGCCAAATCAAAGGCTTATGGCTGTGCTGCTCCTCCTATTGTTGCTGCACCTACCTCTCCTCCTACTTTACTTCTTACTCCAGATGTCTGCCGCTGCATCGATCGTAAATTCGACCATCTCTATCTCACCACCCAGGAGCACCTTCAAGCAAGCACTAGGGGCCTTGGTACCCTCATCTACCACGGCTTTATGGATCAGGCACACTACTTTCAGCGCATGCTTGAAGAGCACAATCCCTATGTCAATCCCTACACTCTTCATCCTGATTTCTCTGGACCTCGCTTCACTGATCCCAACGTCTACGGGTTCATGTACCCTGCTGGTATTGACCCTTATGGTGCCTTTACCCCAACCCCCACAGACGATGACGATCAGGAGACAGGTCCATCTGGTGCTCCTGACCGTTGAAGTTTTTCGGTGTCTATTAATCTAGTCTCTTATGTTTTGCGCAGTCCTATGGGGACTTAAAATTGTTGTTTTAAATGTTTGCTTTTATGCCGGCTACGGCCTGGTTATTGTAGTTCTGCTATATGACTATCTTCTAATGCAATCTACCTTTATCATTTTTATGTCTCCGCCTGTTCTGTATCTCATGCTATTTGTTTTTGTTACTCCATTTTAGCTAAATGCCAACAGGGGAAAAAATGTGTTGAGGGAGAGATATCTTTTTACGAGAGAGCTATCTCCGTAACTCGTAAATTTTTGGGTCAATTATCAAAATGGGGGAAATTGTTGGCACATCAATTTTGATATATTTACTATTTAACAGTTGTACTATGTTTGTTCTAATCCATCTACAGGAAAAAAAGACGAAGATAGACGAAAGACGCTTCCAAACAGATCCTATGAAGCTTATCGGTCTCTCAAAAACTTCTAACAAAACATACTACTCAAAGCACTCAAGAAGACGATGATAAAGCTAAAAAGTGTCAGATCATAAGCTCATCTATTTGTCTTAGAGTCTGTAAGTGTCTAGGAGATTATGTATGCACTTTAGTAAAGATGACAAAACAACTTGGTACATATTGGAACAAATATATATGAACAAACGGAAAATCTGCAGGAGTTTCGCTAAAATTCAACGGTTCTTCCATTCACAAACAGCAAGTCTGTGAGACAAAGTTTGGATCATCCACCGGACTTCTGCAGAAGTCCGACGGATCATCCGATCGATCACAGAATATTTTGTGAGAAAAATTTGGATCATCCGCTGGACTTCCGCAGAAATCTGACGGATCATCCGACTGATCACAAAATGTTTTGTGAGCCAAAGTTCGGATCATCCGCCGGACTTCCGCAGAAATCCATCGGATAATCCGATTACCTTGCTGGCCTCTTTCAAATTTGAATTTAACGACATCTGTCAGTTGTATTAAATGCATCCAACGTCTTTATTTCTAGCCGTTACTATTGACCGGATTACCCGAAGGATTTTCGCTGGAATCCGTCGGATTATCCGGTCGTCGGCTGAAAACTTATCTTAACTTTGGATTTGTATAAATAGGCTTCCTTGTTCTTTGTAGATACTCATCCACTCAAGCCATAAAGTTTTAACTACCAAGAGAGCTTTACCATTACTCTACCAAACCTTCATTTGTCTTCAAATCAAAATTGCTAGAGCATTTAAGTGGTGTAGATCTTCAAGTGTTAAAAAGATCAAAAGCCCTTTTTCCTTCTTTCTTAAAGTTAAAGTTGACGAGCCTTCGAAAGAAAACTCGTGTGTAAGAAGTTGACGAGCCTTCGGAAGAAAACTCGAGTGTAAGAAGTTGGCGAGCTCTTCGGATCCAAACTCGTGTTGAAGTTGGCGAGTTCTTCGGATCCAAACTCGTGTGTAACTATTTACTCAAATAGTGGATTAAAGTCGAAGAGAGTTCCGGGACTGGAGTGCCCCTTGGGAGGATACTAGGATACATCGAGTATTTGATTCTCTCTCTTTTATTATCATATAAATTACTTAGTTTCCTTAGTAATTATTTTATTATCCTATTCACCCCCCTCTAGGGTTCTACACAACAATGTCCTACGGCGATATACTCAGTCTTAGTTGTTGATAATACTATAGAATTTTGTTTCTTGCTAAACCAAGAGACTAAAGCCTTACCTAGAAAATGATACGTACTGCTTGTACTTTTACGGTCTACTTTGCATCCAGCAAAATCAGCATTTGAGTAACCAATTAGGTCAAACGATGTCATTTTAGGACACCATAAGCCGACAGCAGAAGTTCCTTTAAGGTATCAAAAGATATGCTTAACGGCGTATAAGTATGATTCCTTAGGATTAGCTTGATAACGTGTATAGATACAAATACTAAACATGATATCAGGGCAACTAGCAGTTAAATAAAGTAACCTACTAATCGTACCTCGATAATTATGCTAGTTTACTGGTTTACCACTTTCATCAATGTCAAGTCGAGTTGATGTAGCCTTTGGCGTGCCGATAGGCTTTACGTTGTCGAAGTCATACTTCTTTAGTAAGTCCTTCATGTACTTGGCTTAATTGATGAAGGTTCCCTGCGAGTGTTGTTTGATCTGAAGTCCTAGGAAGTAGTTGAGATCTCTCATCATATTCGTCTCAAACTCACTCTGCATACACTTAGCAAAATTTTGACAAAGTTTTTCATTAGTAGAACAAAAAATTATGTCATCAACATAAATTTGCACAAGTAAAATACTGTCAACTAAAGTTTTGATAAAACAAAGTTGTATCAACCCTTACTTTTAAAAAACCATTTTCAAGTAGAAAAGCACTTAGGCATTCAAACCAAGCACGTGGTGCTTGTTTGAGTCAATAAAGTGCATTTCTTAGCTTAAAAACGTGATCAAGTTTTCAAAAATCACTAAACCCAGGGGGTTGCTTCAGAAAAACCTCTTTCATTAAAATCCATTAAAAATGCACCATTCACATCCATTTGAAAAGGTTAAAATTGTTAAAACACATGAATGCAGAAAACATGTGAATAGACTCTAGTCTACTAACATGAGTATATGTCTCATCATAAACAATTTGTTCTTCTTGATTATAACCTTGTGCCACTAGACGTACTTTGTTGCATAGAATATGTCTATCCTCACTCAGGTTATTTCAGAACACCCATTTGCTACCAATTATCGATTGACCGATAGGTTTAGGAACAAGTTTTCAAATTTGATTTCTCTCAAATTGATTAAGTTTCATTTGCATGGCATCAATCCAAAACTCATCAGAAAAATCATCTGCCACTGACTTAGGTTCTACTTGTGAAATAAAAAAGGTTATGCTGAACACCAAGTACAACTTCTGCCCAAAAATATTAAAAAAGGGGGTTTACAGTCATGATTAAATAAAAAAATCATAGTAGAAATTTAGGGGGTTTACAGTCATGATTAACCAGCATAACCTATTCAAAATATGACATGATGTATTTACAGCTTCTGCCCAAAAATATTAAAAAAGGTTATGCTGGTTAATCATGACTATAAACCCCCTAAATTTCTACTACGATTTTTTTTATTTATTTTGTACTTCGTATCTGCACGCCTCCTACGAGTTCATATTGTTGTATTGCGTAGCATGCAAGATTTGTGTTTCGTAATTGCTCGACGAGTGCGAATATGTGTCAAGGTACATATTTTAGAAAAATATTTTTATTATAAATTTATTTTATATAAGAAGGTACATGTTCAAATAAATGTGATAAATATTTTACTTTAAAAAAAGAGTTATTTTGTTCATAGTTTAAAAATAAGTAGTAATTTGGAAATTTAGGTTTATATGAAATGTTTTCCAAATGTTTTACGAAATTTGGAATTTGTTTATTAATATATTTTGTTAATTATAAAAGCTATTTTGTGATTTAATATTTATGTATTTATCATAATTTTCGAAATTAATTATTACCATATTTATTTAATTATGAAAATGATAGTTAAGATTTTGTTTATTTAATATTTGAATTATTTTGATAATTTAAATTAGGAAAAGATTTAATTTTAAATAGGCATTAAATTAAAATGAGTTATCTAGATTGAATTGGATTTGATTGCTTAATTTCTAAATCAATTTAAATAAAAGATGAAATTATCCATCGGGGTTTAAACCATTACGAGTTCTTATCCAACTGGAAATTTCTACCTCCTATATAAGAAGAGGTACTCATCCATGAATTCTCCATCAAATCCATGCATCGTGTCGGTGTCGCCATTCTCCATCCACTATATTTTATTTTTACATATACAATAATTCAGTCCCGTCTGACAATCCCGGATGTCCACCCACCCAGCCATGTTGGACACTCCCGATACGACACATCCAACTCGACAATCAAAATCCCAAACCCATCTCCTCGGCCAACAACTGACCACCACCCTCCACGCTAGCCGACCCCGTTCCGACAGTACCCCGACACCATAACCACCTGCTCCAAATCTCCAACATCACCACCGGCTCATCGCCCGACCCCGACTTCCCATCTTCGATCAAGCCCCTCCTCGTCGACACACCATATCATCACCACAGCCATTACCACCACCATATTACTGCCATCACCATCGACCGAACCACCGCTTACATAGCCACCACCATCACCAAGAGACGGAGAGAGAGCCTAACCTCAGAGTGTTGTCGCCCGTCCACAGCAGTGAGAAACCCCCTCCGTCGACATGCCACAGATCTCGTGGATCCGACATCATCCCTTCTCCATCGTCGCACGGTCGACCACCCTTCGAGCGCCGTCTCGTCGACAACTATGTTCTGCCATTTCCCCGATCCGGTCCTTGTCAGCGCCGACGAACACCCATGACGTCGATCCCCACCTCCTCGGACGAGCCACCGTGCGCTGTGGCGCCATCCAATGGGACCAAGCCGTGTTTCTCTCCGATGGGACCAAGCCGCCATGCCACCGCGCTCTTTCTCGTAGCTCCGTCGATGTACCGCTGTAAGCTCCTCACTTTCTCGAATTCTCACTCTCTCTCTGTAATGAATTTGGGGAAAGAGAAGGAGCTGAATAGTTTTATTTAGGGTTTAATATTATTATTATTATTATTATTATTATTATTATTATTATTAAACGGGAAGGAGCTGAATAGTTTTATTTAGGGTTTAATATTATTATTATCATTATTATCATTATTATTATTATTATTATTATTATTATTATTATTATTATTATTATTATTATTATAATATTATTATATGATTATTGTTATTATTATTATTATTATTATTATTATCATTAGCAGTATATATTAGTTAAGATATTTAGGTACCATGGGGTATATATATATATGTAAAATATATATATCGAATATTTTTATAGTAAATAGATCCTAAGTATTTCAAATATTTTCTAGAAAGAATTTTACCTATGAAAAAAATATATACTTTTTAGCTAGAAAATTGTATTTTGATAAACTAAAGAGTTTTTTTTGCCTAAAAACTGATTCTTGAAATTTTCCAATAAAATTAGTCTTCAAAACAATAAGAAAATAATTTCTAAAACTAGTATAAATATCCAGTTACTCCCAAATTCCCTCAATTATCTTGATTGCGACTGATCATCTTTCTTATTTCCTCGTGACTTTAGACCTCTGCACATTGATCATAGCTATTGGAAAATCAGGACTTGTCGGATCACCGTACCACACCAGGCAAGATACCTTGCCATTATACTGTTTATATTCAGTTTGTATTTTTATTACATATTACTGTTCATTTATTTCCAGTTCTTACAGTTCTTGATTTATTGTCCGCTCAGTGATCTAGTTGTACTTTGTTATTATCCTTTGATTGCATACGAACTTAGAGTTAAGAGACTACCGTTTGTAGCGTATTGCATATACCTTGACACAGTTGTACCACGAGGATGTGTGAGATGGGTAGCATGTAGAGGTTCTTGCGTGTGGGATGATCTTCCATGTGCATGCGTTAAGGCTAACTGCTAATAGAGGCATGTAGGAGACTTAGCAGTTAGTAGAGGTATGTGGTCGTGGATGTGACTTAAATAAGACCATCGGGTGGGAAGGACAATACCTGACGTATGGGCTTCGATTGCACTTTCCTTGTAACCTAGAAGCTCCGCTGGAGATACGGGTATATTTAGCCTCTCAGGTTTGCCACTGCCATTTTTGAACGTCATGCGCTTAGGTCACTGGTGCCCAAGTGAAGACTATACCAGATCCCATTTACAGCCAGGGCGCATGCGTCGAAAGGATTGTTTCTCAACTGCATGTTCACTTTAGTACGGTTAGGTAACCTCATCAAGGTCATATCACCCCGTCCCATTAGTAGCTTTAGACAATATTGCATCGCGGTATAGTGTACTACCCCTTGTCCTTATTTGGTTGTAGGGAAAGTCCACTGTTTCGATGATGAGGTATTGGATCTTGTCATAAGTGGGACTATTTACTTTACTTGTGATTTATGACATAGTATATATATTTAGTTATGTGGCATGTTTATTGTATCTTGCTACATCCCTCTGAGGACCTGGTTATCTTTCCAGGAGTGTCTTATGATTTCTGCAGGTGCTCTAGCTAAGGCCATAACTTGCGCTCTATTCTTCGAGATGTTGCTTTTGGATCGCTATCTCCTTCGCGTTACCAAATCATTTTTCCTTGTATAATTCTTTATTATTTAAATTAGTTGGCAGTGGATTTGTCTCCGCCCAACGATTGTATACATGACAAATTCAAAGTTGCTTTTATATCATTATTTATCTTCGTGGATGAGATTTAGTCATGGATCACTGCATTTTATAGCTTATGTATACATACGAGGGTTTCTTATACTTTGTATGTATACAGCTGGCATGATTACGTTCTAGTCATTATATTTTTGGGATTGGGGCATGACATATTTTTGTGGTGGCCCATGCAGGTCGAGTTTGTCACTTCGGTTACGTAATTGTACCGATGTGAGCCTGCAGTTTAGAATTAGAGTCTAGAATTTCTTCCACTTACTTGACATCCTTTCTTGACATCAAATTCCGAAATCTCGTTACCATCCTTGATTTACATCCTGCTTGAACTCTTTCTACAGTAAATTATTATCTTTCGTGCTTAGTGACAGTTATGAGGATGACTACCCTATTATATGCTCATAGGTCAAACACATGGCTAGAAGGTTGTATTGACAGTTAATATGCATTGAGGTTTATTTGAGTTATAAGGTCATTTATTTTCCTAGAAATATAATCTTAAGGATTAGTTAATTCCAAGTTGGGTAGTAGCATATTACCGTTTTCAAAAGATAGTTGGAATTTTATTTTGATATTACAATGTGGTATACACAAGGGGATAGCTAGATCGAGAAAACCAATTTGATTTTGCAATTTATTGAGTTATACATCTTTTGGAGGGATATAAATTTGAATTGAAAAAGGATCATGTGGAAGTATGATTTACGACTGACCAAAATTTGAGGATAATTGATAAATTTTGGTAAAATATTTTTGAATTGAATTACGTCATATGATCTATAAAGTTATTTAGATTTTGAGTTTAAAGCCTTGATTATGGATATTTAAATTTTGGTAAAAAAATTTACTTTTGAAGAGTAGTTGTGACTTATTGGAAGCTAGATATACACATTTGAAGGATAAATAATTAAATTTGGGAGTTATTTAAATATTCTATTTGGTAGTATGAAATTCGGCTGATAAACTTATTTAAAAGGTTGAGTTTAAGATTTGGAAAAAATAATAATAATAATTCGATTTGCGATATACAAGGGTTGTTTCGAGATTGAATAGAGATTTAAAATTTTGATTAAACTTGGCAGCCTAAGATAATTAGAGATTTTGATGGAGTATCTTGAGAATTTTATTGAGAAACTTTTGAGAAACTTAATTTTTCTAGATTAGATCATATATTTGTGAAGGACCAAGAAACAAGTAAGTCACCCTAGTGAGATAGAAGTATTCCATATTAGATTACCATACCACCTATGATTATGATATTGCATATACACAAGTATAGTTAGTCATCGACCAAACCGATGAACATATCTTTGACTTACTCGACCTTCCCTCAAATCTATATCTTTATTCGTGACATCTAATTGTTTGAAACTAAGAAATGATTGAAATCATTCCCTTGACCATACCCTTATCTATGAGACTATCTTCCCTCTAGAAACTGTGACTCTAACTTATCTTAACTTGCTCTATGAGATTTCCTAAATTATCTTTATTTCGTGCTTTAACCTTTTATTTTTGTGCATTAATTAGTACCTTATGAAAACCCACTTTCTATTTTGATCATTTGGCGTTCCCTATCGTGACTTTGATATTTGGAGCACCACACTAGACTTTTCCTTCCAACAAATTTCACATACAAAACCTAGACGAGCTCACATTCATGTAGGTATATCATGTCCCACTAAAATACGTCCCTTTGTACTCTATTTTTATGATACGACTTTCGAGTCAAAATGGCTAGCTGTAAACCCTATCATGATAACATTGGCCTTTCTGACTTCATCTAGAGACCAAATCTTGACTCAAATCTTTCGACCCAATATATGATTGTGATCTACATAATTTCTTATTATGCACAACTTATGTGTTAACTCGATTGCTTAACCCTTGTCCTTTTATTTTCGTGCCTTATCTTGATTTACTCCTACCAATAACAACTTTTACTTTTCGTGTGATATTAGCAACCCTTACTCTTCTCCCTTCTCACTAAATTGCTCGTCATATTTCACCTTGATTCCTCTGTGATTTATGCAATTTGCTCATGTTATGATTTCCTTGCTTAAAGATGAATTCGATCATGACACCCTTTGGTTGGAGAGAGGTTAGATTAGAAAATCCCTAAAGAAAAGTGGTAAAGTTGAATACGATGATTGAGCATGCATAAGTAAAATTTTGCGATAAACTTATGAGACGAAGTATATTTTATGGTAAAGGGAGAATAGATTCTTTTTGACAAATTGTGTCTTTATTTTGTGAGATGATAAATAGAGTGTTTGAAGAATTCAAGAATAATGTAATTTCTTAAATCTTAATGATCAAGAATTTAACTATGGGATGATTGTAAATATAAAGGTCATATTAAGGTGAGATTGGATTTACTCTTGACTAATTGAGTGAAGAAATTTTATTTTAAAGAAATTTTTTGCATGAAGAAATCAGTTTGAGAGAAAATATGTAGGAATAAGAGTATTAGAGATTATTTTAATTGGAAGTTGGACTTATCAAATTTTAAGATTTTAGACATAATTTCATATTGAAGTAAGATTGAATTGATCTTCGACTAATGGATTAAAAGGTTGAGAAAATTTGCAATTATTATAGTGTTATGAAGATATGGTCCATAAATATTGAAGGGGTGTTTTATTTTGGGGTAAGTACAAATTTTACAAAGAATATTGACTCATTTTGACTAAATATCGATTACCTACTCTTGGGAGAGATTAGGAACGAAGAAATCTATTTTAAGAAAAATAATTATATTTATAGATATGTTGGGAAGGTATATTAGAGATTCATTAGAGTTGAACTTGTTGAGCTTGTTGAATTCTCCTTGTGAAACATCGGAATTAGATATATGCATACATTTTGGAATTCAAAAAAAATGTGAGATAAATGATCGAAGTAATTAAAGAAGAAGATAAAGATGTAGTATAAACTTGCGGACAAAACAAAGTGAGGAAGGTTAATATGACTAATTGATAATGACGATTTGAGATTTTAATGATACTGAAAACGTGCACTGAAGGTTTGAATTGGGGATATTGATCTAGTGATCAAAATTTATATTGAAAACTGTTACCTATTTGGGAGCTTGCACAGATGATAATGAATGATGGATTATAGACACTAAGGGGTTGTCATACACATGATCGTATTAGAACTATTGAATTTTCTTGTCATAATAAATGACTTACCGCCGTTGAAATGCCGTTTCCTTCTCGTCAAACAATTCATTGCCTTTTTGTTCAATATGTATCAAATTCTTATCGATTAAACTGCTTTTATCTCCTTAAGCTTACCTACCCTAATTATCCCAAAATTTCGAGGACGAAATTCTTTCAAGTTGGGTAGGATGTAAACCCCCTAAATTTCCACTACGATTTTTTTTATTTTGTATTTCGTATCTGCATGCCGCCTACGAGTTCGCATTGTTGTATTGCGTAGCATGCGAGATTTGCGTTTCGTAATTGCTCGACGAGTGCGAATATGTGTCGAGGTACATATTTTTGAAAAATATTTTTATTATAAATTTATTTTATATAAGAAGGTACAAGTTCAAATAAATGTTATAAATATTTTTCTTTAAAAAAAGAGTTATTTTGTTCGTCGTTTAAAAATAAGTAGTAATTTGGAAATTTTGGTTTATATGAAATATTTTCCAAATGTTTTGTGAAATTTGGAATTTGTTTATTAATATATTTTGTTATCTATAAAAGCTATTTTGTGATTTAATATTTAAGTATTTATCGTGTTTTTGAAATTAATTATTACTATATTTATTTAATTATGAAAATGATATTTAAGATTTTGTTTATTTAATATTTGAATTATTTTGATAATTTAAATTAGGAAAATATTTTATTTTAAATAGGCATTAAATTAAAATGAGTTATCTAGATTGAATTTGATTTGATTGCTTAATTTCTAAATCAATTTAAATAAAAGATGAAATTATCCATCGGGGTTTAAACCATTACGAGTCCTTATCCAACTAGGAATTCCCACCTCCTATATAAGGAGAGGTACTCATCCATGAATTCTCCATCAAATTCGTGCATCGTGTCGGTGTCGCCATTCTCCATCTACTATATTTTGTTTTTACATATACAATAATTCAGTCCCGTCTGATAATCCCGGACGTCCATCCAGCCGTGTCGTACACTCTCGACACGACACATCCAACCCGACAATCAAAATCCCAAACCCATCTCCCCGGCCAACTACTGACCACCACCCTCCACGCTAGCCGACCCCGTTCCAACAGCACCCCGATACCATAACCACCTGCTCCAAATCTCCAACATCACCACCGCCTCATCGCCCGACCCCGACTTCCCATCTCCGATCAAGCCCCTCCTCGTCGACACCCCATATCATCACCACAGCCATTACCACCACCATACTGCTGCCATCACCATCGATCGAACCACCGCCTACATAGCCACTACCATCACCAAGAGACAGAGAGAGAGCCTAACCTCAGAGTGCCGCCGCCGGGCCATGGTGGTGAAAAACCCCCTCCATCGACATGCCACAGATCTCATGGATCCAGCATCGTCCCTTCTCCATCGTCACGCGGCATACCACCCTTCGAGCGCCGCCTCGTCGACAACTCTGCTCTGCCACTTCCCCGATCTGGTCTTTGTCAGCGCCGGCGAACACCTAGGACGTCGATCCCCGCCTCCTCGGACGAGCCATCATGCGCTGTGGCTCCATCCAAACCAGATCTAGCGCCGCCCCTTTTTGATCTGTTAGGGCCGCGTTTCTCTCCGATGGGACCAAGCCGCCATGCTACCGCCCTCTTTCCCGGAGCTTCGTCGATGTACCGCTGTAAGCTCCTCACTCTCTAGAATTCTCACTCTCTCTCTGTAATGAATTTAGAGGAAGGAAGGAGCTGAATAGTTTTATTTAGTGTTTAATATTATTATCATTGTTATTATTATTATTGTTATTATTATTATTATTATTATTATTAAAAGGGAAGGAGCTGAATAATTTTATTTAGAGTTTAATATTATTATTATTATTATTATTATTATAATTATATTATATGATTATTGTTATTATTATTATTATTATCATTAGCAGTATATATTAGTTTAGATATTTAGGTACCATGTATATATATATATATATATATATATATATATATATATATATATATATATATATATATATATATATATATATATATATATATATATATAACCGGGGGCACCAACGATCTGCTTGCCAGCTGGAATGCGTCTCACGGGCATCAGATCGTCGCTGCTGCCGCATTTTGGGTTCTCTGGAAAAACAGAAATAAATACAGATACGAGGGCCGTCAATTACCGCCTCCTCAATTGTACAGTGAGGTGATTCGGCAAATCTTCAAAAGAAAGAGACGTTGCACTCACACCTCAGACCGGTTTTGGGCCACACTGGGCATCTGACAGAGGCTGGGGCGCTCTTCCCTTGTGCACTGCGTTGACCGCCTAACCTTCCGATGCTCGGTCCAGTTACCGTTTTGTGGGCAGCACTTCTTGTTTCTTTCGCTTTTTTGGGTCCTTCTCCGCGCGATGCGCGCTTGCTTGTTTAGGCTTCGGCATTTTGTGCCTATCATTCAATAAAGCTTTTATTTTCCAAAAATATATATATATATATATATATATATATATATATACTTTTTAGCTAGAAAATTATATTTTGATAAACTTAAAGATTTTTTTTTGCCTAAAAACTGATTCTTGAAATTTTCCAATAAAATTAGTCTTCAAAACAATAAGGGAATAATTTCTAAAACTAGTACAAATATTCAGTTACTCCCAAATTCCCTTAATTATCTGGATTGCGACTGATCATCTTTCCTATATCCTCGCGACTTTGGACCTCTGTACATTGATCATAGCTATTGGACAACCAGGACTTGTCGGATCACCGTACTATACCAGGCGTAATACCAGGCAAGATACCTTGCCTTTATATTCAGTTTGCCTTTTTATTACATATCACTGTTCATTTATTTCCAGTTCTTACAGTTCTTGATTTACTGTCTGCTCAGTGATACTAGCTGTACTTTGTTATTATCCTTTGATTGCATATGGACTTAGAGTTAAGAGACTACCATTTGTAGTGTATTGTATATACCTTGACACAGTTGTACCACGAGGATGTGTGAGATAAGTAGCATGTAGAGGTTCTTGTGTGTGGGTTGATCCCCCATGTGCATGCGTTAGGACTAACTGCTAATAGAGACATGTTAGGAGACTTAGCAGTTAGTAGAGGTATATGGTCGTGGATGCGACTTAAATAAGTGCATCGGGTGGGAAGGACAATACCTGACGAATGGGCTTCGATTGCACTTCCCTTGTAACTCGGAAGCTCCGCTGGAGATATGGGTATGTTTATCCTCTCAGGTTTGCCACTGTCGTTTTTGAACGTCATGTGCTTAGGTCACTGGTGCCCAAGTGGGGACTATACCAGATCCCATTTACAGCCAGGGCTCATGCGTCGAAAGGATTGTTTTTCAACTGCATGTTCACTTTAGTACGGTTAGGTAACCTCGTCAAGGTCATATCACCCCATCCCATTAGTAGCTTGAGACAATGTCGCATCGCGGTATAGTGTACTACCCCTTATCCTTATTTGGTTGTAGGGGTAGTCTACTGTTTTGATGATGAGGTGTTGGATCTTGTTACTAGTGGGACTATTTACTTTACTTGTGATTTATGACATAGTATATATATTCAGTTATATGGCATGTTTATTGTATCTTGCTACGTCCCTCTAAGGACATGATTATCTCCCCAGGTGTGTCTTGTGATTTCTGCAGGTGCTCTAGCTAAGGCCATGACTTTCGCTCTATTCTTCGAGATGTTGCTTTTGGATCGCCATCTCCTTCGCGTTACTAAATCATTTTCCTAGTATAATTCTTTCTTATTTAAATTAGTTGGTA